>VZTZ01031082.1:0-139872 GCA_013400955.1 Drymodes brunneopygia
GGGGCCGAGCCTCACCCACGCCTCTGAGGGAGAGCAGATGACTGAGGAAAAGCATCTGAAATCATGCATTTCTTTACCCAGTGTATTGCATTGTAGTATACAGCTTGGAAAATGCTCAGCTGAATTCCAGTGCTAAGTTTCCACAGAGCAATTTGTGTTAGTATTCATCCTTACTTGATTAACATATTTGAATATATATTTCTTTTGTGCAGCTTCTTCTGGAGCTGAAAAATTCTTTATCTGCTGTGACATTTTCTCCTGCTGACACAATGCTGATGTTAATAGACCCAGTGGATCCATCCATCCCCCAAGGGGATGTCTTGCACCCATCCCTGGTGCTGGTGCAGAGAAACGGAAGCATGCATTACACAGTTGCATAAGACAGCTTTATTTATCCTATGGCTAGGGCTGCACTCTGAGACTTTGGAGTTGTTGCGAGGTGAGTAGGATCAGCTACTGTCAAGGGAACTTGTTTCCCTGTAAATGTCCATAGTGCTATACTGTCTGAAAATATATTTTCAGACATTTTAGAAGAGATGGACTAAGGTCCACCTAATATAATCCTAAGGTGGGCCTAGTTTCTTTTCTAGACTCATTAAGAATCTAAATAAGTACACAAAATTTCAGATGAACATTTAAATTTCTGAAGTGTTAATGTAGTCCCTAGCCATGACTGCACAGCTAGGAAAGGGAATGTGCCTGCATTGCTGTGTACTTCCCACTGTGGCTGCTGTTCCTCTCTGACTTGGCTGAACTGGGGTGGAGGTGCAGACAATCTGCTGTGGTTAGAAAACCAAAATGTTTCAGGGAGAAAATGATCCATGGGGAACTGAGGACCAGGCTATGTTTTCTGAAACTTTGGCCCTTTCTTGCAACAGGGCAGCTATTCACCATCCCTCAGATAAGACTGGAGCAAAGACACAGAATGTCCTTTTAGATACTCACCAAAAACCCCTCATCAGATCCTTTGAGATGTGGACTATTTATTCTATAAGAAGCATAGATTAGCCTTGTTTGTCTAAGTTATGATTCTTTAAGGGAATACTACAACCTTAGCAAAATAAATAGCATGGTTTAAATGGATCAATCATAAACTTACACTATTGTAAACTGCCAAGTTTGCTTCCCAAATGCCCACTCAGGGAAAAAAAATGTGGAACCTGGCCATACAGTGTGAAAGTGATGTGAATTTTAGAGTTCATAGTTCGTATCTTCCTTTGAGACTAACTTTCCCTGTTCATCATGTACACACACCCCTCACCTGCTCCCCTCCTCCACAAATTACAGTGCAGCTACTGTGGTTCAGCATTTGTGGGTTATAATTCAGATTTGTGACTAATATTTCTAAGGAGTTTTTGCAGAACGTAATTCTTCAATCAGATTTAGTGTTCTTACTTTCAGAAGATGTATTAATTTCTAAAGATGTGTTTTTAGTTTCAAGATTTTGATTAGTGAGTAGCAAAATGCTACATTGATAGTTGATTTTTTGGTCATCTTTCAAATAAAGTAAAGAAAAAGATTATGCGTTAACATTTTCCCTAATGTCCCTAGAGCCTTGATATGTTATTTTCCCAAGCTTCTTAAGAAACTTCTCATCTTGCACACTATGAACAAAAAAAACACCGGAATATTTTCTGAGAGTAACTATCACTGCCAAGACTGATTCTGCGGTGTGCGTGTGACTGTTGAACCTTTGGCTACATGCTTGACGGGGGAAAGGTCTAGCTAAAAAGTTTTAAGTTTTAGAAGGTGGTGCAAGCATATCAGCCTTGCTACAGCTGTCAAACTTCTTGGTTTGAAATTCTAGACTAGCAAAGGCAAAGGCAGTTTCATCCACAGTTCTCTACAACAGTAGCCTGTATCATCTGCAGCATGATGTCTGTAACTGTTCATGGACTGCTATTGTTATTTCACATAAACAACTCTCTCTTAGATAATGCTTGTCATTATTGCCTCCTGAAAGTATAATATACTGTATTTATGACTGGAATCAGTTATTTGAAAATTTCAAAATGGAATCACATGAGTTTACATTTATTTTGTTGTTCCAAAAGCTTAATAAGGTGAAATGTGAGCTCTATATGCAAAAACAGTGAGGGCTGGTATAAGTCTGAGCTTGTGCTGCACTCAGTCATGAGGAAAATGGATCAGGGTGACTGCCATGGTGTAAGTTAAATGGAGTTCTTTTTCATTGTGAACTAATGAGAGTAAGAGACCAAATCATTGCCCTAAAGTCTAGAAGATCACAGCTCATGGGAATGAAAACCAAGGCTACTGATGCTGCTTTTTTTTTGTTGCTTACTAATTGGCTGAATTTAGGTGAAATTTATTACTGTGAAAAATCCCAAGGAGACTAGAGATACAGTGTTACCTGGAGAGAAGCATAATGGCAACTCTCTGGCATAGATTTATTTTTTAATTTTGTTTTTGAAAGCTTCAAAGCTCCCAGTCTTCACTGAATGGCAGTCCCTTAGAAAGGATGAAATAAAATCTGATTAAGAAGTTTAGCATTTCCTTCTTAGGTACCTGAAATAAAGAACAGTTCTCTGAACTGTTCCTCTCCTGAAGTATCACTGATGTGTGCAGAACTGTTTTGAGTATCTGATACCTTTCTGATCCAATTGGATGTTTGTTTTCCTGTGCTTCTTTTTAATTTAGCTAAAACATGCTATTATCTCAGTGAAGGCTTATTTGTGAAGGGAGAAGATTCCGACCTTGGCAGATTTTGTCAGTAATGTTTTTTCAGCCTTTTTTGTGAGGAAATATCAGAGCTGTCTGCAGCTGCATGAAAAGGGAGACAATGACTTCTTTTGTGAGCAAGGTGAGATGCCATTTCAGAGGAGCCCATAGGTACCAGTGGTTTACACGGTGCCCTTTGTTCTTCATGAAGCTTCTCTGGCTACACAAGTAGGCAACACCACTCTATTGCCATACAAAGGAGCAAGCTTCTTCCAGGCTATGTGGATGCAATGTTGGGAGGTTCTGCAATCTATGCTTTTGTTCCCTTTTTGCTGGAATGGTAGCTACAAAGCAAAGAAATTGTTACCTCCTTTTAAATAAACCCACCGAGAAGTACTTCTGTCTTGGTTCTGATGCTGGCCAGAATAAGGGACACATGAATGAAACCTGATCTCAGAGACAGAAATAAATTGCAATAGTCAAAAGGCCTGTGCACAACAGAGTAAATATTTTGGTTTCCTTTAAATCTGTAAAGTTAGAGCAGTGAGAGATCTTAGAGAAAAGCAGCTGCCATTGCGTCACTGCTTTATTGCTTTGAAAGCAAATGACCATAAATAAATGCTCCAGCAAGAACTGATGTTTTGATCTACATCTCTTTTTTTATTGCAAAACAATTGTTACAGAAATTTCAGAAAGTTCTACTGTAGTAATTGCCAACTTCTGCTTTTTATTACGCATCTAAACACAGTCTAAAAGTGCATTGTGAATCCAGTAGACCTTTGGAAAGGACCATTTTCCCTAGTTATGTACATTTAGACAAATCATACTTGAAAAGCTTTGTATTAGTAGGAATTTGTTTAAAATGACATTTTAGTAATTTGTATCCCTTTATAAATGATTGTTATACACTTACAAATGATAGCCCAAATAATAAACGATTAAATAGCTATTAGTATAGAATATTGCAAACACTGTTCCAGACAGCAGTAGCAGCAAATAGACTCTCGTCATGTACAACAACTGCAGTGGTGGAAAAAAGATATAACTTTAATACAATTTACTCTTGTGCAGGCATAAAACTGTATTTCACATCCAATTCCCTCTTCTGTCCCTTCCCCCTCCCTCCCAGATACTAAAATAAACAAGAGTTATCACTTCCCTGCAGCAGAAACAGCAGCAATTTAATAATCAAATGTTTTTACCTAACAGCCTTTTGAAACAAGCATTGTGTGGCTCTATGAATGGTCTGAAAGAATACAGCAAAAGTGAAAAGGTCGGAGACTGTTTCACAACCAGACTGGCTCAATGGCTCCATCTTTAGACTTCCAACTTGAAGATGATTTAGTGTAATCCATGCCATGACTCAAAGTAATATTGAGTTAGAAATGCAGAATAAATCCATCTCCTGACAGAAGTCAGTGCACGCCACTGAAATCGGTGGATTTTCTGCAGCTTTGCACCAGCATCGGTAAGACCATAATTGCAGTCAGTCATGGAGAAGAGAAGCCCGTGTGACCTGTAGTGTTCACTGCATGGCTGGCTATAAAGCAGGGTGCAGAAACAAAGTCCCTCTGCATCCAACACTACTGCTCCTATGCCAGCGTGTGGCAAGGACAGTGAATTCCATCTAGAGTAGTGAAGGGTTTCACTAGATGAGAAGACACCCCCAACGTTTCACTTCTCCTCCCAGTTTGGACTGCGTTTTTATCTAAGGTGGCTGAAGGGAAAATTCATGCTAGGAATCTTACCCATTGCTTTTGAAGAAGATGATCTATACCTAGTATCTCTTAACAGAACTGAAATGGTGGCCTTTGTTGAACCAATTATGCGTATTTGTGCAAAAATGCAAATATACTATCATTTTTAAGCAGGGGAATGACATCACAACTACTTAAGCATTCCGAAGAAAATCCAGGAACAACCAGCTCACACTTCCCCTTCGGGCGATTATCAGATCCTCTTCAATGTTTAACCTGAGCAACATAACAAGACATTTATGCTTGTTTTGAAAACCTGCACCATGAGTTTACAGAGAATTTTATTTCACTGGCTCAACTCTAACACCTTTGATAACTTCTGCTCTCAGGACAGATACTGGCTTGCACCCACTGCAGTCATTGGACTAAGGCTGTGTGCTGCTACCAGCACTTTTTTTTTTGAGCAGTTATTCATGTAGTTGCATTTTCCATGCACTGTCAGTTTCTAAGAAACAAATCATTTTCTTCTCATACAAAAAATATACCTAACTAAGATATTTATCCCCTGACAAAAGGCTATCCTTTCCGAAAAAGGTACAAATCAGTTTCGTTGGTTTTTTTTTTTTTACCAAAAAATCTATAAATGGAAAATTAAAAAAAAAGAAAAGTAATCTATGTCTGGAACCCAGAGGGATTTCCGTATGTAGATGAATGGATGTTTTGGTTTTTCATTACATTTTCAAATTATCCCCTCACTGCCATTTGTTAACTGGCACTTGTGCTAAGAAAATAGTGTAGCACCTGATCTCTTCCAAAAAAAAGAGAGAGCCAAATGTCTGAGCACTGCTGTAGGTTCGCATTTTGTGTTGAGTATTCAAATTTCATAAAATACAATTGTCTTTTAAAAATAATAAAAAAATCACTTACTTTGCTAAAGATCAAAAATAATGGAAATAATGTAAACATCCAAAAGTTTGAATTAATTCCTAACTGGATTCATCTTTACAGGCAGGCAATAGCAAAATGTTAATTCTCCTACCAGTCCAAAGAAACTCATGGAACAATGCATGCATTTTCTTTGACACAAAAAAAGACTGGACTGTAAGGAAGAGAAACTACTTCAGTCATATCACACTGTTATTGTGAAAGAATAATGTGCTATAATACAATACCTAGGACAAGTGTATACCCCAACTGTAGAATAGAATCACTTAAACTGGAAACAACAGAATGGCTCACTATAGGAAAATATTTATAAAATACTGCACACTGCTTCCTCAGTCAACCAGCATATGTAAACAAACAGCTAAGCTCAGTTGAGTTTTGAAATATTATTAAAGTTCATTTATCGTATCATCTTTTGCATAACATGCCAGTTTGTCTTTCACACCATCACAACTCGTCTGTCACAGCCCAAAGTGGCTCATCAGAGGTTTATACATCAGCTCATACAGACGTTTAAGTGGAGCTATACAAAGAAATGTGCGAAACATACCAAACTTACACACTGTGATCAGAAATGCATATTCCATATGTAAGCTAATAATTGGATAGTGGAACTTAATGTTTGATGCAACATGTGCTATTTTATTGAATGTTACAGATTTACAAACAAGACCATGTAATGAGATATCAAAACTGTCCTGTAACGTTCACTAATATTACCACATGTCACAACTATATATGTGTCTATTTCATAAACTATCCTTTGATACAGAATACATTGTATGGCACATGCTATAGCTACATGATGATGGATGACGAGACCTCTATCTCACTAAATGGTCATAATATCGAGAATGGGAAGTCTGGTCCCATTGCAAGAAATGGGTGTTTTATCATCAAATTCAAAAAGGAGCAGTTTGATGCAATGTGTAAAAACCAGGTGAAAATAAAATAATCTAACATCCATCATAATATATTCTATAGACACCACATTGTAGAATAAATGGGAAACATTCAGGAAAAGCAGTGTTGCAATCACACTTTTTAACATCTGAATTTACATTTTATATATATAATGGCAAATTTTAAGAGGTAAATAAAGTGGTCTGTTTCATTTTACCTGGAATGTGTGCTCCAGATCAATAAGGTGCTGTATCCTAAACATTTATACAGCTTCTGGGTTTGGCAAATTACTTTACTCTGACCAACTAACCAATGGAATCTACCCTAGAGGAGAACCCTATGCCTTGAACTAATTCACTAAGTGCTGTTGAGGAATTTCTAATGAATCTGAAATGTCTCTTGAGTAGACCAGTAATACGATGAAGATGAAAGAGTCCACAACAGTTGTAGCAGACATTCATAAAAGTAACAAAGAAAACAAAGTAAGAATATCCCCCTCTACTCTCCATAGATAGATAGATTTGGAGAAGCCTTAGGAAAAGGCTGCTAACAGAAGGTTGGCACATTTGAAGCATATTGTTAAACACAAGTTCCTTTGCCCTTGGGCATTTTGCTATTGTTCAACAATCAGCCTGCCACAAGCATGCTTCATAATGCACAGAAAGGTTTCTGACCTTTCTTGGTATCGCCATGTGACCACAATGCTGCACATGGGCTGCAAGGCAATTGCATAAACACGGTGTCTTGGTGGAGTTTAGTTCACTGAAAGCCTGATCAAACAGAAGAAAGCAAGGAACACGTTGGTGCAGGAAGTGTGAAACAATTGTTCTTAACATCCCCTTGCTGCATTTCCTTGTTTCCTGAACTTTCCAACACAGTGGCTTGTTAACTAAATGTTTTCACCTTCTTTGCCTCTTTTCTTGAGGCTTATGATTATTTTTCTGTCTGGATTAGTTGCCTTTTGGACACTCTCAGACAGTGCCCAGGGTGAGGACTCAGTGAGAAAACATCAGCTTGTATTTTCAAAGCTGCCTTTGAAAGATAATTCGCATTTAAATAATGTGAAATATGTACCCCACAAATATGTACCTCACAAATGTTAATTTTTAATAACAAAAAGAAGCTGGTCCTACACAGATATTGGTAACTGTTGAGATATTTTAACTTTCAGTAGCACTAGTGTCAACTTCTTAAAAGCTTAAAAGTTGTGCCTTCATAAAGGAATGTGAATTGTTTTTCCAGTTGTAGTTTATGCTTCTCCACCCTTTTCCAGTCTTCTGCATGCCCTTCCACCTTTGACCACCGGACACCATCTTGTGAGAAGTTTGCAACTCTGGTTGACAATGTGGACCCTTGGACATGGGTGGGGTCAGTGGAATGACAAATGTCTTCAGTCAAAACCCATAACTGCACTACCGTTCAGACACATTTTCTCCTGCTAAAAGTGCTTATTGTGTGATATGCTGAAAAATGGTGGATGCCTACTCACAACTGATGGCTTTTGCTGTTTACAGACACTTGCAGTTTCACTTTGGTTCTTTTACTTACCTTAGAAGCATATAGAAATTCTAGTGGTTTCCAGTCCTCTGCCAAAATTAATTTCCTTTAAGCAGCTTCAGTCTAATTACATGAATCTGGATTCAGAATTCTTGATAAATCTTGTATACTTGAAAAAAGTCCAAATACAGATATGTTCACATGAAAAATTAAAGGTGTATATTTTTAGGTGGGGGAATGATGTGAAAAATCGGCAGCTCAAACAAGCAAGAAGAACCTGGTAGCAGCATGGTGGATAAATCTCCTCAATTTATTTATATAATTAAACTGAGCAGTGAGAACTGGACACTATTACTATGCTCTGCTCTGCTCATTCTATTCTTATTGTTTCATCACATCCTTAGATTTAGTGAGACAACAAGTTGATGACAAACGTGCTAAAAAAATAAATATATACTATTCCACTTAATTACATTCATCCTGAGCTTGCTCAGCTGTGCTAGAATCTAGAATGCCTGTTTTATACAGGAAATCACCTGACATTTTAACATAAATTCTTCTTCCACTTAAGTTGCAGTAAGAAAGGCATTTCATTTCCCTTTCCACTCTTGAAAAGATAAGCTTTCTGTGGCACTACAAGTTGATACAAAAAGAGACAAGTGAACATTTATAGTTGTTATTGTGTTCATCTTTCTTCATTTCCACAAGTGTGGGATGCAAGGGACTTGGGAGACTTTAGGTTTGTTTGCTGCCAGTTCCTACAGAAATAGCAAATGCTTTTCACCAGTCATCACAATGGTGACATAGATAAAAAAGAAGTTGTGACTGAAGTTTGGGATATCTAATTTTTACATCTCTTTTTTTGCCAGTCAATTCCTGATCTTAAAAACTTGAATAATGATAAAAGATCTTAGGATGCCCTCTAATAAAAGGCAGATATCTGGACCTAATAATTTATTTCTTCTGACTTCATTAAGGGGGTTTATTATTCCTCTTGTTTACTGAAGTTTTTGTAAAGCTTTCATCCCTCCCTTTTTCCTTAAGTGCAAATGTCAACTGGGTCAAGATGCAGTGCCTCAGTGGTGATGCTGAGCTTGAAATGTGCTCCCTTGACCGGTGGCTAATGCCAATTGGACTTGACATGGGGTGATGTGAGGGTTTTTTTTTAATTCTGCTAAGACAAACAGACTGAAGAGCAGATGACCCTTAGACTGCTGGTAAGCTTTGTATAAGCCTAGCTGTGCTTGCTTTCAAAGCTGCAGAAGGCTCCTGCTCTTGACAGTCTCCTCATGGACAGGTTGTCCCCTCTGCTTTCTGGCCTTGAGGACTTACTCCTCTCCAAGGGGTTCCGCAGGCCTGCTGTGTTCCGCTGTCTGTCGAGTTTGTCACTGATGGAGTAGCTCTTCCGTGTGTGCTGTGCATACAACATGCTGGACTCCTCTGCAGAGTAGCTGTTGGCTCGCTCTATTTTTGGAAGTGGAATGCTGTTGGGCAGAGTTGTTGTAGCACTGCTATCTTGAGGAGATAAGGGAATTCCCTTCTTGTCTTTGACCTCAATATCCTCATGATCAGAGCTTGGGTGGGTTAGTTCTGCTTCTCTCTCTGGGTGGCAGCTTCCCAAGTCTTCCACTTTGCCCCTGAGACTTCCAGGGAAACTGGCCCTCTCGGCAATGGCCTGGGGAGCGCTGACACACCTCGTGTCTATGCAATCCGTGATGCTTGTGTACTCTGCTGTTTTGACCGGGATGCCAAGGCTGCTGAAGTAGCTTCGAGAAGGAGAGAACATGAAACTGTGAGATTTTACAATCGGTGTTTCCTCCAGAATAAATGGAGTTGTAGCCAGGTAACGACTGCTTTTAGATCGCTCTAGAGTATGATACAAGGGAGGGTCTGAATCCCATGGGATTTGGCAATCTGTGATTTGTGAATAGTCTGAAGAAAATGCTCTTGTTTCTATTCCAGAGGTTTCCTCATAATCAAGACTTCTGCCAGAGATCTTTTCACCAGGTGTACTGCTAATGTATGCCCTATTAGTTAAAAGGGAAGAGGCTATGTGAGCTGGCAGAGCTGCATCTTCGGGACCAAGAATATTTATGGAGCTCTCGAGAGGTTCTGTGTCAGAATGCATCTCATCCATGGCAGAAACATAGATGTCTATACAAGATGAAGGTCTTCTGGAGTCTGGGGCGATTGACAAAGTGCTGGGAGGGGGTAAAGGAGCCTTTCCTTCTTTTGCTATTGAGTGGGAACTGATTGCCCGATGCAGGCTTGGAGATCTTTCCTTAAAAATGCTTTCCAACTTTTCCAGCCCACATTTGTCCTTCATATTTGTTGCATAGAAGGAGTGGCTTCGCATGCGGGGTGTGATCGTAGGTGACGTTGGGGACATGGACTCCTCTCCTGTGGGATCAATGCTCTCTTGAAGCTTGTAGGCATTTCCTTCCTGACTGTTGAAGCTACTCTGCCTCACAATGTAGGCAGCATCAGTGCAGTCGGATGAGGTCCTGGACCGTATCTTTGTTGTCTCGCCTCTCTCAATGCCAGTCATTTTTTCTAAGGCAGTCACCATTCGTCCCATCATGTCTTCCAGCTGAGCAAGCCTGATGTCAACAGTCTGCAGAGAGGCCTTCATGCAGTGCTCTCTCTCATTCACTTCTTCCAGTCGCATGGCCATGTTCTCCACCCTTTAGAAAGGGAAGAATTGAACAGGTAAATTTCTACAAAGCAGTGATGTTTTGTACTACTAGGTCACCAAAACAGTAGGAAACAAATACGTCTCAAAACTCCAAGGCAATGTACACCCCCTCATCCGCTTCAAAATCCTGCTGAAAGAGGTTTTGCAAAAAAAATACCACATGCTCAGGGAACTGCTCCAGTGGGTTAAACCAGGGGCATCAGCTGTGAAACGCAGAGGGGCGTTTGGGACAGAAGACTTATGACATAAATATTACTGTGAATTACTGCCTCTCTGCTTCCAAAGCTTCTAATCAGGTTATTTTGAATGAATAACACTTATAGCAGATGGCATATGATGTTGTGCCCAGTTGTGCCACAGGCAGGACCACCACAGCTAAATGCAGAGATAAATGAAATAAAGAAAGCAGGCAATGTGCCACAGAAGATAGGCACTGTTATACTTTTTTCCTGGTGTTTGCCCCAGATTCGCTCTACCTAGTCCTATGTGGATCTAAGGAGATAGTTTCTTTGTTCTCTGATTAAATTCTAGCTCAGGTTTATAGAAAAAAATATATCAGGTATTTTGTTGAATATATATAATATTGAGTTAATATGCATGAAAACTGCAAGGAGGAGAAACACTAATCGAGCCAAATAAAGCCTGCAATAGGCTCCACGCGCTAAGATTGCTCCATTACTATGATTGTGCTTTGGATAGTCTGTGTTCATAGCTTAAGGATTGAAATGATGGATTTTAAAGTTCGTTTTCAGCTGCTATCATAATATATGAATAAAAAGTTACATTAAAATAATAATTGAATGTAAGATTCAGTATTTTTAATTTAATTTAATTTAAACTTCAGTATGTCTTTTCTAGACCATTGATCTGTCACATTTTAAAATGTTTTCAATTTTTAGGAAATTGTGTACAGATTTATGCCAGTGGCTTCTAACCACTTCAATTTTCTGACTTCTAAAACGTGTCTTCTGAAGGATTTATAGAGAGTCTGAAAATTTTACATGATGAAATTGCCTGTAGCACATAAGAAACGTTTATAATTATTTTCTCTGTTTGTAATCCCTATGACAGGCTGGGACTTCCACTTTCTGTTGAAGAAGTACTAAAAGCAGCAAGTTTATGTATTTATCTGATAGGTTATAATTCTGGTTTTCCCCACTGCTGGAGACATTGAAAAATGATCAGAGAGGCAAAAGATAACAAATGGCACAATTTCCACACCTTTTTTCTTCACAGTTCTCTTCCTCTCTTCCAGTTAGTGCAATTCATGCTCAAATATTACTAGACACACTGCCATAGTTAATAGGCACACAAAGCATTGCCAGGATTTCTGATGGGGTAAATATAATCTACTAATGCTAGTTATTTTTTTCAACAGATAAGTGATTTGGAATTGACAACTCTTATTTCCACAGAAGGGAAGATTTTAGCAAAGGATAGAATATTAGACAGCATTAATGCCTTGTTACCTAATGCTCAGAACTTTTGCTGGTGAAACATTGAAGTCTGACTACCTTGTGGTGATGAGCAACAGAACCTGCGTGCACAGGAGAGGAGAGGACAGGGAGGAGTGTGACTCAGCTCCCTACAGCAAGTCTCACATTCCTTGGAAATACAGACTTTTCCTGTTGAAGTCTGTGACTTTTGAAGGCACACACACAAGAAATTAAATGTGCAGCAGTAACTGTATTGCTGTCATCAGTCTTCAACAGACAAATGATCAAGTAATCACTGCTGAGAAATGAACTGGTAGCTTCAGGGAATCTCATTCTACTCATTATCATTTAGGCACTAGTCTGCTTCTAGTTCTACCAGCTTCTCCAACAAAGCAGATTAATGTTATTGCAAGCACAGGATGTAATTCCATAGTGAGAGCAGTTTATATGGGAAGCAGTTGAATTTTCACTCATGTTATTACTTATCTGAACTGCTGTTCTATAAAAGCAATTATACTTTTGAAATATTTATTAGCCAATAATTGAGTCCTTCACCCCACATTCAGATTCTATAACAAGTGCTCCAAGATGATGAACAGATAAAACACTGCAATTTTAGGGCTGTCAGACATAAGGAAAGATTTTACTGGATTTTACTGGAGAATTACAGCTCAGATTATATTCAACAAAAAACCTCTCACCCCAGCAACAGTTACCAAGAGTTGGAGTGAATTTATAACATTCTTTAAAGCTAACTTGGATAATCTGGTTGTGGTCTTGGTATTTTGTCATTGTTGCTGTTGTTTCTGTCATTGTTTTGGCTTGATTTGTTTTTTCTTTCCTGCTTTGACAGCTGTACACAAGTGACATAATTTTTAACACAAACAGAGCCGGTTGGTCTATGAGTGGAACTGTCCACAGTGAGGTACATTTTGCGTCATGCATTCATGCGAGGTTTACGCAATGCTACTGAACACAACTAATGCATCCCAAGGAGAACCTAGAATAATACTTCACTGGTAGGTGCTCATGTATTTGTTCTGCCTTCCCTGAATGTGATCTAGCAGCTACTGTCAGTGGCACAGATCGTCAGACAAGGCAAAGAGAGACTTTAGAGTTACGTGGTCTGTTGGTTGCTATGGAACTGATGACAAATGTGATTGCATTAATAGTACTGGAAAATTTATAGAGAAATGTAACAAGATAAGGACAAAGCAGTTTGGAAACCAGGGGTAACCAGAGATGTGCACAGGCAACTGAAAAAGACATACATGTGTTTGTACTTCATGAGCCCCAACTATAGAATTTTATTCACAAAAAGCAAGCTGGAAAGATGATGGTCTCCTCCAACCCCAAAGGTATTAGTTTAGTCATCCTTAGTTATATATTTTGCATGTGACTACTCCAGAATGTTTAGCAAATATTTATTCTATTAGTGGTATTCTCTTGTATTAATTTGATGTTCAGTTCTGTAATCATTCATCATACAGAACAGCACCTGAGAGTGAAACTATTAGAAACATGATAAAATCACACCAGCCAAACACTGTGAACACAGGTGGAAATGGTTTGGAGAAATACATCCATAATCTAGTCCTCAAAATGTTGAATTTTTCTATTTTCCTATATTGTTGGGAAAATATTCTTGCACTCAGTGAAAAGACAGCCCGACCTGTATTTCCTTCAGGAAGAGTTTTGAATTAAAACACAGTTTCAAAATAAGAAAGCCCAAGTTTTGCTTTGGATTTTTTTCTCTATGTTTATTCAGGGGGAAGTATAAACCTTTTAGCAAATCTCACAATATCCATCTATGGTGCCTCCTTTGCACCTGTGCTTTTCCTTGCAGAAAGATTTATTCACTGTATTAGAAAGTGCCAAGACATACTAACAGAATGAGAAGAGGAAAAGAGGAGGCTACATGTAAAACATACATCAAGGACTGCTGCTGAAGCTCAAAAATTTCTAATAGTGAAACAAATGTGGACTTTACCAGGACAATATTAAGTAATGAGGTCAGAACTCAGAACCTGGCAAAGATTTTATATTACTTGCAATAAGACTTTTAAATTATTATTTGGGAGATGATGACATTTGCTGGCATTCATTTTGGTTTATTTATTTTTAACCTTTGCACATTAGTTCATCAATCATTTAATTAAAATAATACTTTAATGGGAGTAAGGCACTCTTTTCAGAAGTAGACCTCTTAATTGAATGCTAGAATCAGGGTCACAAGTCTCTTTCTTGACCTATGTCCACTTCTAAGACATTGTTTATACTTCAAAATCCTCTTCTACAGCCACAAAGGCCGTTGACATGAAAGTCACTTACAGAGATACCACAGAACTTGTAATAGGTGATTGTGGAAAGGTTTTATTTCAATAAAACTGAGACAGCAGTTCCCAAGGCTGTAACAGTATTTTGCCTGACATCTTTTGGTAAAGCAGTGCTGATGCAAGCAGCCAGCCAGTTTTCCCAGGTGTAGGGATTTTTCCTGGCTAAGGAAGCTGGGTTGTCATGGCTGCATTCCCATGGGAGCCTAAGACCACTTAACTCTTTATGACCCCATTGAGATGGCACCAGAGTCACAGACCTTTCCTGCTGTCATTTTTCATGTGTGGGTGGGCCTGGTAGGGTCAGTCCCTTTTACCAACACAAAGCTATTTCTGTGCACTTCAGCCTGCTGGCTCTGAAATCAAGATAATAGCTATGTCATCATCCACACGGATGCTGTAAATGTAATTGCACTGCAGAGTATAAAGTGCTGTACTAATGGATACCACAGAGTACCAAAGATGGCATAATAATATCTGCTCTAACCAGCTTATCTGCTTTTCAATACTGTAATGATGTGACCCTGCTCCTTTTGAAATCAACAAGAGGTTTTGCACAAGTACAAAAGAGTTGAGACCTGTCTACATGGAACAAATGCTTGCTAAAGTGATTGTTTCAGTAGCTTCATGCCAGATCAAGAAAAATAGTGCAGTCTTTTTTGGTCATATTACACATGTCTTTGTACTGGTCAAGATGTAATACAGTGATTAGAAAGGAAGATTCTCCACAAAAGGTTGTGATTCTTCCACTGCAATGAAGTGAAATTGTCCAACTTTGCTTTCCTCACAGGTCTCCAGGAGATTCACTGTGCATGCTTTGATAAATGCATTCAAGGGAAACACCTTACAGGCTTGTACTGCTTTATATTTTTCCCCTTAGTCCACAACTTCCTTTGATATGTATCAGTAACCTGATGCTGCTTTCACATGCTTGTGTGAGACCTCAGCTAGCAGGCCACCATAGCAGAGCATCTCAGCCCCCACAAGAGCTTATCTGTTGTTTGTTAGCCAGTCAGGAAACTCAAACAGGACAAGCTG
Organism: Drymodes brunneopygia; assembly: GCA_013400955.1. Lineage (NCBI taxonomy): Eukaryota > Metazoa > Chordata > Aves > Passeriformes > Petroicidae > Drymodes > Drymodes brunneopygia. The sequence continues at coordinate 15,224 of VZTZ01031082.1, forward strand.
TCTTGTGTTTCATGGAGTATAATCTTGTACAATCTCTGAGTGATTCTGGTGCTATGGTCACTGGTCTGGCATCTCCCAGCTGCCAATAAAAATCTTACTGTTGAAGATCTGGCAAGATAGGCTGAATTTTTGACTGACTGCCACTCACCTTACAACTATAAAAGCCACACAAAACCTTTGCAAAGCAGAAATCTTGTATACGTTTTCCTGGAAATGTGTGGAGTTTCTCCTGTGAGTAGGAGCCTACTTCGTGGTTACTCCCCAGGGGTTAAGTGAAGGTATCTCTGTCCATTATCATCATTTTGGTGCTAAGTTACGTTCTACTCCTAATCAATATTGTTTCTTTTGCTAGCTTTAATATAGGTACCTTGATATAATGCACTGTTTTATGCTGTAATCTACTAGCAGTTATTTTAGTTATACACTGTGGACTAACAAATTCTGATTAAGATTTTCATCTGTTATCTTTTGTCTGCTTAATAAATAATTCATTTTAATATAAATACATCTGATTTGCCATCATTAGAACTTGCCAGACAAGTAATTCCCTAAATTTAAACTACTGCCAGAATCTGAGGCTAAGGAAGGATAGATCTTCATTTAGACTCCTTTCTATGAAGGAGTTTTAATACACAGTGGAGTTCTTTCTTCCCATCAGAGTCAGCAGCAAGGCTTTAATAAACTTTGTTTGTAGTTCCCACTCTCCCAGCAACAGCTACTCCTCTCAGCTGCTTAGTACTTGAGGTCAAGGAAAGATAAACATCAAGTGTTGTTCTAAGCTTTTAATTTCTGAATGTGAAATTATCAGGTAAAGGAGGGATTCTGTCTGGTGACATAAGACAGGGCCAGCACAGAATGTAAAAGCAGACTGTTATGTTTTCATTTTCAAGGATTTACAGCACTTGCATGATGTAGGGGAGGACCTAGCTAGATTAATTTGTATTTACAGGTCTTCAGACATATCTGTTCCTTCCTTGACCATTAAAAGAAAAGCTATACTCAAGAGATTTGAACCCACATCTATGATTTTCAGTTCTATTGCCACTGGAATATCAGAACACCAGAAAAAAAAGGTACTCAGTTGGACCACAGACCAATTTATCTACTATCTTACTTTGATGTATATGTAATTCTTCCCCTTGTATATTCTCCAGTCTTCAATATTTTGTGCTCAGGAACTTTATGTGCTCAACATGATCTCTATGTATTTAGCAGTCCTTACTGGATTTCTCTTTCACAAGCTTGTCTAGTCTTGCTTGAATGCATGTAGCCTTGTAGCTGACATCGTCAGCTTCTTTTAGACCTCACCATCTTTCAAAAATTTGTTCTGTTACACTACTTACTGCATAAAAGAAGATCACCTACTTCCTGTTTATTTTGAACCCGGGATCCTGCTAAATTATTCTGTTGCTCTCTTATATCTTGTTCTGAGTGTGACAGCAAACAATTGGTTTCTGCTCACCCTTTCCTTGCACTCATAGTTCTGTAGACCTCTATAATTTCATCCCACCCTTGCCTCTTCCAGACCCAGTAATGCTGGATTATTTGGCCATCCTTTATGAGGTAACCATTCCATGCCTTACCAACTTGCCATCTAATATCCTTTTCTAAAATGTATGTTTTAGGAGTGTTTTCATTTTCGGTAATGCAGATGATTAAATGATATCACATGTTCTAATCCTGCTCTGGGATAGATTTCTTTCAAAATCAAATTAACAGCATATTTCCTTGCCTACAGAAAACATAGTTTAAGCACAGCTGAATCAGGGGCAGTGCTGGAAGATTATGTATAAAGAAAAGAGTATTACATCTGTGTAACTCATGAAAATGACAACTCACCTGACCTCTGTTATTCAAATTAAAATGGAGTTTCCAGGGAGTGGAGTATTCACTGGTTCATAAGTTTTATTAATATCTGACGGGATATTACCCTAAAATATTTATTGGCAAAAGTGTTATGAATTAAACACAAACTCTTGTCCTCTAAAGTCGAGCTTGGCAGCATTTCATGAAAGCATATGAGCACAACAGCAGATCAACAGACCTAGGACTGGTAAGTTTGAAGACTGGCAACTTCCATTAAATTACTGTATTGCTTTTTTCCTCTGTGCATTTCTGTAGGTGAAAGTCTTGCTCCATTTAAAATCCATGTCGCCATTGGTCCCAATGAAACTAGCTTACCCAGCCAGTCTATTGTGAAACAAGGCTTGTCCCTTATCTGAATAGCTCACAGATAAACCCTAAAGTCATGGTTTTCACTGAGGAACTCTAATTTACTCTCCTATTTTGTTCTGACAACTTGTGTCCTGAAGTTCTGATTTAAGAACGGAAATGCAAGCATAATTGCTGCCTCTTACTGCATCACTTATACTTTATTATAACTGGATAAAAGATCCTTTTCACAAAACTTATCATACAATGATGTAGGTTGGAAGGGATCTTAAAGATCATTTAGTTACAACCCTTAGTTACAACCTTCCAACCTAGGAAAAGGTGTCCATGGGCAGGGACACCTTCCCCTAGACCAGGTTCCTCAGAGCTCCATCTAGCCTCGCCTTGAACACATTTGCTTTAGCAGAAAAAAAACCGTAGAAAAAGAGAAACCAAACTCATCACATTTTATCACTTTACTTTTTAATTAAAACTTAACAAGACTACTTCATTTCCCTTTTCAAGTAAAAAAGGAAGAGTGAGACTGGTGACAGAAACACGTTTCCAGATCAACTTATGAGAACAAAAAAGCGCACCTTTCTGAAGTGACACGGATCCTCTCATCATTGGAGGAGTTGAATCTGTCATCCTTTTCTCTGAAATACTCTTCTATGCACTGCTCTTCAAAGTCATGGACCTTTTTCAATTCATCCTCAGTTATGAAAAGTTCTGTGGAAAAAAATTGAGAAATATGAATTTGTCAAATATTAACATGTGAAACNTATATATATAATGAGATTAGCAGACTACTAGGAAAGAGTCTGAGAGTACAGGGGCCTGTCTGATGTGGCAAGAACTGACATCTGCAGGCAGCAGTGTGATGGGAGTGGGAGGAGAGCTGTCTGGTTGCATCTCCAGTGCCACACGTGACTCCTGCTCCCTCCTCACAGAGAAGTGGGCATGGGCTAATGCTGGGAAGAGATGCACATCCCTTAACTCCCTGCCTCTGGCATGTACATTGGGCAAGGTGGAGATATTCTGCCTTGAAGAATTAGATACAGAAAAGTGTTATCAAAATAATCTGACAGGTTTTCCATCATGATTATGGGACTTCATTTAAAATATGTTGAGAAACTACTCCTCCAATCTGAGTCAGAGTCAAGGAGAGACTGTGTATACAAAATTGCTTTTTACCATGTCTCAGCTTACCTAGGCAAAAAGTGTGCTCAGCAGAAGTGTGTGCTGTTTGCTCTGCATTTTCAAAAACAAAGCTGGAACTGTGATGGAGTGAGAAGAATTCCAGCAATAACAGACCTCTAGTAACAGCAAAACAAACCTCTTTGCTTTGAAGGAACAAACTGGGTAAAACCCCCTCCCCCAAAATTTCCAGAAAAACCCAGCCTTCTTAACATTCCAAAGAGAACAAAGTGTTGGGTGAATCAGGTAATACTAACTTATCTGGGTAAGGTTTTTGCAGGTCAAAGTTGTTATTTTGCTGGGAAGGCTATCAAGGTGCTGGAGTTTGACTCCATGCATGTCAAACACTAGACATTACAAAAGGCATTGGAAAGTCCCCTCTGTGCATTATCTGAGTCTTACTCAATCCGTAGTCTCTCTCGTCTGGGTCACTTTCATGCTTCCTCCATCTGCAGCAGAGGTGTTGAAATATCATTGTCATGTGGCTGAAAATGATCAGAGGCGGTGGGAGAACAGGTCTTTCGTGGAAGGTCATGATGAGCTGGTACCTTTGAAACTTCCAAACTTGGTTTGATATAGATTTGACTTCGAAAAACGTGTTGCTAGAAGGCAAGAAGAGGAAAATAACATCAGACTGAAAATGGTTTTGGGTACTTGGATGATATGACAGCATCATAACTAGATACATTTCAATAATACTGGCAAATGTTTCCTTGTCACAAAACCAGGAAGCAGAACAAAATAGTGAGTTTATGCTTGGGCAAAGCACAGTGGTAATCAGCCTTTTTCAAGTACCTTATTACTGCATATGTCTGTGGTGTACAAGCCCTGAGTCTTACAACAACCCATTGAGATGGGGAAGTATTTTTACTCTTGTTTTCCCTATTGGGAATGAATGATGCCATAACCGAACCTTTTTTGGCTTCTTTGCCCTGGCTCCCATTAGGTGTCTGTCCTTGGAAATGAGCACAATGTGAAAAACTTGGCATTTCCCTTGTTTCCTGGAGACAAGCCTCTTTCCCTCTCCCCCTTACATCCTCGGAAAATGTCTCTCAGCCAAAGCCAAAGCTCAGCAGTCTTCGTAGGCTGTGAACAACGCGCATCCTCCCCAAGTCTGTACTTTGCAATGTGTCACTCACTTGAAAACTGCAATGAGGAGATTCACCAAAAGGATGTTTGCTACCAAGAGGTAGCAGGCCATGATGGCAGGAACAATCCATGCTCCTGTCTTGCAGGGAGGTAGCTGGATTATTTTGCCGTCTTCTCTGGTTTCATTTTGACCACAAGGTGCTGGGAACAAAATTTAAAAACAAAAAAATGCAAAATGGGAATGAGTCTTATTTTTCCACTAGTTTTTGCAGAAATATTTAAATATTTATAACGGCCTGCCTGCCAAGGCAATACCTTCCAAATAACATTGGCATTGATGTTCANAGTTATGTTTGATATCAAAGATTTCACAGGCTGCAGTTCTTGTTCTTGTGTGTTGTGTGCCATGGGAATCAAGATATTTCCCTCAGACATTGCAGCAGATATGCAGATATGGTGTGAGTAAGCTGCCTGTTTCTGTACATAATACAAAATACCATGGTACTCTAGTGGTAATTAGTGGCTTTGTAAATGAAATTATTGAATTGTTTAATCCTACAAAAAAGCTTACACATTATTTCTTTAGTGGTGAAAACCGTGTCTTTTTTTTTATGATTGAGAGGGATGTGATAAATAAGGAAAAGGAAGTCCATGAAAGTAAATTAAAGAATAGACATTTATTGCTGTGCACTGCACTGTCTCAAGCCCCTCTAGGACATACTCATAATGACTTTCTGCTATTAAGGACTCTTGACTGCGTGCCTAGAAACAGTGGGGGAGATTTTCAAGTCTTTAAAGTACCAGGTAAAGGGACATGTATGCAGCAGAGATGCCACCTGTTTCTTCTGCAAACACATTGGAACCAAAATGTTCTCAGTATTAATGTTGTAGAACTGAAGCAAGGGGAGAGAAAACATGGTGAAACAGTTTTCTCTGCTTGTGTTTTAACATGCCTTCATGTGCAGTGATGGGTAATCTGCATTTGCAAGCATGGGTTCAGCTTGTCTTTCTGGCTTCAGTCCAGGTGGTTCTATGTATCTCCATAATCAGCTCTTCAAGAAAATAATGGAAGCAGCAGCTTACATATACAAACCATCTCAGTAAATTTTGCACAGCACTACAGCTAGCTTCCTCTCATCTCCACCAAAATGAAGTTTAAGTGAGGAATTTCCAAAGTCCTCAGCACTGGCTCAGTTCCTACTGATATCAATGCGGGTTTTCTACTGACTTCATGGAAAACGAAGTTTGCTGATGCCATATGTAAAATTTCATTGTATGGCAACAAATCCATATTTCCAGTACCAACCATTGCATCTTCTCAAAGTGTTTCTTCTGAACTTGGTTCACTGAGCTTGAAATTCAATTGTGGATGTCTGTACTGGCAATCATATTACATTATGTGTGATTTTGGTACTTTGTTTTGGGCAGTACACATAGATCCTAGCCTATTACACACAGAAATATTGTAGTCATATGGGATACAAGACTACCTGACCTCTCCAAAAATATTCAACTCACTGAAGAAGAAATTACAAAGTCAAATACAAGCAACACTGCTTTTTACCAGAAGCTCCATTGTGTTCGGACACATGGTGTTATCAGTCCTTCCTATATTCAAAAACACATTTTATTACCAGAACAGGCTGAGAGTATGCAATTCTTAGTTTCTCAGTAAGCATCAGTTTGCAGATCATTTTAAGGCAGTGCTATTTCCACACTGCTCCAAGCAGCAGTTTCATTTAGACATTCAAAATGCCATCAGAGGTGCTGTGAGTGCCGGGCTCTGTGCCCTTAACCTTTGTCCAGCAGAAACTGGACCATTCCATACCTCTTGCTATCAGCACTCAATGTGAAACTTACATCTCTGTTTGTGTGGAAACATTGACTTGCTCATATATTGAGTCAGATCTACCAAAGTCCAATACAACAACAGTACCAAAACCCATCATGACTTCACTAGTGATGGAACAATCAAAGTATCCCTTGATGAAACCTGTTGTCCTTTTTTGTGCTGAAAACAGAAGAAACAATATCTTTTCAAGTAATGAGAAAAGTTTTGAAAAGCATTTTTCAAACCTTAGATCAATGAGATCAAAAACTCAGCTCCAACTGTGGTTTCAATTCTATTATCCAAATTTTTCCCTAAAAAGCCATAGAATTTAATCTGGAAAAAAAAATCAGCTAGGAAGACAAAAAAAGATTTCTCCAGCTCTGCTTGCTTAAAACTGGGTAATCTCTGTTGGTTTATACCACTCAGTGATGGCCAAATTAAATTTCCCATGCAGACACAGGAAATGTTCCCACAGTCTATTGTATACACCCATTGTGGTTCAGCTTGTCCTGAAGCTTTGCAGAAGTTTTTTTCTTTCGCATGTTCTGTTGTGGGAAGAGTTTTTAAATAACATGGGAATACTCATTTCTTGCCTTACTTATGGAGAGTTAAGCCACCACAGATTTGTCACATCTTCAGCTGCATAAGAAAACATATGACATGTGTCCAAAATGAAAAAGTCTGCGCTCCGTGGCACCTCAAAGCACAACATTAACATATATGCAAACTTGACTCATCTGTTTTACATTATTGCCTTGCTTTAATACAAATCACAGAATACTTAATTCTAGAGAAATGCTTTACTGAAGCAAATTCTGTTAGCATAACAATATGTCAACTGCAGGTAACTGAAAGAGCCAACCACTCTGATCCCTACAGGCCGTTAAATAAAGTCCAGACATTATGTCCTGAACTTAGGCTTTAGAAAATAGTAAATGGTTGGAGTTTTAATTTCAATTATACAAATTAACTTCACTCAGCTTTCAAACATTGCATTCTGACACCTGTAGATGTACAACCTGTAGATGTACACACTTTTGGCATCCCTTGTTTCCTTTTTCACAATCTTTTTCCATGCTTATTTTTCTTTCCTGACTCCCACTTACAGTTTCCTGCTGGGCCTTTCCTGCTACATATCTATCCCTTCCTCTTTCCTGTCCAGGAAACAGTTGCAAAAAACCCAACAATAATTCAAGTCTCTGTGTGTTTCAGGCATGAAGTGGAGGCAGAGCTCAGGAAGAATTAGTTTCCCTGCTGTAACTACTGTCATGACATGGGCACTGCTCACTTTTACTGTGTGTTGGGTGGAGGGCTTGGCAAAGGATGCTTGCTTATTTCTGCATCATGACTCTTCCCCCAGCTGCACCCTTCCAAAGCAGGTGTGGGAAATAATAAAGAGGTGAAAGTGCATGATTTAACAGCTTTGCCACTGAAGAGCTTTTTACCTTTGATGAAAACTTCTCACATAAAAATGGATACCACTTTTACAATACAAGCTGATTTGTTTGAAATCACAAGAAACTGATGAATGTTTTCCTACATTCACAGTTCTAAATAAAGTGGAAACAAATAAGTGCAACCAAATAACAAAAAACAATTTTTTTAAAAAATTCAAATCTGGATATTTTAAATGGACTTTCATAATCCTATTTATGAGTATATAGGCACCTTCCAATTTTGACCTACAATGAACCCAAAGGATGTGAAAGTGTTTTATAATTTTTGAATGAAATGTCTAAGCAACCTTACCAGTTTACCAGGCTGGTAAATATTGAAAAAAAAAAAACCCCAAAATATTAAGCAGCCTTCCTAAAGTTGTTCTCTTCTTCACTGATGGAGAAAATACTGAAATCTGTGAAACTCAAATTTCACAAAATTGCTCTGTTCATCAGTAGAAACATGAAGGTTGTTGAACAGTGCCTCATTACTTCAAGAAAGTTTCTTTAACCACAGCAACCTGACCTTCCATGTTGTTTCTTGCTTCAGGCCACATTAAAAGTGACTGTGAAGGGTTTCTTTAATCTGCTGGTATTTTAATAATAATTTATAGTAAATCCTTGTATTTTTCTGGTTCACTCTAATATTTTCTTCCTCCCCCTACTCTTCTCCTTTCCCCATTAAAAACAGCCAACCAAACAGGGGAATACTATTGCAATCTAGCCCAGAGAGACTTCCAAAATGCTTTGTAGTCTGTGCAAAAATCTCATCCACTACCTTTGTCTAACAATGTTATAAGTATTGCCCCAGGTATGATTTATTCTGTTTTGTACAGAACTGCTCTGTTTGTTCTAATTCCAGAATGGTCCATGCAAATGATAGGCCTTGTAGGAAGCTCCTACCGAGTCATGAAAAGCATGCAACCTGTAAGATCAGAAAGTGTTTAGTATACAGCTTTCATTTGTACCAAGAAATTTACAAGAATTATAAAACTTAAACAAATCTAACAGATTGAGAAATTTAAAGAATTTTTAAAAAGTTTTTTGTGGTAAATGTAGTTTCCTCGGAAGTTCATTGAATAATTAAAGCCTGTGTATAATTGTCTCTCATCTTCTGAAACAACTGCATTCTGATATTACTTGATATTCCTCCAATACAACTGAAAAGAAGGAAGCCCCATCTTTTTCTCTTAAACTAGGTAGGTTTTTGCAAAACAGGAGTAGACACAAGAAACAAACACAACTCAGACTGATCTTCAGATTCCAGATGGCACGTGAAGTACTGTCAGCTGGTAAGAAAATCCAGATGGAAATCTGACCTGTGAGACACCAGGAAAATCTGAAAAACTTCCCAAACCAAAAAACCCAAAGCCATGTTGACTAACAGCAGGTTCAGTTGCTTTGCCTTCTGAATAGAGGAAAATGTGAACTCTGATGTTAATTTTCTACAGATGACTGCCATTTACCAAGCTGGCATTTATTTCCTCTATCTACAAGTTTTTTACCAAGCAAACCCACTTTTTCTTTCCAGCATTTCTTATATCCTTCTGTATCCACAGGATTCTGGAGTGGCAGACAGTTTTGTAAGGGGAAAACAAAGTTCTTCATGTGTGAGAACTGTGTTACGAATTTTTCTGGCTAAAACTGCCAGCACAAGTGCAATGTCTGGTGAACTGAAGGAGGGATTTTACAGTGTTTGTGGAAAATCCACTTCTGGACAGGCACTCACTAAAGCAGTTACATGGCTGGCTGCTGCCCCATGGATTCCACTGTGCAGCACAAGCCTCAGATGGATTAGGAAAGACAGCCTAAAAGCAAGACAGTTGCATGTGCAATCACCAGTTCCCTGACTCAGGTTCTCCTTCCTCCCCCAGCTATCAGTGGATAATAATATATCTTTACTTAACTACATAATTGATATCAGTCTAATTTTTTCAATTTATCGAGCTCTTATTATTATTCCTTTCCTGAAATATATTAATTTTTCATTTCCCGACCTTTAAATAATTCATAAATTTGACTAGCTTACTGCCTGCTTTCAATTCCCCAGTCTAAGCCTTAATCTGAACCCCAAGAGTTGCTAACTGGGGTTTTCCAGGCCCAGGCCAAAACTCAGTAGCCCAAAGTGGTTTCAGTCATTATTGACGTTTCAGTTCACTTGATATTTTGACTGGCTGGACTTTTCCATGAAGTAGCTTGACTATTCCTTGATTTTTACCTACTTCCAAAGACTGTTTCATGTAATTGCTAAAACTTCCCGAGTAGACAACATGGTATGTGTAACCTTCTGTGAGTGCCAGATCAGCTAAAATGAATTAGCTGAATAGCAGGATATAGTTGTGGGAACAATAGGGTCTAATAAATCGCAATTACACCTCCTTTGTTTACAGATCATATTCTACTCATTTCCTGCTCAAAGACCTAGAGGAAGACCATTATGACTGCACTGTGATAATAAGGTCTGTCTTTTCTAGTTCCCCATTCCCCAAGCCCATGTGGAGCTGGGCTGTGGGCTTGATGGATAGCTGGGACTGAAAGAGCACCAGGAACTCAGGATGTCTCCGTTGTTAGCAGCGGTCCCTCTTCCACGTGTTACTGTCTGTGGTTCCTCCCAGAGTTTTAGGCATATTCAGAGTTTCTTACTTCTCAGACTCTCTTCTTCATCTGAGAATTACTTAAGTTGGCCTTTCTAGTTCTACGTCTTTTTATATGAGGCACCTGCTTAATATGACAGGATTTTTAGATCTTTTAATAGTCATATTATGATGAGCTGTCAGCCTGTGAGGAACTATTTAGAGACTGGTTTTGCTGCTTTTGTTGACTTTACCTGAAAATTTTTAACACAGAGCTAAAATATTTTATCTCCTTCTCTCCCACTTTACAACTGATTCTTAGCCAGAAATTTTTAGGTATGCAGTATTTATGGACATTACTGATAATAAACACCACCCCTGAATAATGTATTCATAATCCCAGAAGTGAGGATATAATCTGTTCTCACTTTTGAGTTGAAGATAAGATCACACACCAACAGGACACTAACACATACTCCAGTGAACATGTTTTTCATTAAAAAAAGTATATGAATGAATACAGAAATTATGGGTTAAAATGTAAATATGCACTGTTTTAGAGCAAGGCATTTAGCACTGTGTTGAAATAAAAATCAGAGTAGACCCACAGGATGAACAGGCTGCCAGCTGATGAGATGGATGCAGACATTTTATCTGGTCAACCTTAATGGCATGCTTCACGAATAAGATATAAATAATTAATTAAATAGATAAAAATAATTTTTCCTAAAGAAAAGTAAATTACAAATGTTAGAGTAGCCTACTTTTTTGTACATTTCTCAGATACCACGATGATTTCTAGGAGAGTGGCTCAAATCAACATGCTTTTCCATGACCAGCACTTTTGCTGAAACCCAAACTTGCCAATAATGTACCAATTAAACACCAAAATATAAACAAAATCACAAAGCAACCCTTTCGTTTTGTTAAAATAATACCGATTAAAAAAGAGCTTGTGCTCTAAGCCATAAAGTTAAATTGCAGTGCAGATGTTGCATAATAATTTTGGAACATGCTTATCTTATCTGAGAAAGTACAAACACTGTAGCACTCTTAACATGAGTACAGTGGCTGATTTAGCTTAGAACAACGTGGAAACTATAAATAACAGCAAGTGTTTTAACAGTGCAAACGTGAGTATACTAGTAAAACCTTCTGGGTGTCCATTGGGTCATTTTGACAGTGTAACATCACCACCAACCATTGCTCATGCTCCCAGTCTATTCCACAGATAACATTTCCGAGAAAACTGAGTGTCAGACAGACATGACATACTGTACATATTTTGTGCTGAAAGAGTGGCAGATACTAATTCCCTGTATCAGCTGCCCCTCAGGAAGGAGGAAGTAGGTGCTGCTTTTCCTTTTGACAGCATCACTTTCGCTGCAACTCTAAGTCTCCTTGACACAGACAGAAAAACAGTATGTCTGTATTTAAGGCTGGAGTTGAAGCCACCAGGAATTTCGCTTTCCCTGAGCTTCAGAAGTAATTACTCTGCATCTTTTTGCACAGTTTAAATGCTGTGCATCTGAATAACACACGACTATTCTCAAATCCTCATGCAAGGCTGTGCAGCCTGCCATCGTTTTCATACTTAAACACCATGCTTCATTCAAAGACCCTTAAGTTTCTCATATTTCCGGGTTCTAAACTGTAATCAGCCCTCTATTTAAAAAAAAAAAAACCAAGAACACTTTATTCAGCCAATTGCCAAGTTTGTTGCACTATGGTAGTAACTTAGTACAATATCAATAAATGGCCACTTGTAGAGGGACAGACAGAATTCTGCTTGCAGAAGGAAGTCATAGTTTAATGGTACAAACCCTTATCTCTCTAATATGCTTTCAGAGCAAGATGAAGTTTTTTATCCCCAACTACTACGCCTTTGGAATTAATGAATTTTTAAAAATAAAAGAAAAAGGGAAAGGATAAAAATGAGGGAATTGGGTAAAAAGTGAAACATAGTGAGAATTTTGTGATTATAGGTATTTGCTTACTTCCTTGCATGCCATGCTGCCTCTGAAAACCAAGCAGGGAAGTAAAGATAAAATGATGTTTCATCTGTATCCACAATAATGATTCTAGCTATCCACAATCATTATTCACAATAATGATGCTAGCCAGGAAGAAGTAATGGACATGAAACTGCTGAAATATCTGCCTTGGGATATGCCTACATCTATCCATCTGAAACTATATTCAACTGGGGGCATTTGCTACTTTCAATCAGCTCAGGAAAAATAAACACCTTTTTTTTTTCATTCAAACCTTGTCAATACCGAACAAACAGCAAATAAATTTTGAAAATATTACCCTTTCCTGTGATGGTACACAGAATAAAATGAAATATCCTAAACAGAGCATTAATGGAAGCCATCTGCACTGGAAAAGGTACTGACTTCCAAATGCTGCCAAGACTTATGTGTAGTTAAGCAGGAATGATGAACATCAGTTGCATGACAGTATTTGTAAAAGATTACATTGTTTGTGATTCTTAGTTTGGCCATCTACTGCATCATTTCCCATGACCAGCTCTCACATTTGGTGGTAATGCAATGAGTGGCACCACAAGTATTAATCTAAACAGAAAACCAGCATTTTCCTGATCATCTACCCAATGAATCCTGAGGAGATAATATATTTTATACTGGCTCAGTTTGCATTGGTCCTACCTTTTAAAACTAAATGCAGGCATATTCTAATAATAGATCTAAAGAATTGCATAACAGCAATTCTTAAACACAATTTATCTTAAGTACAGTTTAGCTTAAACATGGCACTGAGAAGGTAACAGAGATTAGAAGGTTCGGATTAGAACCCCATGAAGTACAGGAGCTGAAAGGTCTAATCCTCAATTATTAGACATGATACTCAATATGAAGTTAGATAAAAAGTATTTAGGTCTAAAAATAAACCAAGGGATGAGAAAAAAAAGAAGTGACTTTTTGTGTCCAAGGTATACCCCCAAATTTATGTTGGATACCTGGAAGGGGATTCCTCTCACCAAGCTCGTAAAAAGGACACATTTATAATCTTCTCTACATGGAAGATAATTTAGCATTACAGATTTCCAGTTAAATGATTGCAAAGTGATGCCAGAAGCAGGTTCTGAAACTGACATCTCAATATCGGCTGAAAAAATATTTTTGTAACCATTCTCTGTGTTGAAGAAGTTCCTCTATCTGGAGCCATTTATTGAGCAAACACACATGATCTAATAGGACATCATCTGATCAAAGTTGGATACCTGACTTTGGAGTATGAGAATCATAAACTTGCTTACGGTCTATCTGGTCTGCAAACACTTCCCCATAGATCATCCAGTAAGGCATGTAAAAAATATTTTTCGCCAGCTTCCACGAAGGTTCCTCATTGGGGAAGAGAATTGCCTGTCTTGCCACACCAAAGCTCATCAGAACCACCAACATGATGATGACAAAGTACATCATGTCTATCATCTGAATGTAATGACAGAAAAAGGAGAGAGAGAGAGAAAGGACACGAATTAGAGGAACTTACTTGTCCACATTCCTATTATTATGTGCTGAAAAAAAAAAAAGTCTGTGAATCCTAGAAACAGAATTTTCAAAAACAAATTTTGAAAAGCCATTCTCATTTACACATAAATATTTAATTTTCAAAGAAGTGAGTGGTATTATTGTGTCCTTGGTTTAATGGATTTAAGAACAATCCATTTGTTATGAATAAGCCTGAAAATACAAAGTACCATCTGGTCACACCAGTTGCCTCAACAAGAATATTGGTTCAGTGGAATCAGCAGCCTGGTCCGGGCAAGGGTCGTGAGATGATGTATTGTTTATAGGTACCAAGTGGGGACTGTACCTAAGCAAAAGGATGGGCATGGATAATTTTATTCCCTAGTAGTCATTGTCTTGGAGCAAAGGGAGCTGCAACTAACATACGGAGGAACGGGTGGCAGAACAGCCTGTCACTGCAACATAAGGGACACCATGGTGGTAACCAGTGAGAAAGGAAAGCTGTGATACTGGCTGGGCTAAAAATCTGCTTGGTGGGGGAGTCTGAAAAATGTCACATTAAAAAATCCCAATCAGATAACAGACAGCAAACTCTGTTCTTCTCCACTGTTGAGAGCCTCATTAGCATATGCCCAAGATTAATGAGTGCTTGCAAACAGTCCCCACCCATTCAAATAGTTTCTGAAAAACATGAGACAGCAATCCTACAAGATGCTGAATAGAGTCTGAAGATTAGAAGCAGCACTGTTCTAGAAAAGAAGCAGAACAATGGGCATCAGGCAGGTACAGCAGAGATAATCCAAAGCGAATGTGAAAAAAACTGGCAGTCATGTAAAGTCCCTGGTAAGATCCCTTTAAAATTTTTACTTACAGACTTGCCAGGTCTTTAGAATTGTTACAACTGAGCTGTTTTTTGCAGTTCTGGACATAACTTTTGTCTCTAGCAAAAACTCAAGTTAAAAATCCTCTAAACTTTATGGGTTTTATTCCCTCCAGTCTCTGCATTTTCTGGCTCAGCTGAATTCAGCCTTCCTTGCAAGAGGGGCATGAAACCAACCTGCACCTCTGCTGGTGGCCTTATGGCTCCACAGGGCACCTGCTGCAGCCCAAGGGCAGGGCTGCTCATGGCAAGAGCTGCTGGAAGAGGGACCAACTTGCAGCAGATGGATCTGGTACTGCTGCAGGGGTTCTTCAATTTTAAAGCAATCTGAGGTCAAAGTAACACTGGGAACATACTTTCTATGCACCAGAGAAAAGAGTATTAAAGGGTAGCAAAGAGAAAAAGCTATGCTCATGTTTGGAGAGAGAGGCTGTAGGAGAAAGGCACCAGCAGAGCAAGGGTCAGATGCGAGAGAATCAGGAAGATGGAAAGAAGGAGCTGAGGACAAGTGAAAAAAAAGCAGGGGAAAACAAAAGTCTTGAGGTTCATAAAAATGCAGGAAATAAAGAAAAAAACCTTGGGGACATGAGAGAGGAAAAGAAATGCTTTAAATAATTAAAACCCAGTGAAGTCAATCATCAGCATTCCTATTTAATTCAGGGCATTAATCTCTTAAAAATATTCCTTCAAGAAGAGGAATTCCAGATCATTTTACCTCAGAAAGCATCCTGCAACAGCAAAGCTAAATAATCATATTTAGTTCTTACTCCTTTTAGGGAACAAACCTGGAGGTGAAACCTGATTCCTCCTTTCTTGTCTGATCAAACTTTGTTTCAGATGGCAATATATAACTTGATATGATATAATGTAATAACTATTTAAAAATGTCATGCGAAAAAATAAACATAATGAGTATTTTGAGGCAATTTAAGACAATTTCTTAAAGTTTCCAGCATTTTTGATCAGGAATCACACAGATGTGACCTTATGTTGCAAGAAATTAAAATTTTAGTGCTGTTCTCTATTCAAGATGCACATTAGCTTTCTCCTCCTTCAGCTAGGTATCTTCTAAACTCTCAGTAACTTGTCTGAAATTCAATGAAATATATATGGGCAAGTTTCCACTGACTTTAATGAGCATTGTATCAGGTCCTTTGGCCTGTGATATCAAATTACAATTGCCTTTTTAGCAAGGCAATGGCTGTTTCAATCATTCTGAAGAACTCACCAGCCATCTGTTTAAAAAAGTGATAAAACACAATTTTTTGGGGGTACAATTTCATGATGAAGTTGGCTGTATTTGGACCTCTGTGTTTGCAAAAAGGCTAAGAAAATTTAGATATTTCCACACATTGAAGGACCTGATATACCTCTGACTCTGTTGACATTCCACAGTCATTTCATTTCATTTCATTCCTGAAATTTCCTAAAGGAAATTAAATCTATCACTGTGACAAAATCAGAAAAGCACAAGCATATTCTGTTACTGAAATCAGTAGTTAATGATAAGCTTGGCCATTCAGTTCCCTCCTTGCATCTTCATCTTTGCTTTAACCTATTGCCTTTAACCCACTCAAGCCCATTCCTGCTCTTTGCTTAATTTCACTTGTGTATTTGTTCACAGTGGCCAGAGGTAGAACTTATTACAGCTATTTTTTTGACTGCAGTGTAGAGGCAGGTGAAGATAAAGTTCCTCAACACTGGAAAGATAGGAAAAGCCATCCTTTTCCCTCTGAGTCTAAAAATTACAATAGAAGGTCAAGAAAAAGATCTCAGGCACTGTATGTGGCCAGTTGAAGATCTCAGTAGTTGTGGTGTGCTTACTCTGTAGAAATATATCTAACCAACTTGATGTCCTTTATTGTGCTGAACTGAACTTTCAACACAATTTGGAAGACAGAATGTAAGGAGGTAGAGAGACATACATGTGATTTAAACAAAAATATACAAGAGAGCCCATGGAGCAGCCTGGAGTCAGGAGGTGCAACTTCCAGGGAGTGCATGAGTTGGACATTGCACAAGGCAGTAAGCTGGTCAGAAAATGGATGTGAGAGGCTGATCTGTGTAACTCAAACCGATTGTGCATTACATGTATGAGCAAAGGGGATGTGTCAGTGGCTGAAAGTGCATGGAAAGCTGGACAAACTATGAAAACCAAGTAACAGGAAGGCACAGAATAGAAGAATTTGCCTCCTTTTACAGCAGCCCAGAGCTTCAGAACAATTTGGCAGCTAAATTCAACACCTTTCAATGCAGGTGCTGAGCCCACAGAGGCTAGTGATTTTCCTGCATTTGTTTTCCACAGAAAGTGGAGTGAGGTTTGATTTGTGAAAGTGACAAAGGGATGAAAATCCTATTAATTTCAACCACTTCATTTCTGTGTTGACCCCAGAAAAAAAAATAAACCACTCCTTATACTGCTGGTGGAGTTGGGCTCCTCTCAGCCACATGTAACACTGATTACAAGAAGCTTGTTATTCATGGCCACTCTACTGTTGAACTATTGCTCACACTACCTGTGTTAGCACCACAGTTCTGAAACTTTTAGTGCATATGGCTGTGAAAAATAAAGCAGAGTAGAAGGGCAGCTGTTTTTCCAGAGGTTTTATAGGCTGTGTATTGTGTAAGCCTCAGTGACCACCAGATCCACTGGCAGAAAGTCCAAATGCAGCAGGAAAGAAACCTGCTAAGGCAATGTTTTCCTCTGATCTGTTTTCCTTTTGCTGCTGTCTTTTCACAACAACCTCCAACAAGAACTGTTGAGTATTTTCACTCTGGAGCGCTGCAAAACCTCATGTCAGCATCCTGTAGGCTTTCTTGGAGGAAGGACACTCCAAAATCCCTTTTCCAGGACATAACTATCACTTCCATGTTTTCCCTCAATCTGTCTTCCTCTCTCTGTTTTTCATTAAGCTTTTATTTCTTTGTCAAACCCACCACTGTAGGCTTGCAGTAGAAAGCTGGTAAATTGAGGGGGAAAGACAATGGTAGTCTGGTCACCTGTTGGGTAGGGTGTGTAACTGGATGTATATCTTGCATTTCAGTTTTACACCTGCTCACTGAGCCTGTTGTGACTAATGTGATATCAAGGAGATATTGTAGTCCATGCACTCATACATGCCCCCTTTTCTTATGATGGTGAGGATGGATTAATCTTTTCTTTAAGGACCATTGTAAGACAAATACAACAGACAGCCTGTTTGGACTTGCTGATTATTGTCACATAGGAAACAGACAGCAGTAGTATTCCATTTAGAGGAGTTAATAGTCAGTTTACTTTTCTTAAAGCCAGCTTCAAGGGGTTTTAATCTATTTAGAAAACCCCAAATCTTAAACCCCAAAATGCATGAAACAGATATGATTTACACAGGAAAATCTGGATACTGCATGTGAAACATGAACACATGTATTAGCTACATGTGCAGGTATCCAAATATGAGGGATGTGTGCATGTGCATCTGTAAATTCAGCCATTTTCTTTAACTCAAACAAGCAAAATACCACTTAATTGCAACATTTCTACTAATACATAAAAATTAAAAATTGGAAAGTCAAAAGTCAAGCACGTGGAAGAAAACGTCTCTTTTTGGTTCCTTGTGCATGCATTTGCTATTACACAAGCTATTCATGATCCTGCTATGGTGTGTACAATTGATGTGGCCAGGGCACAGAGGTTGCACTTATGCAAATAGATTTCTCATCTCACAAGAACACACCTGAACTTAGATGATGGAAGTGCATGCGGATGTGGATCAAACTATAGAAAGGTCAGCCCTAATCATAACCATTATATTTTGAACACACAATGACTATTACAAGACACTGAGCGTCTCAAGGTACTAAACACCTGAACAATTTTTTTTTTACCTTAACAAACCACCTTCCTTTATAATCACCAAACCTAGTTTGCACTTTCTGCAAATGAGGGAAATGGGGGCTGTAGGGTGACTCTGCTGTTGAAGAGTGATCTCAGAGAAAGACAAACAATACATCACCTAACAGAACAGGAAAAATCTAATCCTCGATTCTGGAGGTTTTGATTCAATGAAGCACTGATTTCTAGCTTACATCAAAACACTAATGTGTAAAAAAAAAAAAAAAAGCAGGTAAATCTGCAGCGATGTCGTTGGCTAAGGACACCGAGCCAAGCACACGCTGCCAGACGCAGAAGGGTTTGCCAGCTCCTCTCACCATTTTCCCGATCATCATGACGTAGGGCCCCAGGTACTTGTTGACACCAAAGATGTCCAGCAGCCGGATGTACCAGTAGATGATGTTGACGCAGTAGATGACGCGCCCGTCGCTCCGGAGAGGCAGGTCCTGCAGACGGAGAATCATCCCAACAGAGAACAGCAGGATCGCTATGAGGTCTGTCACGTTCCAGTACTCCTGGAGCCACACTTTCACTTTCTGCAGCAGTTTTCCAGGCTCTGACATGAGGATCTGAAGGACAGAGGAAATGGGGAAGAGAAGACCTGAGTTGTCTTAGTTTAAAGTTGAAGAAATCTATAGTAAGCAGATAGGCATATGCCACACAGGCCAAAAGCAAATCTGATAGATGCTTATTGTCAAAATATCTCAGGTACTCTCTGTTCTTTTTTTCCCCCAGAATCTTCAATTTCAACCATTCTTAACATGTATCTGTGTGCAACATAGTTTAAAGGACAAAGTGATCACTCAGTCTAAATTCCTCACGAAATCAGAAGAAATATATGTATGTATTTCTGTTGCTCAGATGTATTAACCCTACTTAGAATCTTGGGACAGAGGGTAAAATACAGAAAGAGTTTTATAATCAGAAAATTCACATTTAAAGAAGTTGTAGGTTCAAAGAAAATTGTATTAAAATGTGTATCAAATGATCAAAAAATAATTATTAACCATAAAGGTCTGCATCAGAAGTTTAATCCAGAGAGATACTAGACACTACTTGGGCCTGTTTTTGGGAATTATGTTCCACAGGCAAGAATAAAGTTCACAAAAATAAGTCATCTTACCTTATGAATTTATTGTCATTCTCCTTGAAGATCATTTGTGAAACTTGATTGTTTTCCCAAACAACTCTTAAAACTACTGTTCAAGTGATCTCCATGAATAAGTCCTACCTTAGTCCTACCAGTGAGTTAGTAAGCTATTGTTTTTAATTTTCTATATTTAGCCCAAGAACATTGGAGCAAACTCACACAGTTCCTCAAAAAAGATGAATGTCATCCTTATAATTTGATTTTAGAATGAATTTTAGGCTCATCTGTGAACAATTCCAACATCTGCTTAGAAATCAATTGTGACAAATGTTCCTGGTAAACTTTTGCAGAAAGGACAGTTTGGGGTGAATGATTAGACAAAAACCAGCTCACACAACTTCTGTCTGCAACCTCCCACCTGCTGAGCCAGCAGTGCCTTGTCTCCATCAGTGTTGCAGAGTCCTCGTGTGGCTACTGCCACTGCTTTCCTTTCTCTTTTGGTTAACGACGTCTACCCATGGGCCACTCAAGCAGTGCCTTTTCCTCTGTTCATTTATAATGCAGTCTTTACCCTACAGTGTCAGAAACCTGTCTTTGACACCCAAGTGTTGCAAGCCCATTTTTCGACTGGTCCTCCAGAGCACTGGCTTCAGAATGTACAAACAAAACTGGTAACAGATTCAGCCCAGGGGTACAAATGTGCTATTTCAGCTGAGGTCAATGGGACTTGCATTCACTCACATTAGGGCTGAAGTGGGCCTCTGGTGTCACTGTGAAATAAATGCACATTTGGCTAAGTGAAAGGGGACAGCATTAGCTGCCAGTGGGAGAGACCACAAGGGGCAGGGTTAACAGAGCCACCTCGCTCACTTTATAGATTGAGTGCTACCTTAAATGCTCTGTCTCTGCTCTATGTGTCTCCTTTTACATCCCTATGGAGATGCATACTATTGCTTGACAAATTAACGAAATTTTCAAGAGCCACATTTCAGGGAATTAGCTGACCTTTAAGACTTCTCAGAAGATCACCCTGTACTTGTGAATGCTATTAAATAAGCACCACACTGAAATTTGAACAAAATTTTGTGGGAGAAGACAAGGGAAAGAAGAAAAGAAAGAAGGAAGGAAAAAAGAAGGAAAGAAAGAAGGACAGAAAGAAGGAAAGAAGGAAAGAAGGAAAGAAAGAAAGAAAGAAAGAAAGAAAGAAAGAAAGAAAGAAAGAAAAGAAAGAAAGAAAGAAAGAAAAAGAAAGAAAGAAAGAAAGAAGAAAAGCAAGAAGAAAACTAAACTGTTAATTTTAAAATTAAAGAAGATAGGTCTTTTTACTGCTATTTTTTTTAACAATCTCCCAGCCTTTCTGAAAAAAAGGAGACAATTTTATGATAAGCTCATTCATAAAAATGTACCCTGAGAAAAATAATAAAATGAGATATTAAAATGGAAAAAACCTCAAACCCCATGCTTATTCCCTCTTTTATTCTTTCTTGGTTGGGGAGACTTTACCTCTCTCATCTTCTCTATTCCCAGAGTGAAAATGTATGAGATGACAATCCACTCCTGAATAGATGGCCAGCGATCCATCTTCACCAACACAATGTAGTTGAACAGCATTAAGTAGCCTATATAGGCCAGCTGTAAAGAAAAAATAATGAATATCAATTGTCACTATCTATACAACTGAGCTAGTTTCTTGGATATGATTTGATATTCCTGATTCTACAGTAACCAGAGTTTCACAGACAAAAGAACAATAAGACTGTCCTGGGTTGCCTGAGAAAGCTCCCATTAAGTCACATACTGTATGGAATCTGCAAAATACATGTACATATGCCCAGCTACATCAGTCTCGTCAAAAAATCTTTACTAACGCAGTTCCCTTGGATCATGCCACATCATGGTAATTCTAATACCAGTATGTCAACAACCCAGTTAAGTAAGCTATGTGAAGATTTCTCCCTCATCTGCTTCTAAAAGCCTTTAGTCCTCTAACACCCGTCCTTTGTGTTCCCCCCCACCATCACCTAATCTGGGCTGAGTCTGGCATTCTGAGTCCAGATTTTAGGCATTATTAGAGGTCTTCTTACCCAGTGTATTACTAACCTAACCTATTGTATGTTTCCTCCCCAAAACACTGCTACTCCTACTCACATTGCTGCGGCAAGGAGTCAGGCATAGCTATGCATTCATTTGCCCTATATTTTTTGCAATTTTTTAAGTGTGAATGTTTTTCTTTTCCTTCCTAACATATTCACCTTCCAGCTTAATTTTTAAGTCAGAGGAAAGTGTGCATTCAGTTTTTAGTTTTTTTCTTTGTTTTTCTGCATGCTGTATGAAATTACATGGTCTGTCAAAAAAAAGACAGGTCAGGCAAATTGCATCATCAAGTTCATGAAGTTCAGAGAAACCCGAGTGTCACTCTGGAGCATGGGCTGTAGCAAGGGTGTGACTGGCATTTGTTGAGGGCAGAATCCTGCCTTTCTAACAGCAGCCCTACAAGAAAATGCATCTTAAGGCTAAATATAAGAAAGAGAAAAGATGAGTCAGTTCTGTGCATGAACATTCAGTCATTGTGACAGAAAGCTCTATTACATACATCTATATTTGAATTCCATTTTTATCTCTCAACTGTGTGTTACTCATTGTTGCGTACATGGGATCAAATGAAAGCTGAAACAACCACAGAGGGCCTTGAGACTTTTGGGTAGGATTATTTCAATGTTCTGCACATCACAGAAGTGAGTTTGTAGTCCTATTGTATTTGTTAGAGAACGTCACTTCTACTCTCTGTAAAAGCCACAGAATCCTGGCTTTTGTTCCAATTGCTGGTGGAGGACACTCGAGAGAATTCTTCCTATTGGCCATAACTATCAGTATAGAGGAACCAGACAGCTGAAGCCCTACTTCTTGTCCGCATAAAATAGAGGAGGAAATGATCTCATTTGTCTTTCAGTTTGTGAGGGATGATGGATTGCTGTTCTCATGTCGGGAGGCTGCTCTTCCCTTACCACTCCTGAAGGAAATGGAGAGCAATGTTGACGTAGGTCAACCCTTAGGGTGACACTGTAGTCAGGAGAACCTCTGTCTCGGCAGGCAGAACTGAGTACACACCCCCCTAGTGGAAATAACACCTTCTAATATAGAGCAAAAAGCCAGGTGGTACTGTTACTCAACACTCCTCTTAGACCTTACTGATTACTGATTATCAGGAAACCTACTTTGATCTGCCTCAGCAGCCTTAGTTGAGCACTCAGTATGGCAAAAGAATAAGGACACTGAGGTTAGAAAAGAGACAGCAACTGCAAGTGTCTAACTGTAACTAGGGGGTTTTGCTTCTTCCTGGTTTCCTTTTGAAAGCTGGCTTTTTTTTGGTTTTGGCAGGTTTCTCTACGTCGATTTAAACTTACTCAAAATTGCAAAATGTTTTTGCTTGACAAAAGAATCTTGAATTGTAAGTAAAATTATGCTGAAACATCTCCACTTTAACCCAAGAATCAAACCCTTCAGACAGTGAATGATGCCCTCCTTGTCCCTCCCCACACTTCTAACTCTCTCTTACTTTCTAGGAGGCTACACTGATCCAACACTGTGGTCAAACTTCAGTGTAGCTGCTCATGCTGGTACTAAAGATTCTTTAAAAGCTACAGAAGTAGCTGAACCCTATTTTTTCTTGCTTTTACCCAGCTGGACAAAGAGCTAGGAGCTGCCATTGTCACCATTGAGGGCAGTACCTGAAGAAACTATGGACTTTTACTTGGGGCTCAATTCCTCTGCAGCTTTCCTCTTCAGAAGAGGTAAAACGTGGCCTCTTACTTCCTGCTAATATCTCAGTTAATTCTAGTAGTCATGATGTCTAAAGATTTTGCTTTTTTATGTGTTTTTCATATATTTGTAGCTTTTTAGACTACTATAATATAGTTACATAGTTACTAGTATTTTTGCTACCCTTTTTCTTAGATTTTAGACTAGTAAGTTAATCGTCTAACACATTACTGAAATAGTATTTAGCCTTATTCTTAAGAAGAAGAAGCCTGACAAGGGCATTCTGTTTTCCAGTCAGAATCTGAGGAGACACAACATGAAATGGGGCAAAGAAGCCCTGAACCAACTCCAGTGGGGCAGTACCTGGGGAAAATTACCTAACCAACCACTCTTCTAATTGGACAATATTTGTTAGTTATGCTAATTTGTTAAACTTATAAAAATTGTAGAAATCCGATGCTGCATGAGCACATGACCACCAGGACACCTGGAAACTTCCAATAAAAGTCCGCTTTTTTTTTACTATTTTAACACTGTTGTAAGAGTTTTTTTTCTCTTTTGATATTAGGACAGTAGGAGTAGTCAACAGTAGGAGAAGATCATCCTCTTCTGCTCAAGCAATCTGTGAGACGGAACATTTGCATCATGGTTTCCAATGCAACAGCCACGAAACAGAACAAAGCTGACTTTTGAAATTGTTGTGTGTCTGGAGAGAAAGGCTAAAGTTGGTGGGGAGTTGTTTGTTGGTTTGTTTGTGTTGGTTTTGGGGTTTTCTTGTTTTTTTTTTTAAATTTTTTTTGAGCAAAAGTTGTCTAGTGTCTGCTGAACCAAACGATACTTACTCAAATATCTCATCTAACTCACTCTTGTGTATTTGAAGGATGAAGGTGAACACAGCTATATAGTAATAGAGATAGGTAAATGCAGAGTAATCAAATTCTTTAAGTAGCATACAATTGCCATAGGACCTTTTACATGCATTTTGGACTGTGGAATGTAAAATTTGAACAATTTCTTTTGAAATCCATGAATAGTATTTGTGCCTGCGAATATGCAAAATTGTGATAGGCTATGCAATTTTAACCCTTCTCTTAAACTTCTCTGCTTTTAGTTCTCACTATACACAGGAGTTCTCAATATACACAACAGGTCATTCATGGCAGCTAGAATCCACCTTAACTTGCTCTCCAAGTTCAATGTATCCAAGATCCAGTTTTAATATATGACCTTGACTGAGACCTGCCTCAGGACATAAAACTGTAGGAACAAGTCTAAATGGAAATGCAACATTGATTTCTCTCTCCCATTTAAAAATTGAACTGACAGGGAAAGCCACGATGCTTCTTTCCATTTGCAGTATAAAGACTTTTCTGTTTGTGCATAATACACACTTCAATTGATAATGAGCCTAGGCTGCTGATTAGTGGTTTCTGCACTCATAGGCTTGATTAATGTTCAGTGGCCACCGAGTTGAGCAATAAGTTACTCCAAGATGTTAAACTATCTGCTAGTCGACAGCGTCCACCACAGTCAAGGCTCAGTTGATGTGAGTTGTTCCCAACGTCTGCAAGGCAATTTTTCTTAAAAGAAGTCACTTGCAGAAGGATCCATTCTTTGTGATTTGCCGTGCTTTCAGCAGAATGATGGAAAATATAACTGGGAAAAACCACCTGAAACCATTTGGACAATTCCATTGGGCTGAGACAGGATTAATTCCAGTGTACCATATGGACATATGCCTTGATAAAACAGCTTAGAAATCACTAATAATGGAAAATCTAGCATGTCCTCACACAGCTCATGACAGCACTTCTTGGAGCAGTTAGAAACTGTTTCCTAACTTCTTACCTGGAACTGTCTGGGTGTTATTTTTGTCCCATTCAGTAAGGATTTGGAGGTACCTACACTTACTTGAAAACCATTACATTCCTTCTGCAGACCTTTTTTACATTCTCACTTCCTTAATCTCGTCCCTAAAGTCAAGCTTTACAAACCTCTTGAAACTTTCTTTTTTTTTGTGTGTGTGTTTGTGTGTCCTTCAAAACAGTCCACACTTGTCACATGATGTAAAAGCTGAACTGGGATGAAATATTCCAGCCAAGAAGACTGAAAGGATTACTCTCTGTGATCTTGTTAGCCTTATCCTTCTACATTCTAGTGCAATTTGCAAAATAACTAATAATAACTAAATAATAACTAAAATAATAACTAATCTCTACTCCATCATCCAAGTTTTGAATAAAAATATCAGATAGCACCTGATATAGAAGAGAACTTAATGGCACCCTTTCTAATCCCTGCTTCCAGCTTGAAAATGAACAATTAGTATCTACCATTGAGGACTAATTGTCAAAAAGTTTTTTATCCACATAGTAACTTTAATACAGCAGTTATTAATTTAGCTGTGAAAAAACCCTGTGAAATTTTTGGTACTGTTTTAATGCAGTCAAAATACATGACAAATTTATTTCTGCTCCTTCTGCAAGGTTCATTTCTTCCTAAGACAGGGGGAACATACTGATTTAACCTAATTTGTCCCTGAAAAATGTACGTTGGCTGTCACTCATGCCTTTGATACCTTGTGGGTACTTACATGCACATTTTCTCTGGGACACACTCCGCAGACTGGTCAAAACAGGAAAAATCAAAATGGTCCAAGGAAAGACTTTTTTTTTCCATCAGTTATTAGATAATTCACATCCTGATTCAGAGCAGCCTCCCTCTGGGCTTACTATTGGAAGCCACTTTATTTTGAATTCTCCTGTAGAGAATTCCATGGGAACACTACAGCAAACTGCCCCATACCATTTTATGTAAAGAAAAACATACACAATCATTCAAATTTTAGCCATTAGCTTCCTGAATGAAATGGTAATCTTTAAAAATCATAGAAAGGTTTGCAATGCTAGCAGACTTCCACCAAATATTTTTATTAAACGATTTATGGGTAAGCCCTCCAATACATATAAATGTAGAATTCAATGAAGCACAAAAGATGACCTTAGTGCAATTTCAGTATTTGTACAAACATTATTAATATAACAGGAAAGATTTCTTACAGTGTAAAACCAAAACTTCACGATGGGAGCATTGTAGAACTCGTAAATCTTTCTTCCAACGGGGATCATTCTGTGACTGCTCTGAACTTCCTCATCTTCTTTCTTCCTCGAGGACTCTCCATTCCCTCGTCCCAGCATAGCCTACAAGAAAGGATATATTTGTGTTTCTTTCTTTGTGAAAGACAAATTACACTGTTTTTTGAAATGTCAACAGGAAACTGTTCTTGACCTCTAGATAAAACCAGGTGACCAGAGCTAGGCATAAAATGCTTTGCTTTCAAATTGTCTTTTTTTTGCAGAAAGGCTTCTGTTTAATACTTTCAAAATAGAAAGCTTTAGCCTCAACCCTCAGCTTGAGAGTGAAATTCCTGACTAGTGAACAAAAAGTAAGATGTGGAGAATATTTTTCCTTTTGTTGTATGGACAGAAACACTTTTACCTGACAACAGCCTTTTGTGGTGTACCTCATACAACAAACAGATGCAGACAGAAAACAGGTAAGTTTTGCTTTTAAGCAAAGAGAAGTTCATAAGGCTGAGGTTGAGCGGGAACAACAGAGGAAAAGATGAGTTGGTAGTTGCTGAACTAGAAGCAAAGAAGACAGTGTCACTTCTTACGTTGATCACAGGACCTGTCCCATGTCCTAGGCCATGATCCCACAGCAAAGCTTACATGGATGTAAGAGGACTGACTTGTAGAGCTCCCTGCAGCAGAAAGGCCTTGAATTGAAATATCCATGTACATGATTGCAGCTTCTTCCATAGTGAAGTTCCAGACTGCTCATGTGCTGCCTTAGCAAGGCTTGATCTCACTGCTACCACTGCAGTTCAGACTCACTGAGAGGCTACAGTAAGCTCCAGAAACACATATCTAAGATGTCCTCAGCTATGAGTGCAAATCTAACAGTCAAAAGAAGGTAATATTTTGTTTATTTGCTCTTAATTTTCATTAGCAGCTGCAGAGAAGTGGAAGGACTAAACCACAATCACTGCAGTTAGTGTTTAGAAGAAGGTGTTCCTTTGTATTTGAAGTATAATGTGGCCTATTAAATGTTCGTGCTGAAGCAATTATTTAGTAAACAACAGACTAAGATTGGATTTTAGCTCACTGTGCCCTTTGCAAGTTCTTACTATTCAGCTTGTGGATGCACCTGTAGAATGTAGCACCCTGTACATGAAATATTTGCCCAAATTGAGACATATCTAAGTATGCAGGGATTGCTTGATGATGTATTTGTATAAATGCTTCTACAATGCTTCTCTGCCAGCAAAAAAGGATGAAACCACGTTTGTGCTTTTATGTTAACTGAAACAAACTTTCACCATCTGTGTAGATAGCATTGTCCTCACCTGCAACTTAAACAGTGGAAAACTAAGGGAACAGTTAGATGCCAGACATACGGTCTTTTAACAAAAAGGTCCTTCTTGTCTCTCTATCTGTGCTCTCTGATTCAACAGGATACTCAGCACATACTTAACTTACTGGCTTCAGCTGAGCTATCTGATCAGGTTCTAGAGCCCTGCAACTGCTGATGCACTTCTCACATACTGAAAAGTAAGAATCACAATCTATCCTTTTCTTCCTTTTTCTAGCCTCATGTGGAGTTAATCACACAGGTCTTTTTCCTGTGAAATAGTAATTTGTAATGATAACCTTTTTTCAGTCAGTGTAGATATTTGTAACATTATTAGTATTGTGCTTGGTCCCAAATGGCTCCTTCTCTTTAATTTCATTTTGGCAGTTAGTTTTTCTTTAGTACTATTACTTTCCTTGTGGAGCCTTATATTCTTGAATCTGACAACACACAGATGTTGCCATGCACATTTCTAATAAAATACAACAAAAATTCAGGACAGAGGTATACTGCACTAAAACTAACCTGTTGGGACTGTCTTAAGATCTATAGCCTGCTTTGACCTATTTCCTTTAGCTTTAATGGTTGCAGATTTTTAATTTCATTTCCATAAATACAGATGAAACATTACACATTAAAAATTTAAATGTACCTCCTGTTGGCTCTCACAGAACACATAAAACACCTTTAAAGTCCATCAAGACTTTTATAACAAAGGAAAAAGATGAAGTGGCTATTAAGCAGAGGACAAGAGTTCTTATGGTTTCAGTGAATATATATTCACTATTATATATTAGTGAATATAACTACAGTATCACAAGTTACACAACCTCGACAGAAAATATCATTATCTGAACTCCACAAAATCAAAGTGATCCTTTGATCTATATCATGGATTGGTTTTTTTTTGGGGGGGGGGTAAAAAAACTGAATATGATCTGAATGCTTTGGGAATACTATAGCCCAAGAAGTTAGTGATTTGTTTGCTTCTGTCTACCTACTGATGCTGTTCAGGGAAAACTGCCATCTGGAGCTACAGAGTTTTCTGTAGTGTTTCCCAAGGCTTTGCCTCAGCTGTCCTCTGGTGCTCAGGAATTTTGCAGCAGAGTGAAAATGAATGCTGGCTGCTTCAACAAATGAGTAATGCCGTGCTTTAGTGAAAGGGATTATTTTACAGAGTTCAAATCCTTCACAATTTTACAAATTTACAAATTCTGAGACAGACTTAATTCTCAATGGAATCAGTGAGTTGTGGATGTTTTTAGGATAATGCTCTTTCAATATCTGGATTTATGCTTTAGCTTATGAATTCTGATTTCCTGTTTGCTACTGCTTTCTTCTTGATAATGATGCTGTAATTTTATCTTGTTATAATTATTTTTGAATTAATTGCATCATATAATACTGCCTTCTCCCCTCCCCCATGCTACAGATGGGGAATTTCCCTGAGATGGCTAGGGATTAGGTTTGACCTGATGTTCCCGACTGTTAATTATACCTCAGTATTAACAAACTGAAAAGCTTCCCCATTAGAAACATTCAGAAATAACCTAAGAAACTGTGTTAACAGAATAATTGCTGTGCCAAATGTGAACGAATGTTTTCCCTGGAGTGGGATGCAGTAGGGTGGGAACAACTCAACACACTGCTCTGTGTGGGCGGCATCTCTTTCTCTAAGACATGATTTTGTCCATGATTCACCATGAGTCATGCAAGGTAAGCTCGACAGCAGCTCAACCTCATTCTGAAGTACAGTATAACTGCATCATTTTAGCCTGGAGGGATTGATGCTTGCACAGTTTTTACATGGAGATTTTATTAATCTGGTTTGTTTTGTTGTTGTTGGGCCAGATTTTGTTTTATGTAATTGAGGACTGTTTGCTGATAATGAATTATCAGGGGAGAGTTTGGGGTTGTATATTTTTGCATTAATATATGTCAATTTTCCTATACTATATTTATGTGTTTTATAATTAAATAACAGGATTTTCAGTCTTGCTGGAATGAATACAGGCTCTTCCAATTTCATCCTGAGTGAAATCTACATGCTATATAGAGACTTACCCCATTTCACAGAGAACTGGTGTGGAAACGACACGTAGCTGTGTAGACACACCTCCCTCAGCACAGCCTGCTGGATCCTACACTGTATGTGAAAATGCTGCCCCCATGGTACTTGCTCTAGGATTACTGTTCTCTGCCCTGAAACACTGGTAGAAAAATGTTTTAATGCCTTTGATTTACAGAAGTGTACAATTAGATTTTGCACATGCTTGGTGGCTACAGTGAGCACAGGGGAACAGGACTGAAGTGCCAGGAGCTCAGTCATCCTGTCCGCTGAGCAGGGCAAAGAACACAGACTGTGCCAGGGCACATGTGTGGTGGTGCTGGTGGTATGGAGGGTTTCCAAACTCCTTGGAGGAAGAGAGAACCTCTCCTTATGGAGAGGGCCAGCACTGCTACCTGGAGATCACCAGCAGTGTCTCCCAATTCTGTTTTCCAGATGAGCAGAAGGGGTGCCTTGCTGCTGGCATGTGAGATGGTGTGAGAGCTGTTGTCCACTGGGAAGGGTGAGTTGGGCCAGGGGCACTTGGACATGGATCTTCAGACTTTTCTGTGTTAAGAACTGTATTTTTAGTGATATGATTAATATTTGGCTATTTCTTGCCATTGAGAAAAGGCTAAGCATACATACTACAGATGAACTAATGTGATTCCAGAGGCCAACAGAACTAGCTTTGCTGCTGCTGAAAAGTTCTCAAAAGACTAACTCAATGATGCCCATGAAAGTCCAAACTTCCTATTTATTGTGAAAAATCAGAGCAAAATGAACAAAACAACAACTGACACACCTTTTAAAGGACTTAGATGACTTATTCTGTGTTCTGAAATAAAACCATTTACTGGGGAAGCACTGAATAGGATTAAGGATGTTCCTAGTTACGGCTTCCAGAATCAGGGTTATTTGGAAGGCAGGTAGATTTCTGGGGTTTCTGACTGACCTAAATTTTAGCCATTAAGGCCTTGATTAGGACTCTGTACAAATAGAAAATGTCTCTGGCCTTTAGACTTTAGTGACCTTCTACTCCTCTGTGTTTAATATTCAGGGTTAATGACTAGCAGCACCGTGCAAAAATTGTGGTAAATTTCTTGGTGCTGAGGAGCACGGATGAGAGCAGTATTCAAACGTGTTTTTGTGAGTAGCTGCTATAAGCCTGTTTCTTAGCATCTATCACTCTCATGTATCTGTTATAAAGCAGGTGTGAATAACAAGTAATTTACAGTGAATAAACACAACATCTTCATAGTACATCCATATGTTCAGTTGCCCACCAGACCCTTTAAGAGGAGCATTAAGCAAATACACACCTGCTTGCAGATGCATCCATGTGGAGACTTAACTTCACTGTTGCTGTAGCCTGCTGATTACATTATTCTGTGCAAATGAGGTGTAAAATAGAGAAAAGATCACTGTGGCCCTGTACCTTCTGCACTCTGCACAAGTGCAGTACAGAAGAAGTACAGAAGAAGAAACTGACTCCTTGGCCTATCTTTAGTCACCTGGGCTTAGCAGTTCAAGACACACACACGAAATCAATGAACATACCTTGTCTAGATAAGACCTCTTTATCTTCATTTTAGCACAAAGAATATGGGTGTAACATGATGAATACAGAGACCTGACAAGTATTCATTGGGAATGATTAGAAGGAGAATCAGGAAGATTATTTCAATTATATATTGTTTGTCAGAAAAGGAACTTTGAGATTAAAATGATTTTTTTAATGTCACTTTTGTTTGTTAACCTTTATGCTGAACAAAGCTCAGGTTAGGTGTGTGACTGATCTATTGATTCAAAGTTCAGCAATGGATTAAACATTTATGATATCCCAGCACAATAATTAATCTTATTGAGCTATTTATAAGGTATCCTTAATACACTAAAGGATGCCATGGCTAAGGGGAAACTTCACAAAGGCACTTCCCAAAACATCTTTCAGGCATCCTCCGATCAGTGAAAAAGAAACCTGACTTTTATGCCAGACCATTTGACAAAGGCTGAAACAACATGAAACTTCAGTCTTAAGTGTTTTTTTTATTTAAAACATTTTCGATATTAAATGTAACTGCCTGTGGCATCTAACCACAGACATGTAAAGATCTCTCTGCTACCAATTAATCTCTCCTCACCACTGAGGGGCACCTGAGTGAAACAGCTGTGCTAGAAGTTCTCCAGTATGAAATAGATTATATGCAGAAATACTGAGTGAGCAGTGCTGTACCAAAGATATTGTTTCTAAACTTGCTGGACTCCACAGGAACCAATCTTATTTTATAGAAAAGGTTTTAAATGTCTGAAACTTCACTAGAGTGATACACTGATTCTGAAGGAATTAAAGGGAAGAGTCAATGACAGAAAACAGCAATAGGACTGTGAGCACATGGAAGGGAGAAGAGGGGGAACAGCTAAGGTTCATCTGGAATAGCAGATCCACTGCACACATCACTTACTTGCAGCAGGAGTGAGAAGGGAAAAAGGAAACAGTATTGTAGACAAGAAACCAGGAGCTGGGATAACTACAGTGAGATGGAAAACACATCTTCCCCAAATTTCTCCCCATTTCCAGGTAAAAGGCAGCTTGCAAAGTGCTTATTTGATTTGAATAGGCACTTCATAAGTGGATCAGAAGCCAAGAATTAGTAAATTGCAATCAATAGGTAATGAGCAGAGAATGCCCCATTGCTGCTATTCTGGCTTCTGGTCCTTCCCAACAGCCAGGTTCTTGCCTGCAAACGGGTCCTGTAGGTGGGTCTTGTGGGCTGCTCCTTCGGCTTGCCTGCATAGTGGGTCCTGTAGGCAGGTCCTTCTGCCTGCCTGCAGTCGGGCTCCTGTGGGCAGCTCCTGCTGTTTGCCTGTGGGAAACAGTCTGGGTTTTTTTGTTTTTGTTTTTGTTTTTTAACTTAACCAGGCAAATTCCTTTTACTTCTGTGCCTCTGTCCTGACCAACTGGGGCTGAGTTTTAAGCCTTTCAAAGATGCCACAATCAAGCTCAAACAAACACAAACCAAACTAAACTAAGGCAGGTGTATTAGCCTATATGATAACTGCCCAAGCTAAGAAGTGTGAGGACAAGAGACAGGAGGTAGATGACTTGTGTAGTTTTCAGAGCATTAGCTGTCTGATTCTTCGTGGTGTAAATTATTCTTCAAAGGCTATGTTACTAATACTGACAAGTCCCTCCTTACACAATTCTGTTGAATTGTAAAAGTGGAGCTGTCTAGCTGCCTGATAATGTCGTCAGTGGACTAAAAACTGGATGTGTGTGTGTGAAAGGCAATGACCACAAGTACAAAATGAATTTTAGAGTAAGTTTTCATAATTTTTCTGGCTTGTTTGCACACTCGCTTGCTCTCTAGTGAAGTCAACTAAAAGAAAAAAAATCTCTGGCTTCCACAAATCTTTGGGCATTTCCAAGCAAAGATGAGCCCTTTTCCACCTGAGAGGTCATCTTTCATGACTGAGTGCTTCTGAAATCTCATTCACTTAGTTCACACAATGTGGCATCAAACTGAGTCAAAGTATGAGGGTATTGCAGCACAGCATCACCATGCACTGCTGCAATATGGAGACAAAATGATGGCAACTTGTGTAGCTTGAGTCCCGTGGAAGAGAGGGGAGTGTGAAGAGTGGGATCCTATCGTGTGCCATAATTAGCCATCAGATTGTCTGCAATGCCTACAGAGGTAGGAATAACAAATTGACAGCACTGAGGCTGATGATTTATTGTGAGCACTTACAGTGAGTTCCATGTCTTCCTCATCTTTTTCTTTCACTGGCTTCTCTGGTTCCTCTGGATCCTTTTCTTGAAGATGAATCTCGTTGGCCTGGGTCATGTAGGGCATATCATCTTTGTTCTTGAATTCCAAGCTGAGGATTGAAGGAGGAAGTAGAATTCCTAGAATTACCTAAAGCAATAATAATGATAACAATAATCATCACAGAAAACAGATTATGGTCATAATGGTTACTTAGCATCAAATGGAACAACTCCCTCAGGAGATTTAGGAAAAGAAAGATACACGTGCATGTGAGTTTCTATGACAATAAAGTACTTGTCATTGGGGATAATGTTACCAGATTACTGAAAGTAAGCATGTGAATTCTATGGGGTTGCTGTGAATGTTCTTGAATGTTTTATCTGCTTGCACATCATCAGATGCGTACTGCTATATCCTAGAATATATTTACAAAGTATTATATAAGGTCAAGAGTACGTGGGACCACGTGGGTGTTCAGACCTGCAAATTTCTGCATTTTACATGATACAAAATATCAGTATAAATGACACACAGAGAGTATTTATTTCTGCAGAGAGGGTTAATAGGTCTCAAGCTCTTTGTGACTATGCTTAATGCATACTAGTCAAAGAAGTGTAATTTTGTGTGGAACTCAGGAGATAAGGCAAAGCCAGCAGAAGAAAATGCTGATGTGCATAGGCAGGCAGTCCCCTTAGATTTTGTTTCAGTAACCAGGCAGCTGTGTAATGGTCATGTTAACGCCAGTTCTTTCTTTTCTGCCTTCCCCCCTTATGATGCGGGAGTGTAGAAATCACTAGAATTACCTTGTTGGGATATATAAGTAACAAACAACGCTTGGGTCAAAACATCAGTACAGCTGAAACAGATATCACAGTAATGCAAAGTGAAGTCCGTATTCACAAGTGCAATAGCTTTCCCTGGTTATGCTGCAATTTGATGGAGAATGATTTTCTTATAAACCTCTCTGAATGACAGTGGAACCAGATAGTTAACTTCTTGGCAGGTTAGGGAGGGTGCTTCACTCCTCAGATCAGCAGACAGCCTGTGTGCTGTTGAAACCATTCAAAGTCCACAATGAGGAGCAGTTAGTGTGTGCAAATGCTGCACCCAGCCTTGGAAAAGCTTTCTGTGCTGCTTCTCATGAAAGGATGGGTCCAGGGTGGGGGGGTTACAGATAGACCTGGCTTCACAGAAAGGTTATTTTTAACAGCAGGAAGGATTAACAGCGGCCCCTAGCCCTCCCATTGGTGCCATACATCCCCAGAGAGAATCTAAAGAATCATATTCTTTATAGGTAGGCAGCTCTCCCTACCATTTGTCAGCTTCAAAGGGAGAAAACTGTTCTTGGGAAGTAAACCATGACTCATGCTTGCAAATTTATTTCTTTCTCATGCTGCCTCGTGTAGCTTGTAGTCTGCTTTAGCTTTAAACAAGTTCTTCTAATGAGTGTCAGTGAAATAAAATACAGACTAGAAACTGAGTAAAGGATCCTTGTGAAGCCCTGGTGTTAGAAGAAGCTGAAAGGAAACAGAGCCTGTTACCTTCAGTTATGCATTACAAAATAAAGGTCTATTTCAGGACTTACGAAATGTGTGCTGAAAAGGGGAATGCATGTAGAAGGAAATCAGCTCCTGCACTGTCCTCCATGTACCTAGGCTGAATATCTGCAAAGTCAAACTGAACAAAGCAGCTGTCCCTCTGAAGGATAATAGGCCTGTGAGTTCAGGAAATAGATAGTAGGAATGTCTCCAAATATGAGGATGTTTTCTGTCTGTAGCAGAACAACATATATGCACAGGTTCTGCATAGGAATGCTATCAGCCACTCGTTCTCATTCATCACTGGCACTGGATTAAGAGCCAGTCTGGAAGTAATACATGTACTCCGAAGCATTCTTGCCTTTACTGAACATCTTTTCACATGGCAAAACAGCTGAGCAATTACCAATTTTCATACAGGCAATTAGTGGAGAAGAGAGAATCCCTTCACTGAAAATATTTCTCGGTGATCTGGGAGGAAGAAGCAATTCCTGGGTATGTTGACTGCTGAGTGCTTTGGTGAAACATGCCATGGACTCAAATTCATCTCTTAGAATTCACTTTGCACTGTTAGCAGCTTTTTCAACTGTGGGAGTAAAGCTTAAACAGCTTTGAAAACTGAATAATCCTTTAGACCTTCTAAAGTAGTCCTTTCAGATGCCACCAGGAAGATTTGCAAGGGTTTGCAAGGAAATTTGTGCTGCTTATTTTGCCTATTCTGGGGAAGGTTGTCAGATCAGCACCTTTCACTAATGGTTGATTTACTTACACTTCCTTTTCCTTTATTTATCTCTAAAACTCTTGACTAACTCCTCAAGTATACAGGCAGGGTGACACACTAACCTCCCAGCTCAATTCTTGTTTTGATAAATTATACCAGAGAGGACTTAAAGAAGGGGAATGAAAAAAACTAAGCTGTGTGCTTTGAACTCAGGGTTGTGATGAGGGCCTGCTGAAAAACTGAACACAGGAAGAATATACCCAGCTTAATGTCATTGCAAATAAACATCTGAAACAGGGTTACTTTAGACAGTTATTACTGATCTATTGTGAACCCTGCCACAATCCATTAGAATTCTCTGAATGTTAATCTTGCTTTAAAACAGGAATGACCT
This sequence comes from Drymodes brunneopygia, assembly GCA_013400955.1. Lineage (NCBI taxonomy): Eukaryota > Metazoa > Chordata > Aves > Passeriformes > Petroicidae > Drymodes > Drymodes brunneopygia. The sequence continues at coordinate 51,487 of VZTZ01031082.1, forward strand.
TTAGGCCAGAGTTTTTTCGCATCCGGAGACGACCCATCCACATGTCTGTGAGCAGCATCTGGCTGCAGGTGTGGGCGATGAAGTCCCTGTGCTTGGCTGCCACTGCAAGCTGCAGGCACGTGGCGTTGCTCCAGTTCTTCAGCTCGTAGGTCAGCAATTTCATTGCCAGCTGCTCGTCCTGCTTGTACGACTGGTCCAACAGCTCGACTGCCAGCTGGCCAAAGTCCCTGCAACAGACGGACTCATTGCCATCAGCACACGCAGCCTGAGAGGTGTACAAAACTGCACCTCTCTGCAACTGCCAGTCCCTGCCAGGGCCACATCACCTTCCACCAGGCAAATCGTGATGCTGACTGCACACATGGAAACCCACATTTTCAAATGTGAGTGGCTAATGTTAGGCATATTAACAAGTGCCCCAGCTCAGCAGTGATGAGCACCCACACCTACCAGCTGTCTACTCCCACCTCCCTGCCCACCTCCCTGACATTTTCTAGCTGAAATCCCCTGGTTATCTGCAGCTTTAAGGACTGCTTCTCTGATGCGTGCCCATGGCTTCATGGTCAAGCCTCCTGGAAGGAGTGTCCAATATCCTTTCTAAAATCCTAAATTTCTAAGATTTTAATATCAGGAATGATTCTTATGGAATCTAGTATCTTGCCTTGTTCATCTAAGCATGATCTTGGTTAATTAACACTTCTGCCTGAATACTATGCTCATAAGGATTTCAAAAACTGTTCTGCTTGGTATGTACAGAGTATCCTGAAAAAGCACAGAGAAATGTTGCAGTCTGACTCTTGAGGCCTCAGGGAGAACACATAAACAATAAAGATATTTCACTGTCTTCTTGACATCTTCTCATTTCAGAAGTTATATTGCTAACAACTTTGCCACTCTGGCAGACAGATTGTTCAAAAGCCATTTAGATTTTCTCTAAAGGGACTGCACTCCCCAACAAGTTAGAAATGAAAGCAAGGTACAGATAAGAAAATTTTAGGCATGTTCAGAAGTCTCTCTTCCCTCTTTTTTTTTTTTTCCCCACCTCAGGAAAGTGTACGTGGAAGGAAATTCACCTGGAATTGTGGTTCAGCTCTTGGGATATGTCATCCACCATGTCGTTTTCTGATGCTTCGTGGGCCATGGCTTTGCAAAGTTTGCAGGCCACCAGTGCTTTAGCCATAGCCTCTTCCCCATGTTGCCAAAAGAAGAGGGCCATCTTCTGACGTTTCATCAGCACAGCCCACACCATCAGCTCATGGAATGGGAAGGGAAAGTGATTGATCTCAGGGTCATCCATATCAATATCAACTTCTTCTTCTTTTTTCTTTGTTGGTTTTCTCCCTCGACGCAAAGGGACATCATCCTGTGGGAATTGTAGAGAAATTTTTTTCATCAGGGAAGGAACCGAATCAATTTACACAATTCATTGAAATCAGCACCTACGATTTCAAACACGTTTTCTACAGGTCAGCCCATCCATCATTTTTTGGACAAAACATTTAATATAGGTAAACTATAAAAAAGGTATTGGTGCATGCACCGTAATTAAGAAGTCAGTAAAGAGGGAAACAGAGCCTTGGACTGTCACTCTGAGTTTCTCTTTCTCCCTAATAATACAGAGTACAATCACACAATATCCAGAACCATTCTGGAAAAGTCACCATTAAAACAAAGCTACGAGCCCACTGCAAATGCAACATCTGCTGTAATGCACCTGCCTCTTTCCACCTTCAGAAAGTACATATCCAGGGAATGGTCTGATCTGCTGAAGACTTCCTCTATGCTTATTCTTGTGTTCTTTCCCTTTACCTCCTTACAGAGGTAGCAAACTCCCTTCTTTACTCCTATTCTGTGTTTATTCTGTCTTTCTCCACCCCTTTGTAGTTTCTATTGACTTTAGGTTTTTTTCCATTTTAGCCTTTTGCTTTTATCAGATGAGCTGACCTGTTCTGTCCTGTGTCTATGGATGGCAAAATGAAAGTTGTTGTATAAAATAAACAAACATGAAAATACTACTATCCCCTTGAAGCATCGGGGCAGCCAAAAGTGCCAATAAAACTGAGATAACTTTGGCCTGTATAAAGATTTCTGCATCATTCTCTGTAAGTGCTTCTTTTCTCTGTATACATTTTGAAGTTAGATGCTATCTGACTGGAATTCTGCTTGCCCTGCCAGACTGAAACATTCTGTTTAATCCTTATTTAAAAAAAAAGATCCATAAGTGAGACAGAGCCCTCTTTTTCCTTATCTATCTCCTGGACTTTTATGAAGAAATATTTCTTAATCTGCCCCTTGTGTAAAGAAGTTCTCTGAATGAAAAATACTATTCATGCTTTCCTTACAGTGAATTTAAACACTATTTGGATATTGTTTATATTTGCCAAAGAAAGAAAAGACATTAAGATTTGTCACAGGTTGCCTACCTCCATTCCCAACAGCTTCAGGGCTTTTGGCTGTACAAAAAAAAATTAGAAAAACGTTATTTCTCACAGAATAGTGAAGAAAAACTACAGCCATTTGTGTATACATATACACTTACGTAGACATGCATATAGAGTGATGTAGAATATACAATATAATACAGATAATATGTATGTAATGTAATGTAATGCAATAGTATAGTATATATATACACATACACACCAGTCAAATAATTACATATATGTAGTTATTTCAAACTTGAGTTTGACACTATTTCACCCAAAACCACAACAGAAGACATATATTTGGATTCAGGCACAAATTACAGCTGGTTAGGGCTGTTCTAGCAAAAAAGTGATAGGGACCGCTGATAAGGCATGAATGGATTTCTCTGGTGTAGATCAGTGTTTTGGCCACTGCCCTGGAACACTTTTATTGACTGTTGAGCTACTCTGTGTGCTGGTTCAGTATTGGTGAAATCACTACTCAAATGCTTTTTTCAATGGAGTGATTATGGGAAAAAAGTCTCTCCCAGGAGCTAAAATCACTGTCTTTCAAATATGAAGAATCATAAGGAAAAGCATAAGGAAAAAAATAAACCCATTTCAGGTACTTGTCTGCAACTGTTTCACAGAGTTGTTGCTCTTGATAGCCACTTATTACTACATTCAGTGCTGCGTATTGCTAAAATCTGAAATGTGAGGCAAAAATAGACAAAGAAGGAACTGCAAATCTTACTGGGAGGAGCTGAACAGACTCCTGTTCATGCTGGATTGGGTCAGCAGCAATATGGATGACAATAAACAGCTTTTGTGTTTCAGAAAGACCTTACTTTGTATTCACGGTGGCATAACTTATCAAGCATGGAATCCACAAAAATACCAAACAGTGGTTTAGCCATGAGCCCGATGACTGCAGGAGCCACATTCAAAAATTAAAACAAGTTTTGAGTTCTGGGTTTCTTTCCCCTAAATCATTCAGATTGCAATCAGGAGATGAGTTATGAGGTAGGAAAGGCATCTAACAATGCACAAGTTTTTCAAGTCTAACTCAGGAGTTAGAATTATAGTATTATTTGTACAGGTCAAAAGACTTGTCTTCTAAAAGCTGTGAATACTCATAATTACAGGTTTTAGAGTCAGAGGACACTGCTTTATGAGGAGATTAAGTGCTGGTTTCAGCAGGGCAGCAAAATGCAATAATTTTTTCATTAAATTAGTAAGAACCACAGCTTGTATCAGGGTCTGGCTTGTGATGCATTATGGTAAGATAACTGCAATGTACATAATGGAAGTGAGTCTGAAGAATGAATAATGTGTGCACCGGACCCCAACAGTCTGGAACCATGTAAGAAGATAATCCCTGCCAGTTGGTAGAGTCACAAGGATGATAACTTGTTTCTTACCCTCTTGGGCCCGAACAAATTGTGGTACAGGGTTCTGAATCTCTTCCGTGTGTAATTGCAGCGATACGCTCCTCCCATCAGGTACTCGATCACCAACCCAATATCAATCAGACTTATCCGATAATCAGGAGGCAGGTTTCCCTGCAATGAAAACAAGGATGCTTAAATGGCATTGTTAAACGTACTTTATAATGATGTTAGAATAAAACAAATTAAATAGGTAAAAGCAGGAATGTATTATTATGCTGGTTAATTAATTCACCTTAAAATAGATCCAACCGAAACCTGGATATTCTCGCTTGGAAAGAAGACATAAGTTAAATAAGAAGGTGAAGAACTTGTTGGAAGTAACAGAAGACAACGTCAGTACACAGTACTCATATTCTTCAGCTGGGGAAACAAGGAACATGACTGCAGAAACAAAAGCATGAGGATCGATACACTTGAAAAGTCAGGCACAGTTGCTGGTTCTGTAAGATAGCACTCTTCCCACACCAGCACTCACCCACAACTCGTCCTGGCATCTCACATCTCTGCTGGCATCCCTCTGGACTGCCTCATCTGAACTGCCAAGGCACAGTGAAGTGACATCATGCAAAATCTTTTGTTAACATGGGACCAGCTCCTTCCCATCCTGCAGCATTTCCTTCCCATGTCCCAGGAAAGGAAGGGCAGGGGGTAAGAGTGGTGTTGCAACTCCAGAGGACTTCCACATACATGAGCTGTCATTATTACTAGTTGCTAGGGGCAGGGAAAGTCTATCAGCATTCAGTCTTGGATTTACATTCAAAGAATATACATCCTTGCTTAAGTCTCACAACAAGAATGAGGAAAGCATCTGTATGTATGAAAGCTGTAATGAACAAAATATCTGTGGCTAACTATTTTGGGGTTTGTTTATGAAGAAAACTACAAGCCTAGTGATTTTTCTAGATATTCCCTACCTGAGTTCCTGACAGGTTTTACTAAAAGCCCCTCTAAATGCATAATCTAGTTATATAATTTCCAGCAGAGCCATGTAGATTTTCTCACATGAAATGAACTGAGTTTGTGGCAAGGGTCATTAGCAGGATCCTGGAAAAGACACCTATGTACTTCTCCTTCCATTTATTTTCCTTTCTTATCCTCTGTTGGATATTTTTATATATCTATATCTAAATAGATATATATATATGTATAAGTAATGTATATGTATATGCATGTAATGTATATGTTTATGATGTGTTCAGCATGCACCTTTTAACTTGAAAGGAAAAAGAATGACAAATATGTCCACATCTTACTATCCTTTTTATGGGAACTCCCTTGCTCACATCTTCCTTATCCTCACTGTCAAATCTGAAAACGGCATCACTAAAGTTATGAGTTCTGCAGTACTTCTGGGTTGCAAAACTATGAGGAAATATCTCAGTAACAGGTTGTCTCTCACTGCATATGAATTTGCTCTGAGTTAACGGGGCATTTCTATTCTCTGGTTGCAGCAAACCCAATGAACATCTTGCAGACTAGAACAGTTTCAGGCTGGGCTGCACTCACAGATGTGCTGGTCAAGTCTCTTGGGGGTCTCTGGCAATGGAGGAACAAGACACCCCTGTGGGCAACACTATTATCCCCAGTGGAATTCCACAAGGTAAACTCTGATCCCTTTACAGGAGGAAAGGACTACCGGGATGGCAATGAACCCAAATTAAAGTTTGCTTCTTACTCTAACTCACTGCTTCTGAGTTGATTGGAGGACAGTTTGTGTTTCAGAAAGCATTCCCTACCAGAAAAGAAGGCACTATTTGGCAAATTGTGGATAGATCACCTGGCTCCAGAGACCTCACTAAGAAACACTTCAGATTTACAGAACCCTCTCTGTTCTGTATGTCAACGTGCAAAAGATGTGACTACAAAATAAAGGTAGAAAGAGAGACAAATTATCCTTCTGTGTACTGAATAAGGTGAACAGGAGCCTTGAAAAAAGGCATATTACTCTAATAAAAGAATTATCTCATATAGTCAACATTGTAGAAGGACCAGAAAATTGTAACTCTTGGCTTAAAAATTTTTCAGTGCACTGTAATAAAATAATCTAATGTTCTATAATGATATACAGCACAGATTACAGTGAGCCTGTAGCTCTTTTTATGCGTTCATTAGGAGAATGTTAGTAATTCACAGGGAGCAATTTTATGACTACCATATCATATGACTATCATGCTGGAAATATCTGCATGTCTGGAGATATCTGTCTGGCTTCTCTCGAGATGTGCTTATTAGATTAGAGCAGGGAAACACTAATGGAGAGCAGAGGGCAACTGGTTCTGCAGAAGAAAGAAAATGGATGCAAAGATTCTCCTTCCTTTTCTCTCTCAGCCATGAAGAACAAGGCTTATTTCCTGCCCTGCTACTATGGTACAAGCAGCATGTTGAAAAGGCTGATGAGGGAGAGAGGGAGGTTGTGCTCTGGTGTAGCATGCCCAGCAATCTGATGGCATTCAAAGGGACAGAAAATCAAGCAAATTTAGTGGAAAAAATTGAGCTGCCAACCATTTTAAAATAATGCCCCCTAGCATGTCCTTTTGCAACCTTCCTAATCTTGTCTAATTTGATGAGTGGGGAAATTACTATGGTTTGCAGGAATATGTATTAGCTTAGATAATTTGGACATGGTAACATTCCTGCTGAACAGTTTAAAGAAAAATAATATCTAAAAATTAAATGAGAAATAAACCTAAAATAAAATCAAAATTTTAAATTCTGCTAGGTTTGTTTGGTTGTTTTTTCCCCCAAAATGTTCTTCTCTCTCCAGAATGTGTAAAATAATAATTCTGTCAGAAGAAGGATGAAAGCATTAGCAGAAATGCAAGTTGCAGCTCCAAGGCAGGATTGTAGTTCAACAGACTCCTTCTACCTTAAGGTCTTCACTCAAACTGAATGCTTTAATACTATTAAGTGGCAAAAAACATTTGAGCAGTTAAAAAAGAACAACAGGCATCAGGGTGCTATGTGTGTTACAAAGTGTGAGTTTCTTGACACAGTTCTGATTTCTAAATTTTCCTAAAAGGTTTAGATAAAAAATTTCCTGTAGAGTAACTTTGATTAAAGGTGCATCTAAACCTTCCAGATAATAGTGAAACACTTCACTAAAGAAAACTCCCAAACCCACAGCAAAAACACACATTTCATAAACATTACTTTTCCAAAGTGAGAAGCCCTAGTAAAGAAAACTGGAGCATCCTTGTGAGAGGAGTTACACACGTGCCAAAGCATTTGCTCTATCAGCAGACAGCTTGAACCACCCTGGCAGTGCTAAGAATGCTTGTAAATGAAGCACAGGGGTGCAAGTGAGACAGAACCACCCCAAGAACAATAAGAATTTGGATGAACTAATTCTAGTGCAGTCTAGGTGGTCAAGAGTGACCGAGGAGAAAGTCTGATTTCGAGGTAAGATTGCTGCCCTGATTAATAATCAACAAATCTTTTAATGTTGGGACAAACTCTTCAGTGTTAATGCACTATTCTTCTCCTGAATAAACTTTAGGTCTAAACTGTAGCTAGTCAGTTGCAGTATTTTTTTTCACTCCAAGTGCATTTTTGTATCACCACATATCAAACTTCTGAGTTTGCATCCTGAGGAAAAACGAATACTGTCAAAAGTCTGTATATTGCTAGTTTGTTCTTTGAAAATGCAGACATACAGTAGCAGTATAAAAAAAACCCAATATCGTATGTGTAAATAATCCTGAAGTGGAATTGAGATCTATTACTTATATATAATTTTTGGATAAAAGAAAAAGAATCCATCTGTTACTTTCTACTGATCTTCATCAGCCTGCTGAGGCAGGGAAGGATTTTTATTTTTTTATGTTTTTTTAGATTTGTAGAGGACAACCTCCACTTGTAGACAGGGTGTCCAGCACAACCCCTGCCTGATTCTTTCTGCCTAGCCTTGGTACATTGCTGTGTATGGTCTATGGAAGGAAGCCAAACTTATATGTTAAATTCTGGACCCTTGACAGGAGATGTCAAAACAGCCATGAGGCAAAAAATGCAGGCAGGTTGGTCCCCCTAGGTAGCTGTGGAATTGAGAGGACTGAACGGTGATCTGAGGCAGAGTCATTATTACATAATTTGTCTTTTTAATTCATGCAAAATTTATGCATATTTTGATTACTATAAATTCTTTAAAATTGTGACTCCAGGCCTTTACAATATGCTGCCTAGGCTATCAGTCTTCACAGCAGTATTTGGAAATCCAAAGGGAAAGGATATCGTTGTATTATATGTTTGTGTGCACATGTGTATGTGCACATGTGTGTCTATAGGTTGCCACAAACAGAATCTGATAATGTGACTTCTGTTGTTCTAATTATTTGCTTTAATAAGCAGGCAAGATTGTCTTCCAAGCCAAACCAAACCAAACCAAACCAAACCAAACCAAACCAAACCAAACCAAACCAAACCAAACCAATAAAACAAAAATTCCTCCTACTGATTTATATAGCTATATAGTACACTAGTAGCAAATTACTGCTTCTAGGATTTTAAAACATGCATTTTCTGTTGGAGAATCCATAAGGATCAAGATGCAAATAATTTTTTTAAGCATACAGCCATTTAAGTAGTGCATGTTTTAAAACTGAGATGTATGTGTAAAAGCATGGTGTATTTTCCTATTGATAAGCCATGTTGTTTCAATGTGGGGTATTACATACTTTTGTATTTATATTCTGTGATGCTGTAATTAAATCTGAGAGGTTAGGTGTCTGGCATCAAAATACACAAGCATCAGCAGTGTGGTCTGTCTTTCATACATGCTGGGCCATCTAACTGTCAAATGGTGATGTGTCCATTAAGAAGTTTTTTCCAAGAGGTGTTTCCATTTAAACTGTTGTCAGATCTGCTGACTGATTTATGGCTTGGTTGACAGGTAAGGGATCTGCTCAGCTGGCAGGGCTATGGCGAGCTTTCATTTCTGCCTGTGAATCCAGGCAGCTCCTTATCACTGACAAAATGAGAAATACAGCCCCAGAAGTGCATTTTTTTCAGGAAGGTGCTAAAGAGCCACACCAGGCTGTCTGTTTTCAAAGCCCTCACCTATGCTTGTAAGACTGGTTCAGTGTAGGTGGAACCAATGAATATTTTAGATATGTGACAGAGGAAAGAAAGATAAATTTATGGAAAGATAACCATTACCAAATATTTAGAAGTCACTGTGGAATAACTAATGTCATCAAATATAGTGTAAGTTTATGTAATGCCTATCCATGTAAGTCTGTGAGTACAGATCATCTTCGACTACTTTGATGCTTTTTCTTTCAAGAGTTTCTTTAAAAATACATATTTGGTTAGGGGCTCAGAAAAAAAGAGATTCGTATTATTTAGTTACTCAACATACAATTTGCTATGCCTTTGAAGAAGGACTTGGAAAGGTGATTCTGAGGGAGAGAAGGAGTTTGGAAAGGTGCATACTTCAGAGCAGAATACAGGTTATGCTTCTTTCAAATTCTTATAGGCACATAACTGCAAATTGAGTAAATAATATTCTGGAAACTTGGGCTTCAAGAGCAGTATCCATTCTAAATACATTCTAGCTTCACTCTGCTCAATCCAAGAGGATTTGTGCATAGTTTCTTTTTGTAGACATTTCACACTTTTCAGTGGTCACTTAACATACTATAATTGGACAGTGATGATGTAATTTAACGCACTAACCAAAGAATACACCAGAACCTTCCTAAAAATGCTACTGATTATTCTGCAGAATTACTTAATAAAAGGATGCTATATGACACATTGCTGCTCTCCTCCCTTAGGTGACTTCAATTCTGCTCAGCTGTCACTGACAGAAGAAACCACTAAAACATGTGCTCTTAGAAAAAATGTCCTCTACTTTTTTCAATTTTCTATCTAGTCCCATGTGCAGAAATATCCTTTCTCAAGTATGCTACCCTTGAGGTCTGACTTACATAATGCACAAGGTTGTAATCTGCACATGCTTTGGGAGAATATTCAAGCTGATGAGGTCATTTGCAGACTCAATCTCCTTACTTGATCCATATATTTAAAGGATAAGGGATTTTTATTCATTGCAGCTGCTGTAACTCTTTTAATCCTGAGCACATTGGTAAAGGTATTTGGTATCGCCCTCCTGCCACTATACCTTCCAATGTTTCTGTCCAGCTCTTCTAAAGGATTTTTATAATTCAAGATTATTGAAATCAACATGATAAGGGTCAGGGGAAAGTTGCACTATTCCTTTTTTATATTTCTGCAGAGGAAGATGGCTACAATGTACCACACAATACAGAATGAAGAACTGCTTCAACAAACCAAGATCCAGCACAAGGGTAACAGCTATTTTACAGGCTTGGAAGTAAACTAACAACACAGAAAGTAGCTTTGACAACAGCTGCAGGTATGGAAAAATACAAGTAACAGCATAAATCCACACAGTATGTAAGAGCCTACAGTTATGGCAGCGGACACACTACTACTCAAGCGTCTAAAACCACAGAAAAAGCAAGCCAAATAACTTGCTAATTGCACTTTGTATGCAAAAAGTTCGTATTTGGAGCACACAGACAGGACATTCTGTACTGGCAGGAAGGAGAAGGCTCTGACTAAAAGCTCATGCGAAACAGAGATTGTATCTAGCTAAAAAAAGCAATAGCATCATTTTCAACCTACCGTCTATTGGACTCTTACCTTTTTCACATCCCTTACTAGATGATGCAGAGTGTTGGATGGTCCATGTCTCTGCAAAGGACAAATGAAGAAGAACAAAATAGTTTGAACAAAATATAAATGTTGAGATAACTTCCTCACCTTAGTAGTTTAGCAATCAGGCGGCTGAGAGTACTTCAATTGTGCAGTGTTACCAATTTAAAAAAGAAAAACCCAAAACAAATACAAGAGTGTTATTTCACTTGAATCCTCTTTTGTAGAAAACTCTTGCATAAGAAAACCCTATGAACTGCCACATTGGATGAAAACTGAAGTCCTGTGTATCAGGTTAGGCTCCTGGTTTAGAAAAATCAGGAGCACAGCACAACACGCACAACCTCTGGGAAAGAGGGGAAGCAAAACCAGCTGCTTTAGTCTCAGCCTTCCCGCACTCAGGACCTCAGAGAGACTCTGAGCCTGGTGTTGCATCGAGGCTGTCTCATCTGAAAGCCACTGTCCCTGAATGCACATGCATGTGAGTGCAGAATGCACAGTCTGTGAATTTGTCCAATTGATGCCGCAAGGATTTTTGCTTTTTCTTTTATATACTTTTTACACATGTATACACAAGTATTAGCATGCATACTTGTAATTAAGTCTGATAACTTAGCCTATCCTGGAAGTGTCCTGGAAGCCAGGAGGCAAAAGACCCCAGAACTGTAGAATTAGAAGANTCTTACTTTATTTTCTGCTTTGTTTTTGGACTGTCGCTGATATTTCAAGAGACTTTTATGAGAGGTCTTCTCAGTTGCAGCTGATGACGGATGAGACCACTGAACGTGTGTAAAGTTGCTGGTTCCATATATGCATTGCTCAGCACTTCCCAACGCTTAACTTTACGTAACCCCATCTCTGAGCATGATGAGACTTACCTGTGATTCTTCATATGCTGCTTCAGCTTTTCCTACCCTGAGTGATTCTAAATCACCTGCAAATTTTATTGTCTCCTCTGTAGGCATCACTTTTATCTTATAATAAGCTAAAAAGCTTTGGTCCCAGGACAGGGTCTTCCATGACCCTGGCCATAATGTGCTTTTGTGGTGAAAACAGACCATGTATTCCTCTCTCTGTTTTCTAACATTCAAGTAGTTTTTAAACCAAAAGTGTCCCTGATCTTCTATGCCATGGCAGCTATATTTCTTTAACAAATTTGATGTTTTAAAATACTGACAAACAGTTTTGTAAAAAGAAAAGGGGGACCAAGTGCAATACCCTTATTCTCCTGCATGCTGATTGCAGAAATGGTGATAGTTTTTTAAAACTTAACATTTTCCTACAGAAGCTGAGTAAACTCTGTTGACATAAAATTTACTCCCTTGTCTATGAGTTCTACACATAATTCTGTTCTTACAAATTTGCCATAGCAGAGGTAAGATTCACTGGTTTGTAGCTTCACAAGTCACTTCTAGGTCTCATGCTGAAATACGGTATTTTTTAGCGGGCCTTGTGATTTTTTTGGTGCTAAGGCTACTATGGATGCATTTGGTCATATACTACAATTGGTAGTTCAGGCATTTCACAGCCTGGGTCTTTTGGAATTTGTGCATGAAGAAATGTATGCTGATTTCTATAGCAAAAAATTTGTTCAGAAAGCTCTTCTTTTAGCTGTAGAACTGAAGAGTTCTCTCAAACTTATAACCTGTAAAAACTGGCTTTGGTACAAGAACTACAATGCTTATCCCTGTTGCAAGAAAGCTCATAGGCATTCTGCTCTTAATACATAGACAGAAACTGTAAGCTGACCAAAGATCAGATGGGAGTTTGTCTCTAGGGTGGCATGGATACCTGTTCCTCTCTCTTTTGCCCAAATTTAATGAATCCTTTTCATATTTGATATTTTTGCAAGACTGACTTCTGGTTGCCATCAGTGTGAAACACCTCCAGATAACAGCCCAGTGTAGCAGATTGTGATGGCAGAGGCTTTGAAAAGTACTGGCAGAAAAAAAACTTATTGAGAAGAGATGTGCCCATATCCCAGCCTTTCTGCAACACACAAAACTGAGAACTCTAAGAACTAGACAGCACTTTAAGGTTTTTTTCATAACACATAAGAAGTTTGAACTTTCTGAACCACTACCTAAGTAGGTAATAATACTGCGAATGCTGGAATGTGTTTTGCATTTGAGAATTCAGAAGCAAACTGAACTTGTGTAGTTTTATATTCATTTTAATGGCACGGATTAAAAACTTGCAAACAGGTTTTTAAAAGTCAAAGATATAATTTTTGGAACACTCAGTGGGGGCATGGGGAAGTCCTTCACTGTAACAGAGACTGATTAAGAGTTGGAAGATTTTTCTGAAACCATATTGTCAGGAGTCATAAATTGTACGGGTCCTAACTTGCCAGTTACTGTTTTCCAGCCAGTGCCACCTGCCTAAATCTTAGGTTTGTCATATTGGAATTACAATGACCAGAAATTAGCTGGTACTGTGTGGGCCTTAATTCATATCTTACAAAAGGCATACAGCAGACTATGTGGGCAAGACACAGCATGTTACATTATATGAGAGACAAGCAAGAAAGACAATACGGACTAATGGAAAATTTCTGCAGCAGGTGTTGACTGCCTGGTGCATCATCATCATCATGTCATTACAATACAAGTGGGAGCTAGAACAGTGAATATAGAGACAGAAAATTTGCCTTAGGCTGGCCCTACCGTATTGTACAATTCCTCTAGCCGGGAGATGGTGAGAAAACGATGCATGCTTACTCCATTTTCTATGAGTAATTTCACAAAATCCACTCTGTCCAACACCAGTGCATCCAGCATTGCTTGCTCAAGGGAGCCCACCTGCAAAGCAAGTGATTAATTGAAGCTGCTCCTGGGTGTGGCAGGCTGCATCCAGCTGCTTCAGTCACTCTAGCACAAGCAGGGAACCCTGACAAAATCCTGAGGATCGCTCTTCTATGCTTGAAATGGGATAATCACAGTTTTAATATATCACAGTTTTTCTGATTCAGGGTTGCTTCCTTTCAAAAATTAATATCAGAATGCTAGTTAAAGTACTCTAGGAAAAACAGATTAGGACAAAGGAACTGGAACCCAGTAAACTGCTGACCACATCTCCACCCTATTCGCCATGTCATTATTACTGTTATTTCTTTTCCTGTCAAACATTTTATTTGTATTGGATATATTTGTTGTGTGCACACAAAATCACTTTAATTTGGTCTTTTCTAGAGTTTTCTTTTGTTTGTGGTGTGGAACCTCAGGGAAATTTGAATACCCAGGAAAACAGAAATAACTTCACAATTTCCATTTCTTTGAAGGCCCAAATGCAAGAGGTCTTCTTACACAAAACCCCTCCTTCTTATCTCTTGTAGGTCAGGCAGAGTTAGAAGGATGAGAAATTATCTCACCCTTTCAGCTTTTAGCTGGCAAAACTATTGCTGTTTGCAGAATTTATGCAAATTTTTGCTCTGATGTGGTGATGAAGAGATAACAATGAGGACGATTCAGTGCCATTAAAATCCCTCCTATGTTTTGACACATACTCATGCCTAATATCAAAAACAAAATAAATATTCCTGTTCACTCCTTAACTGAAATAACAAAAACAAAAACAAAACCAAGGATTCTTGTACTAGCTTTTAGGGGCAGCAAGCTGCAGAAAGCTACATTTAAAGTAAGGATACTTAAACAGAAGCTTTTTCCATTGTTATAATTTTTCCATGGGGAATTGTTAATGCTCATGTAATGAGGGCATGTGAAATTTTAATGAAAGGGATGAAACAAGTGTCACAGTAGAGACCATTGTGGTCCAATTGAAACTTCTGAGTGAATAAGTTGGGCATTAAAGAGATACAGGTAGATATCGAGGCCTTTTTTTTTTTCTGGGTGACTTCTGCCCCTGTAAAAGCTGCAGCACAATCTGGGAGCTGACCCCTCCTCCTCTGTCTGACACAGCATGCAATAACCCCTCTATTTACAGGCCTACCACTCCTGAAGAGAATCCATGCCCCTGGTGCTCCCTGGGAATGGTATCAGCCAGGGAGCAGCTGAAGGACAGGATGGGAGAGATGTAGAGCAGGCAGATCGATGCAGAGCAGCAGTGGGCACAGAATTAACACCACCTGAGGTCTGGAGCCACAGCCCATTTGTGGTGACACTGCTGATCAGCTCCAGGAGTATACCTGACCTCCAGCATTTGTATGGTGTATCTCTTATGTCAAATCATCATGTTAAATTCAGTATTTGCATATAAAAGCACGTTGCTTGAAGAGAAAAAAGAAGTTTTGACTTTCCTTTAAATTATAGCCTAGCACTAAAACATGGCTGTACGCTTGTTTTTCTCAGCTTGAAGAATCATGCTTGGTGGTATAAATCTGGTACTTCCCGTTTTTTCAGAGGTATGGTTTCCTGCTCTTCAGGCATCGCTAGATGTCACCATTTCCTTGGGCAATAGAACACATTAACATCCCTGCAACTGTGCCTGCCTTCAGCAGCTGTGCTTTGGAACCCCGTGTTTAGCAGGACCCAGTGTATTTTAAACCACGCCAAAGCCCCCACTGCCAACAGAATGGATTTAATACTCTGTAGGGCTCAAAGCATTTCCAATAGCAGATGTTGTGCATATATACGCACACACACATATATATATATATATACTGTACCGGCCACTGTTGCCCGTAAATAAAGATCTGACTGCGGGCGATGTCTACTCTGTTCCAGGCTAGTGCTAGGCTCAGCTGGTCGGGAGCAGATGCGTTTGCTCCTGTTTGTACAGACAGGGGTGCAGGGAGGAGAGCAGGAGAAGAAAGAAACAAACAAGACATTAGGCTCATTATGCCACGTTAATTCCTCTTTGTGAAAAGTCTCACAGATGTCCATGTCATTTCTGCAACTGATCCCATATCAAAACAAAACTAAACCTCCTGTTGCACCTGTAAAAAAAAAATCCGTTCTCAAATCTGGATCTATGGTTGTCAGGTTTTCTTATAAACATTAATTATTTCCTCATATTCCCCTTCAAAATAGAGCAGATACAGGTGATACCAGAAGAGGCAGTTTGTGGTGGACTAAACTGGTTTCCTTCCTATTGGATAGGATGCAAGAGAACAAGCCAGGATACAGATGGAGTTGCAGGAATACACCCACACCCACACATATCACATGAGCACACACACACATAAGTGTGCCTCTAGCAATTACAAGTAGATTCAACTCATACAGACACCACTGATTTCAGTAGTTGTGCATTTTTTTCACCTTATGCATTCCAGCTTGATAAGGAGCACAGGAATTTCTCCCCTATTTGTACTTGAGGGGTCTTGGTGGGACAAATTTCCCTCCACATATGAAATACCCACGTAAGAAAGCATTCTATAAAGCTTGTGTCAAGGTAAAATATGTCCAAATTAAACGAGAAACTATGCAGATAATAAGATGGATTTGGAGCTGTTTGTTTTTGGAAGGGAGGGTATGTTTTTCCCTGCAGTTTTAATGGACACTGTGGGACATTCCTGTCCTGCTGTGCTTTTTTAATATTTCACAGTTCTCAGCTGATTTGTAATAATAAAACAGCATTTGTGCTTCAGTGTCACAGGGAGAACTGGCCTGAATGAACTGATCAACCAAATAAATAAAGGGCCCTTTGACTTCTAACTACATATCTGCTTGCAGTGGTTAAGTAATTGTATAAAGGCTTATTTTTTAAAGACCTCATACCTCTACTGTTATTTTGTCTTTATTAATTCTTATACTGATGTCATGGAGTGAGGCTAAATAACAGCTTTTCATTACTTCAAAGCACTTCTGTCCCCATTTCAGTACTATTCAAACCCACACACTGTTCCAGTTGAAAGTGGACTCTGAAATTGGAGGCAAGGAAAACATAAAGCTGGCTGCTGAAATTCTCTGTGAAGACCTTAATAAAAACTTTAGTGGAACTTAGCTTATAGTTTAGTTTCCCAACCCTCAACCTTTAAGTCAGTTTACTGCTGACATTGCCAAATACTTGTCAATACCTACAGTAATTGTTTGGGAGATGGTGGATTGTGAATCATCCAAATCACATTCATACAGAAATGAGCTCTGATAAAAAGGTGCACATTGCAGGAACAGAACAGAATTTAAACAAATGAAGAAGGAAAAAAAAGTGAAAATATTTCTGTGACTTCTGTGGCTAAGAAGTATCAGGAATGCCCCTTGCATTAGACACAACTTCTCATTGCTATGTACTACAACACAGACAGAAGCCCTCACAAGAGACCTCAGAGGGGATGCCAACAACATCTGAAGCTTTTGGAGTGTCTTACACAAGCAACATGCTGCATTCAAGAACAGGAAATATTTACCTTTGGGAAAGGCAAAAATATCTCTACATTTCAACATCCCAAGATTTATTTATAAAAACAGAAAAAAAAAAACCACCTGCAGTGAGTATGACAGTGTAAGTCAAACACAGAGAGCAAATAATGTTCACCCCCTCTCTGAAGCAAACAAGAGTTCCTCTCATCAGATCTTTTCCTTCTCAACAATGTGCCTGTAGGAGAAGAGAGAGCTTTAGCAGCTGCTCAGGCAATATTTTTGGTGAGCCATGGAGGAGGCACATGGGTGAACTCTAAATTCCAGTGGCAGTGATAGTGATCCCACAGCCTGACAACAATTTGAACATGTGAGGGAGCTCCAATTCCTGATTTTCCTACTACAGCCTGCAGTCTGGGTAGCCAGGGGTGTCATCTAGTTAGAAATCATTTTGGATCAAGAGTGGATCAGAAGGACTTGGGGAGGGAAGAGGGCTACTTACACTGCCCTCATTCAGACAGAAGTCAAGCTAAATCACTGAGGCTCTAAGTGAATAACTTCTGAGTCCCAACAGGGAGAGTTCTGCAGTCAGTGATCCTACCAATCCTGGGCCTTTTCATGCTTTAGAAAAGATTCAGCTGGAAGATGAACAGAGGGTCTTCTGGTGCATTTGATCACAGGAAAGAACAGCTGGCATAGGACATGAGGTAGAGCCTGCCCATCCATTCACCAAAATTGTTTTCTTTGAGCATGCTCATTGCTCCAAATACTGAGCAGAGGGGAAAGCAAGCCCTGGTCCAGCCTGTGTCCTTCCCTTCTCCCTTCACTGTGTTTAAGGTTGCCAGCAGTGGCCAAGTTTTCCTGTTGGTGCACACGCAGTCCCAGAGTCAATGCTCTTCTCAGTACTTGCTGCCATAATGTTTGATTTCGTTGTCTCACAGAGCACTGCAGGTATCTGGCAGTCGAAGGAAATGTATGGTTTCCCAAGGGGATGTTGTACTTCAGGTTTGAAGCAGTCTGTCAGCTAGGGTGCAGACTGGGCAGTATGGGTGTGCATGCTGGAGCTCTGGAGCATTTGGTGGAATGGGTTCCACTAGAGTAAAGTTTCTTGCTGGAAAGTCCTTGCTTCCTTCTCCTCTCTCATGTCTTCCCTAAGGGGTTTTCAGGTGAATGTGGATAACACTGATGTTGCTTAAGAGGAGAAGGAAAATCCAAGCTATAAACATTTGTACAGAGCAGCATAAGGGCTGTGGATGCCTTTTAATTGTTTTTATTCTAGGATAGAACTGATGGCCTTTGTCTCGCATGAAGAAGGAAGTATCTAGGCTATTTTAGGTAGAATTCTATCCAGTATTAAGAAGTATGAATGATTCCACTCATAAAAGAAAAACTCCCCAGAAAAAACATGAGATGGCCTTCTTAAGACACTGTCTTCTTTCAATCATTTCCTTGACTGCATTCAGTGCCATAAAGCATGGACTTGAGTCCAGGAAGAATCCAAAAAGTGATCTTTCTGGGGATGCATGCCAATCATGAGTGTCACTGTAAAGTGCCCAAATCAAAGCCAAAAGATATTTGGGAAATAAAGAAATAAAAACCTATTCCATTGTATTATTTTAATTAGCATATCATACTTACTGCATTAAATAATGTTTTAGATAATATGACTAATGTCTCTGTAATATTTACTCAGTATTCTGGTGTCTCCTCAAAATATGTTCCTCAAAAGAATGTTTTAAGACTATGGGAGCATCTGCAGTGTGACCCTTCCTTTCATCTGCTCCTAGAAGAAAAGTTGCATTTGGGATGCAATACATTGTTTTGGCAGTATTTTATCTTGGTATAGATACCACTGGCTATAGATAGACCGCTGGGACAGCTGTTAGTTCCTGCAGATGTTAATTTTAGGCTGCCATCCAGGAGTGCTTGCACAGGTTCTTGCATATCTAGCATACACTTTTCTGGTAAAAAGTCACATTGTCTTCTCAATATCTTGGACCGACTACTCCTTGATGATAAAGCCTGGGACCATAAACTCAATGTTGTATCCTTGATGAGCCAGGGTACACATCAGACAATGAGAGTTGTGCACTTGCAGGATTACTGAAGAGCTTTTGTGTACTTATTGCTACAGGCTTTTACGTACTGGCTAAATCTTACTGTGACAAATGTAAACCCCTAAAGGATCCTCCTGGAAAAGCCTATGATCTTGGTGCTCAGGTATCTGGAAAGCTGAAATGACATGAAACACCTACCTAGACAGAAATGATTGTGGGATACTCATTTCCATACTGCACTGAACATGTCAGTGTCCTCTTTGAATCAACATCTAAAGGAAGGAACTATATTAGGGAAAATAGCAAACCAGATTGACTTTTTGCTCTGTGACTCTGCAGGTCTGATGCTGTCTTCTGCTTCAGCAGCTCTTTAGTGCAAAGGCTGTGTTTCCATAGCATTTGCAACAGAATCATCCTGGCAATTAGGAAACCAATTGACAGTATAAAAGCAGATAGCAAAAAGAGCTACAATTGCAGTTACCAGATACCTGACCTAACTCTGAAACCTTTCTGTGTCTGTGATTTCATGGATGGCAGGCTATCCTGGACTATCCGATACTACATGATAGCTATTCAGTGAGCATGAATCATGACTTACTCAGAGGCTGGAAAGTCTGCAGAGACCTCAGCTCTGCTTTAGCCTCACATGGCTTGTCTCAGAGGGTTACATGGCAGTAACATCACTGAAAGTACATACCACACAGCATCTCTTTCCCAGTGCTGACAATTGCACTGGGGAGGCTTCTGGAGCACCATCTGAAACATGGCTGGTGCTAGTCTGCTCCAGACATTGCAACAGCTTCGTGAACTAGGATCCTTGAAACCACTTCAGAATAAGTACTTTTTTAGAACATCTCCATATGCTGTCTTTAACTTCCCTGTCATATGCCTTCTGCTTTGCTAGCAGCTGCAAAAGGACAAAATCCATTATGGTGTGAGTTCCAACTGTTCAAGTTAAGAGAGCACAAACAGTTAAACTGTATTGATAAACTTGCCTGCTATAAACTCATGCCTTTGGAAACTTACTTCCCACATTTGTGTCTCTCAACATTAAAAAAAAAAAAGAATTTGCAAACCATATGCTGTTGTGACATCCATGCAATGTAAATTGATAACCAGTTTGTATGCCATTCTGTAGTTTATTGAAGATCACTTCCAAGAAAGATAGATCTTGCTGACAAGATTAAACAAGTGACTTGTGAAAACAAACAAAGAAATAATATGTGGTGCTGGCTTTGGGGCTTGTGGAACATGCTTTCCAGGAGAACTCTTGAATTGGCAGTGTGTCCAGTGTGGGTTTATAAAGAGATTAGTTCATCACAAATTTTACACAGCAAATAGGAAGTGATGCTTTGTGTTTCCAAACCCTTACCCCGCTCCTCCCTGACTAAATCACTCACACAAGGGTGGGATGAGTTATTAGCTGATATGCTCCTCTTGCACTATCAAAATTGCACTGCAAATTCCTCATCAGGAGGACTGAGAAAAAGTTACTGGTAACTACTTACCAGTTTCATACATTGCTCTGCCCTTTTTTCACACAGTACTGGAGAGTAGGAAGAGATGAATTCTTAAATTTAAATTTATGAATTTCAATATAACTCAGACCCAGTCTTCAAATATCCTTATTTATTCTACTTATTAAAATTATAATTTTTCTTTAATTTTAGAGACAGGTAACTGTGGGAAGTAAGTTACCAATGCCATGAAAATTCCAACAGCATGAAAAAATAATCTTGGTTTATATTACTTATTACAAATAAATTACTTATTAGAAATCAATAGACAAGTGGTTCAGCATTGGTACCTTAGACTTTGATGAAAACCCAAGCATCCATCAGGCTAGTGAGGTATATTTACAGAAAGTCAGTATTTCAAGGTGGGCCAGAGAACTTGTACAAAGACATGGTGTGAATAAGGACAAACTGAATTGGCCGAGACAACAGATCTCATCTTTGCACATATTGATTAAACACCTTGTGATCAGGAGGCTTACATGAACCAGAGGCGCCTGATGAATCTGATCTTCACTGAAAGATCAGAAAGTCCTGAGGAGCAAGGAAGGTGAGGTGTAAGTCTTGGTTCCTCCGGCTCTTTCTTGAGCAAGAAAAAAGTGCTGTTGCCACCAGCAGATTTCCAAATCAAGATTCTCAGACAAGCAAGAAAAGGGATATTAAAAGTACTTAACGCAGGCACCTACTGAGCTAACAAAAGTTTCTTATGATGACTTGCACCCTTCACATGAAGAGGAAAGGAAATTTTATCTCACTAAAGGGGCCAACAGCAACAATTAGGCACTTGCAAAATGGATATTCCAGATCAGGGAGAACTTCTCAGTACATGTACTGAGACTGCAACCATTAAAACCGTTGCTCATGTAAATACTGCAAAAGAACATTTCAAATAGCAAACAATCCCTCACAGGCCTGTGATTTATTTTCTTCAGCTTCTAAGAGTCAGTTTTCAGAAGACTCCAGGGATCTATGTTGGGACACAGACCTTGAAAATACATCTAGAAAAAGAGGTATCACAACTCTAAGACATTCTTTGCCTTATTAACAGTAAACAAGAGCAGTACTTTAAGGGATTGTCTTAAGAACAAATATGAAGAGAATAATGACATACTGAAGATAAAGCAGGATTCAGCTATATTTAAAATAAAAAACAAAACCTGCAATTATGTTATTTCCAAGGGATAAAAAAGAGACATTTGGTGATGGATGCAATTCTTAATCCTTGTTTTGAATTAATTTATTAATTAACATAGACCAGGGTCTATAATGAACTATATCAACAGCAAATTTATTTTAAGCCAACATTTTAAGAGCATAAGTGTAACATGGACTGGCTTTGAAAGACGTAACAACCAGCCAAGTTTAAGATTAAAAGCCCAACCATCCCAATAGCTACATTCTTTACTCTACAAGTGGAGGCTGAAAGGAACCTCACACTATTTCCAGACTTTCCTAGGAATGATTACAGATAACATTTTACTTTGACAATAGAGCCAGCTTTATCTAAATGGCTGTTCTAGCTACCTAGGTAATCTAAATCTGAGGAGTTTTTTGGCTGTCTTCTTGTGAATACCAAACTTCTCAAGTAACTGGTGTGGGGGTCACCACTGATACTTCTCGTGACACATCAGTGATTGTGGGTGGAGAACAAAAAAGTCAGAAAGGAAAAGCAGTAGCCAGTTAAACATTAAAGAAGATCTGGATTTGTATACAGCAGTTAGAGCAAGAAGCATACTTCACTTTCACAGTACAGATTTACCATCTTGATAGATACTGTCAATAAATGCAGGTTTCAGCACATCAGAGCCATAAACTGGATTGATATAGACTCACTGTGGAGTTTAACTTTGTTACCTTTTAGTAGTGCTGTCAAGATAGCTAAATCAATATCCTGGTGTCCTTCTGACCCCATTCGGAAAACTGTGATCTGCAATGTTAAAAAACAATACTGTTATTGAAACCAGGTAAATTTTTAAAATAGTAACTTAAATCAGGGAAGTGTGACTTGAATCTTAAAATGTCCTGATGGTTATGAGACAATCTTCCTTTATTTGCTTTATGAGGAGCTTATTAAATAGGATTAACATAGTGTATTTTGTGACATAAAATCAGGTAAGATAGAAATTATAATAGTGATCATATAGATTAAAGGTGTTCAGTGACACTTACAGGTTGAAATTGGAGATGAAGGAATGTTCTTGTATTAGAGTGACATTAGACTTCGTGTTCTCAACAGATTATGAGGAAGATTTAGGTGTGTTATGAGTGTGGACCAAATTGATGGCATATGGCATAGAATAACTATTTTCAAGTGATATTAGAAACCTAGTCAACCTTGTGATTCTATACAGGAGGGAGTTTGATAAATAATCTAAGAATTATGCTTCTAACAGGTCCAGGAATGTCTTCAGCCATTTATGGTCAATGACCTGTCACTCTTAAGTTATAGGCTCTGAGGCAGTGAGGTGAGATAGACAATTCATAAACAATAAGAATGAATATAGTGCAGCTGTTCTTTCTAGCCAGATTCGCTCTTGGTTAAGACTGTACTGAAACATATGGAAGTGTAAATCCCCTTGCTCCTTTTGTTGCCATAGCAATAGCTAGTTTTGAACCTCAGCCTCTTATGGAGCAACAGAGATTGCAGCTTTTTACTTGTGCCTTTCCTTTAGTCATGGAAACTGTGTCATCATTTTGACCTCAATACTTGATATCTGTTTTTCCTTTTGTCAATATGGACTGCCTCAATTCCTTTTTTTAAGAATAGGTGATACCTTTAATTAGTAATTACATAAGCATATTTTACATTCATACATTCATATTGAGCAACTTATGTTGTTTCCATGTTCCTAGATTCCTGCTCATAAAGCACTGAACTGCAGCAGCATCTGATATAGAGCAAACATCAGGGCACCAAGAGCTGTCTACCATCAGTGAAGAAGGAGATATACAAGGTCTGAAGGACAAGTCAGAACTTTGGTAATTATCTTCAGTTTGACAGCTGAAAAGTGCTGCAGAGCCTCTCCCAGGAAATCCAGTGCAGCCTTTAGCACCTATTCCACCTTCATTTGATCCTATAGCTCCAGGAGTTTCAGAGGTTTAGGTATCAGTGACGGTAGTACAGTATCCTAGAGGCTAAAAAGCAAACTGGATAAAGTAACAGGAAACTGGCTTAGCTCAATTAGTCAATTGAGTTAGGTGATGTCTAAAACTCTAATATAAGAAATCACTTATGTTAGGCAACCTCCCCAGCTAAAGTACACTATTTCCAAGTTTGACTTAGTTTGACCCTTCAAAGTGTTCTCTATACAAAGCATAAATGATACTTTAATGAAGTGTTTTGTCTCTCTCTCTCTCTCTGGAATATACAGATATTTCTGACAGACTACTTGATGTCTATCCCCATACCACAACTTCAGAATGTAATGGAATAGAATTAGAATAGGAATAGAATAGTAACAGAATAGATTATTTCAGTTGAAAGAGATGCTCAGCAATCATCTAGTCCAACTGCCTGACCACTTCAGGGCTGGCCAAAAGTTAAAGCACGGTATTAAGGGCATTGTCCAAATGCCTCTTAAACACTGACAAGCATGGAGCATCACCCGCCTCTCCAGGAGCCTGTTCCAGGGTTTGATCACTTTCTTGCAAAGAAATGTTTCATGAAAATTTTCCAATTTTTTTTCTTTTTCCTCAATGAGTGGCAATGAAACTTTCCCTGCAGTTCTGGCAGTCTGCCCGCAGGTAATGTGAGTAGACATACACATTTCTATGTATATCTCATCTCAAAACACAATCAGTATGTGAGCTGATGAGATCAGACCCTCTGCTGTACATGGTCATGATGTGCCTCCCATGCCACAGATGACAAACTTGGAGGTAACACAAAATGGCAAAATATCCCTCTCTGTCTTTAAGGCCTCAGAAGAGGCAGTCTGCACAGTGGGGACTGGACATATTGGACAACAGAGGAGGAACAAACAACACCTCAAACTGAACACATGATCATTTAACTCCCAGCTTAATAAAAAGTAATCATATAAATTGCAAGCACTGAACAGCTTATCACCACAGGAAAATTAAAGAAAGTACTTTTCATACATTGAACCACATATAACCTTAAACTTCCAATTTCTTTTTCAACCCTCTTCTCTGCATGCATCAGAAAAATAAACCCATCAGCAGAACGAAGTGTTGCTGTATTAAAAATAAAATGGAACTATGTAAATTAGTTATATTAGAATAAAAAGGCTGTCTTTCCACATCAACTATTGCTTTATTATTATTTTTAAGAGGCCTAGCATAATTCAAGTAGTAAAATAAAGAAGACAAATAATTGGGAAAAAAAGATGGAAATTGAAAGAGTGCTCAGACTCACACTAGAATTATAATTATTGGGTCATCTCCAAGATAGAACTAGAATTTAAGACAGAACCAAGGAAAAATATGATACTTCATTCAATCACATAATCATAGACCTTTTCAGTTTGGAAAAGACATCTAAGATCATCCAGTTCAACTATTAACACAGCATTGCCAAGTCCACCACTAAACCATGTGCCACATCTTTTAAATACCTCCAGTAATGGTGACTCAATCACTTTCCTGGACAGCCTGGTCCAGTGCTTGACAAGCCTTTCAGTGAAGATTTGTTTCCTAATACCCAACCCAGGCCTGCATCTGGTGCAATCTCAGGCTGTTTGCACCTCTCCTGTCACCTCTTACCTGGGAGAAGAAGCTGATTCCTGCCTCACCACAACCACCTTTCGGGTAGTTCTAGAGAAAAAGGTCTCCCCTGAGGCTTCTCTGCTCCAGGCTAAACACCTTCAGCTCCCCCAGCTGATCCTCATCAGATTTGTGTTCCAGACCCTTCCCCAGCTCTGCTGCCCTTCTCTGGACATGCCTCAGCACCTCACACTATCTCTGAATCACAGAATATGCTGAGTTGGAAGGGACCTACAAGGATCATCACGTGCAACCTCAGGCCCTGCACAGGACACCCTGAGTCACACCATGTACCTGAGGGCATTGTCCAAATGCTCCTTGAGCTCTGTCAGGCTTGGTGCTGGGACTGATTCCCTGGGGAGCTGTTCCAGTGCCCAAACACCCTTTCAGTGAAGAACTTTTTTCTAATATCCAGCCGGAACCTCCCCTGACACAACTTGTGGTCCAAAACTGAACACAAGACTCAAGGTGAGGCCTCAGGTAGTGACCCTCACCTCAGGCTGAGCACAGAGAGACTGTCACTGCCCTGGTCCTGCTGGCCACACTGTTGCTGATATGAGCCAGGATGCCATTGGCCTTATTGGCCACCTGTGCACACTGCTGGCTCATGTTCAGCTGGCTCTCAACCAAAAGCTAGCTTAATTTCAAAATGCTCTCAGTTTAGGACCTCAAAGACTCAGCTGGCACTGTGGACTTCTGTCTTTTCTGAATGTACAGAATCTTTTAGACAGTTAGCAAGTATGTCCAGTCACTTCTTATGGTTTAGATTTACTGTCACTGTCCACAGCTGCTTGCTCTCTGTGGCAGAGGCACTCCTCCTGCTTGAGGCAGCCAAACTTTTGTCCAGCCAGATACTGAGCAAGTAGGGGTAACTGAAGTTAATCCTGTTTTGTGAGCCTATCAGTGAGAACACAGCACCATCCCCAAAAAAACAATCTGACTGGAGTGTGGGCTGAAAAGCAGAACACAGCAGAAAATCTGAGGACATATCAACCACTTTACACAATAAATATCTGCAGACACAGGGCTGTTTGAGTTATCCATCCATAGCCACTGGCTGGGTGGCATCCACCTCTCCTTCAGCATAGATGCCTTTCACTGTTATTCCTTGACACTGAGAGATTTTTTCTACCTGGCGGCAGATATTGATGAGCTGATAAAAGCCATTTTTCTGCAAGTATGCAAGGTTTAAAATACATATAGCAACCTTTAATTTGTGTAGTCAGAGGCATCAGGAAATGCAGACACAACCTAAAGTAGTTATGCAGAATTTACACTTAGAAATGGCTGATATCTTTAGGTCTTAAAAAGCCTGTCTGTTTTCCTGGAGACCTCTTTCTGGTGTTTTCTTTTTCCCTAGTTAACAGGTAAGAATTTTATGTGTGCAATGTGGTCACTTAACTCCAAGAAACAATAAGGTATACCACAACCTGCCGATGCAATTTACAAGTACATTGGTGGGTGGATCTCTGTAGAGAACAGATAAGCAACACACTGGTGCTGTTCTAAGAGGACATTGGCTGGAGCCCTGTTAGAATGGGATACAGATGCTACTGCACTAAAAAGCATGCTGTGCTAAAGGAAAATATCTGGGCCAGCAAGCTCTATTCCCAGCTGCCTCTTGCTGGATTAATGTCTTCCATCTCAGTAGATGCAAAAATAACAGGAAATTAAAGACCTAGAAACCCATTTAATAACTCATTGCTAGGGAAAAGGAAAAGCCTTTCTTCTTTCAGTGAAGAGAAAGTGCCTAAGAGCTTTTTACCTATCTACTGTAGACTCCTTCAGCCTGTTGTTGAGTTGTACCCTCTGGACAACTTCAGTGGAAAAAAAATACAGAAGGAAGAACAACCTAGTAGGGTGTGCATATGAGATCCAGGACATTTCATTAGAAAATAATAAATCCCAAGAAGCTTCTGTTAAAAAGTACCATATGCCAAGGACTCACGTACATACCAAAAGGAAACAAGGGGGTAAGAGCTGCAGTTTTAGTCGAACTACCACTAGACATTCTTGTGTATTGCTGTGAAAGAGGAAAGAGTAGTTTAAAAAGAAATTTTCTCTGTGCTGTTTTGTTTCACATTGTAGCGATGAAAATGTTTCCTATTTTTCATAGGAGCATAATGAAACTATGTTAGAGAGTAGAACTACCATTTACCCTACTCAGCTATTTCTTTTGAACCAAAACCCAGTTTACATCCAAAGAATTAAAAAAACCCAAAATCAAGTATGGTTTTTTTCTGTAGAGATTTGTACCCATGTTATTACCACTGTGTAGCTAGTGTTTTCAATTTTTGCTGTTTAACTCAATTATTTTAAATAACATTTTTTTCTGTTCCTCTGCCATCACATTAGGTATTTTGGGGATGGTCTTTTCTGATTTTCTCCTTTGTTTTCTCAGTGTTCACACCATAGACTTGAAATGACTTTTTCAGGTAATTTTCTGGGTCATCTCAGCGAGCAACTGTGACTTCCAACAGAAAGCATTTAAAAAATTTTTTTTTTCTTTTCTTCTTTACAGATATAATAGAAGCTGGGGTTACCATTCCTTACAAAGAGAAAATTGCATTGCACTGCACTGTAGAGATAGATCTTCAGAAAGACATACCTGAAACAAGCAAATGAGCCATCGTAGAGGCTGCCCAACAAGCTGCAAAGCAGTTGATAGGCAACTGGATTCTTGCAACTGGATTCTTGCTAAATATCTTAATTTCTTTTGGTGTGCCCATAGTGATCTACTTGCAAAGTACAGTAGCAGATACTTTCAAAGTTGGGGGCAGCTGGACTCCTTTCAGGTGGAGGTGCTTGGAACTCAACAATCAAATTTTTATCACAAACTATCTCTCATTTCCCTCCACAAAACGTGCTTGAGTAAAATGCATGAGATTTGCCCTTAAAAGAAAGAAGAGACACATGCTCCCCTGCCCCCCACTATGCCTCTCTCTCCAAATAACAAACCAGCAAACCAGAAACCACCAAACAAACAAACAAACCCAGCAACAAAAAGCTGGGAAGGTCTGCCTTCTACCTCATTGCAGATTTTACTGAAGTATCTTAATGTGAGCAGGATTAACTTCCAGGAAAATAAACTAGCTGCATCCTCATTCTGCCTAGGAAAATGTGGTAGGGAATCACTGAGCCAAAACGGACCTTCTTTGCAAGCAGGATTACAGCACACTGTGACAGTTGCCAGCAATAATTACAGTCCAGCAGGGCAGAAACCTAATTTTCAGGCAGGGCAGGTAGAAAGCAAGTAAAAACCAAGAAGATGGAGTAAAGAGGAGCAGCAGGATAGAAAGCAAGGGGGGAGGAGGCTGAAGAAGTGCTGGGGGGAAGCAGAAGGAAGATATTATCTGACCTTGGACTCTACCAAAAGCACCTATTTTAAAACTGCTTTGCTTTCTGTTTATAATCTCTTCCATCCTTGTTTGACAGATTACTTTTTCTTTCCTTTTCCTGTACATAGTTTCTGGCTCAGCAGGGTCAGTTTAGCCTTAAGTGTTTCATTCATTCTTTTATTTTTCTGCCTTCATGCTGATATTGCATTGAGCTCCTGAAGGCAGAGTCAGGTAACAGTATTTTACCTGAGAGCAGTGAATACCAAACAAACTTTCAGAAATTATTCACACACTGAATAGAAAGAAGAGACAGAGGCACACTGAAGAGAAACAGAGATAGTACACTGCCCTGTGAGATTTCCCAAATTCCCTATAAATGTACATGCAGGGTTACCTCAGACATATAAATTATAGCTGTGCATATGCAGTCTATAGTGGCACCTCCCACTCACAGGACCAGCTAAGATAGGGATACCTCAAAAAAAAATGCTGAGGAGTGAAGAAATTGTGAAACAGAAGGAAAATGCAGCCATAGGTGAGACAATCCCTGAAATGCCAGGAGTACTGAGACACTTGAGGACAAAGAACTGACTGTAGCAGGTTGCAATGGGTCCTAAACCAAAAAATTCCTGAATTCTTCAAACTTGTTCTCCTAACCTCAATAAATGTTCACACTTCTGTCCCTTACTCATCTGGTAAAGTAGACCTGTCATGTGTGTAGAGAACAGGACTTGTGCAGAAGACAGACAGAAGCAGTGCTAGTGCCCAGATTAACAAGTAGTAAGACACAGAAGTTAGTTTAGCTTTATAGAATTCTTCCTAAGCCACCATAACTGTGTCACAGCTTGCCATATTCAGGCCTAGCTGGATATATAAATGAGTAACTTTTATCAGTATGAGCTGCTATGGATTGGGCAGTATGTGCAAGTTTGTACTCCACATGGGCAAAGTTGATTTTACCCCTAGAACAAGAAGCAAGAGCAATGGATAATAATCATCAACTGCAAATTTCCCAGGCCATAGGATGGTAATGAGTCTAAAAACTGTTCTGATACAGTCTGAAGCAGTGTTTGATGAAATAAATGATAGATCATAAATATTCTTTCCAACTACCAGCATATTCAGTTCCTCTTTTTATGCCTTTACGAGCCAAAAAGTGAGTCTTTCTCTCCTAACTCAGCCCTTCTTTTCCCCTAGAATTTGTTCTGAAAACTCCAGAGATGGAAGACCTCATTCTGTTTGAGGTCATAGTAAGGTGCCAGGATTAAATCTGAATAGCTATGCAGCACAAGGCTGTACTTGGTATTTATCCTAAAACATGTGAACATTTATTTTTCTACAGTATGGTTAACCTCAACCACTTTAGAGTATGAAGAGTGAGCTGAAATATGCTCAGATTTTTAGCATGTATTTGTTTGGAGAGGGAAACACCACCAAAACTAGAGGGAGAGTGATGTCCACAACTGCACAGAAAGATGTTTTACCCTGTGTCATGAGAGAGACAAGACATGCAGAAGAAAAATAATTCCTTAAACCTCAAATTGACTGTACCTGCTGACTGGACAATGGATAGCTGAAGACGAATGAAAAAAACAGGACAGTAGTGATGAGAGCAAAGAAAGCACGAAGTGTGTTGCTTTACAAATTTAGCATTCTAAGAACACTGCAAATTATCCATGCTTTTAGAGATGCAATTGTTTCTCATCACCATTTCATTATGACACCAGGAGAAACTATATGGTGATTCAAAATATATTTGATTTTTAGCTACCTCCAGAAAATCTTTTATTCTTTAAATTTCGCCTCTGAAACATAAATTTCACCTCTGACATATAAACTTTTCTTATGCATCTCAGTTACATAAGTTAGAATAAAACCTTTCCCTTTTCTGAAAAAATGCAGATGCAATTGTGAGTGCAATCTGAAAATCTCCTGTTTTAGAACACAGTTTGGTTCAGCAAAATAGGATATTGCTTCCAGAGTACACGTTGACATTTATAATTTAGCTAGGCCTACCTAAATATTTCAGCAGAAAATTACCCTGAAAATAAGAATGAGTGTTTGATAAAAGAAAACAGTAAAAGAGGTCAGTTATGCAAAGTGTCAAAATGGCTCAGATAAGAGGGGAAAGCATTTCCCTTTTTCTTGGAAGGAATAATACTATCTAACACAGGGGAAAAGCTGCTAGATGTGGAGGCATCAAAGTGAGCAGGTGAATCAGTGGGTCATACTGCACAAGAAGGGGGATGGCCAAAAACCAGAAAATTCAGGAACAGAAAGATTAGAGGGAATTGTGTTTAGGGAAAACCTAAATTAAGTAGTTTGCTATTTTGAGGAGGACGAAAGAGAATTCCAAATGAGGAAATATGGGGGTGCAGATATGAGGGGAGAAGTTCAAATGTTGATTGCAAAATTTTAAAACTTTACAACTCCTTCTTCACTGTGCCAGCACTGCAACATTTATTTTTTTAATTTGATTTTTCATAGACTCAATGTTTAGTAAAAAGCAGGGAACAAACAAATAAATCACTGCATATAAGAAAGGCAGCAATTCTGCAATTGAGCCATCAATAGACATAAGTTACAGCAAATGTTAGCCTTTCCCTGTACTTGGTACCTTTTTTCCAGACTGGACACCTGAGATAGCCTTAATGACTGAGAGAACAGGTTATGGAAATCTCACAGCTTTAAAAAAATCTCCCATTTAAAAAAATTTCTATTTTATGATGTGCACATACTGTTTAAGTCTTACAGTACTACATTAGTACTAGATTTAGGAATAGAATATGCATATTTTCCAGTGGAATAAATGACCAAAAATGTTTTGGTAGTAAGCCCATTTCTTTTCCCCTACCCAACAGGTTTCATACTGGTAAGTTAGGACATTTAACTGCCTGAATTAACAGTCCCTGTGGCTAAAGTTGTCGATCCATGAGTAAATACAAGTTGTAGGTCACAAGGCATATAAGCAGGGTAATACAAGTCAGACATTGTCCTTTAAATCACCGGGCTGTGCACATCACAGACTGTGAGATAGAGATCTTGTGTAGACTTGCAATGTAGATACTTGTTAAGATCAGCCAAAAAGAGAGTAATGGTTTTAACTGCTGAGATAGATATTTTCATTCAAACATTGGTGTAATCCAAGGGCTTTCAATACCCTGATTCAGACAAGAAATGTGTAGAAAGTGTAATGTAGTTCACTTCCTGCAACTCTTCCACTATAAGAGAGAGTTCTTGGAGCTACTGGCAAGGCACTGCCATAATAGATATTCTTCTGAAACACAAAAGTCACAAGTTATGGAGCAAGTTCATCTCTGAGATGGATATTCTATTACTCTAAGAAAAGAAGAATTCAGTTTGGTCATTCCCACTGCTGTATATCCTGAAAAACGTGTCATGGAAGCCATGGCCCTAAAAAACAGTGTCCGCAAGACCTTCATGCACACATACATCTTCTAATCTGAAATGAAAATGCTGACCTTAGAAGGAAGTATTGTAAGTTGATTGGGTGGCAATTAATGCTGGGGAGCTTGCTGCTCCAAGTTAAACTTAAATTTCCAGTTTTCCTTTGCACCAGTTTTGAAACAGTCTGATGGGACACAGATGCCCAGATTGCTTTGCTGTAGATGATGCAGACATATGCCTGCTCTGTATTGAGGTTGACAGTGTCATGACAACACGCAGAGACCAAGCAGCAAAAATAGCCACAAACCATTAGTTCCTTAGCTGGTTTGTTGGTGAGACTAAAGAGGCAATGCTTGGAAAAGGCAGCACACTTAGTGTGAGATATTCCTGCAGGACAGTAAATTTCCAGTTCCTGCTTTATCTACAGAAACTCTGCTTCTCATACAGGGAGCTCCTCGTCTCTGACTGAGATATTACAGCACTAATGAATGGGTCTCTGTGCCCCATGTGAAGTCACAGAAAGAATAATTTTATTTTCTAAGAAAGATAAAAGAAATTATGACCTCCCAGACACAACAGAGCCTGGCAGTCAGAAAGGTTTCTGAACATTATCATGGAGTATATAAACTGCGCTGAACTTTCCAATTCCCTAATTGCAAAAAATAGTTTATATTACCCAATGTGGAATTTTGCTGTGTCACCAAGTACTGCTTTGCTTTCAGTTTCCTTATCCAGAAAATTTAGAGAGCTGTATAACAATTCAGTGTGCAATTCCCAGTATTGCCTGTTAACAGTGTAAATGGGGTAATGGATATTTTCACAAGCTTTTCTTTTTAGAGGAAAAATTCTAATTTTTATTTATGTAGCTGCAATTTTAACCACAAAATATGTAGGAAGATAGGAAGTAAAAAGATTGGTAGTAAGTTGCATTAGTATCCACCAGATGACTTCACTGTATCCACCAAGTAAAACAGAAAATGTTTGCTTACTGTGTATAAGCAACAAAAGGAATATTGGTCTTTGCAGACATGTTCCAGATATGAAGATGGCATAGCAGAAATCCAGGATGGACCCAATAACTCAGTTGCACACTTCTGCTTCAGTGGTAGATCTGACAATTTTGTAGTTTCTATTAGCACATGCCCTACCTCATCTGACAGTAGCTGAAAAGCAGATGGTATGATCAAAAGCTGTTCCAGGGTTCAGTGTAATACAACAGCTGGGTTTGGGTTTTTTTTTTGTTTGGGGTTTTTTTTGTGTTGTTTATGGGTTGGTTTTTTTGTGTTTTTGGTTTTTTTCTTTTATATAGTTCTTTTTCTTGTGAAAGTCATTCTCTGAATCACTGAAATGAAAAAAAAAACCCTACTCCTAGGATTAGATTTTTGCTCTCTGTAGAATCAATGACTAACTTCAGCTAACTTCCTCTGGCTTCTTGGCAGCTGAAAACACAAAATATAGTCTTAGTTCTTTACCAAAAAAGAAATCAGGTGGAGCTTGCAGGATTAAAAACTACTGCTCATTATCTTAACATGCACAGAGGTAGAACCTGAGGACTAGACTAATCCTATTGATTTGTATGGGTTGGATGGGAGGTTTAACCTTCTCAAAAATCACTAGAGTTGCACGGTCAGTCCTGAAGTGGATCGGCACATCAGTTTGGACCCAGAGGACAAACTATCTTTAGTAGATTTTATGCTGGAATTCTCACAGTGTTTCCATGGGAGAAACGAGAGTTGTTTTAGCAACCAGCAGGCCAGCCCTTACGTGATGCTTTCCTGCTCCAAATGCCTGCTGCCAAATTATATGCTGTTCCCAGCAACTATGCTGCAAGAACTATAGTTGACTTCTACTGTTTGAGAAGACACCAAGTCCTCTTCAGCTTCCTCTCTAAGAGAAAAAATGATATCAGCATTAAAAAACATTAGCTGAAATGATTTTATTGTTTTTCAAGAAAAATTTCTTGAAAACAAAAGACCTAAATGAACTTCTAAGCCCTGGGAAGGGCCAATGAAATCAAGTGACAGTATACTAGTAAATTCTTAAAAGTCCATCTGATTTAGCTAATATTTAATTCAGATCAAAGTGTATGAAAACAAATAGCTGCAGCCAGTATTTAATTAGCACATGAATTCACTGAGCTTGCACATCCAGCTGAAAAGCACAACGTTTTTTGCGGCCAGTATATGATCAAGTCAAACTCTTCCCTCTACAAACTGTTCCAGAGACATGGACAGGTTTGCTACAGTAGCCTTTTCAGTCACTCAGATCTAAAGCCATCAAAGATCAACAAGCCTTTTTTTGTAGTCCATACATAAAAGAAACTGCCAAATCACTGTGAGATACTGGAATGTTAATGGTTGATGACTCAAACAATCGAACATTTGCAAAAGCAGAGCATGCTTTGCTGATGCTGCTCCCAGTAAATGCCCAGGTGGAGAGGAGTACATGCCCATCTCTGGACACTACAGCTGGGTGTTGAACAAGAGAAGGGAAGAGACTGAAAGGAGAAAAACCCCGGAGAGGTGGGATAGTGCCTTTTATCACGTCAATGTCCTTACACAAGTGACTCAGCTTCCCAAGTAGCCTGAAGGTATTCATCCTTTCTGATAATTGACTCAACTACACTGAATTAAGAGGCAGCTGCAATGTTGTGTCCCACGACTCACAGCACTACACCATCTGTCTAAAACTCCCTGGGCATTCCCACCAAGTCTGAGTGTAGTATTAACCCACCAAAGTTTGTTTTTCATGGACTTCCCTCAGCCCCAATGGATCAGGACCGTGGCCACGGCTTCAACCAACAGACACAGAAACTGCAACAATCAAGTCTCATCTCTGGATCCACAGGTGGTGAATACACATATTCCTAATCTTATCCTCCCTTTCTCTTTCTTTCTTTTCCCTTACAAATTTTCTTAAGTGTTATTTTTTATGCTTTTCTAACTAAAACAGCTAAATTTTAGAAGTTGCCAAGTATCTTATTCTACCTTGATGTTCTAAAGTTTGCAAGTAAAAGTTTGATATTGAACCTCCTGAGAATTTTGGGTTTTTTTCCCATGCGCTGCTCAGAGTAAATCAAACAACCTTTTCCAAGTGGACCAGGACATAACAATGACTCAACAGCTTCCCAGTACTTTGTGTAAGTAACCATTAAGAAGAGTCAAAGTGCTACATTAGTATGGCAATATTGGGATTTGAATAGTAGCCTTGTAAGGCAGCCTTCTTATGCACTGTGTATTTCGGGAAAACTGGGATCCCTCTCTGTTTGAAATAAAAGCACAATAAATAGCAAGCACTTGCACGATGCAGGTTGTCTTGATCTCAGCTCAATACACTCAGTTACTATAGCACGACACCTGCTTTGTTGCAATCTGACAGCACTGGAGCTGCAAGTTACGCATTAAGTCATCTGGAATTCCCTACTGCCATACACATCAGCAGCAGAAAGCTGAGGTAAAGTTTACACTGTCCCTGAGCAGACATCAGCAACTACACACTGTGGTACAGGAATAACAGCGAACAGTAAAGGCAAGAAGAATACATCTAATACTTGCTGCCATGAGCTGGAGATGAGATTTTATTTCTTTTCTTTTAGAGGGAACCAAATCAAATGGTATCTCTTTCCTCTGTGTGGAAATGTGTTTCCTGAATGAATGGATGCACTCAAACCTGTGCCCACAGACCATACTCTCTTCCTTCTGCAATTCCTTCTTGCAATGCACTAGCAGGCAAAGACACTATCAGTTTGCTTAATGTAGTCACTGAAACTTCAAATACTCAAGTAAATAAATTAAGTGGAAAATGTCCATGGCGGTAATAAGAAAACAAACGTAACCAGCAGGTGGTACACACTTTACTGCTGGAGGTAATGTGCCATTTTTTATTACTAAGGTGCTTAGATTGGACCTATCCTAATCCACAAAAGTTTCCATTTTCTATTAAATGGATAACACTATTTTGGAATAATTAGTTTAATGACAAACATCTCTCATTGCCACAAGAGTGGTTGTTTTCAAGGACACAGCCTTTCTGGCTTGCCAAAGTGGCCTTTCCCATTGGCTGCCCAGTGAAGCCCCACAGATAGACCCATGCAGCTTGCTGGAAAACACATTCTGGCTTCTGAGAAATTCATGTCATGATTTGTTAAAAAAGCACTCCAGCAACATGCCAGTCTAAGTTGCAAAATGAACTGCTCCCAAAAGAGTAGAGCAGCCTGTATTTGTCAGAAAACTCAGACATCAGAATTACTGTCTTTAAGGGAAAATACTAAGACTAATTTGTTTACTGAGACAGAAGTAAATACTCCTTTGAAAGCTGAAAACAGACTTCTGAGCTATCAGCCAACACAATGTGTTTTTCAGGGATGACTTGGAGTGAAGTCTAGCCTGCTTCCTGACTACTTAGCTTTGGTAAGCCCTCATGCTCCTATTTTAGGAATGCCTTGTCATAAACTTTTTTAAAGAATTCTATGTAAACGTGGCAATAGAGCATCTCCATAAATAATCTATAAAATACTATCCCACTCTTGTAATCTACAGTTATATGTACACAGACATGTATAGTCTACTTCATTTTAAATAGATTTTTATACCATAGCCCTCATTAAGCACCTTGGTCCACATACATTTCTGAACAAAACTCTGATGCTTGTAAAGTCAATTCAGATAAATATATAATTTCATAACAATTATTCATTGAATTGAGAAGTGAAAATTGCTCTGTCTTGAAAATCTAATAGACCTAGATCACTCCTATTCTAGGGCCTCTCCTCACCATTCATCTAGTGTACTTCAGATTTTATTCAATGAAAAATTTAAACTTAACCAAATAAATGGAACATTACACATAATAATAGTAATAATAATAATAATAATAATAATAATGATGCTTCCTGGGCATACAATTCAGATATGATTATTTAAGAGTGAAATCCAAAATGTCAGAACTTGAAAAACCTGATGTTCTGAGAAACAAGGTAATTTTTGCTATGATTATGGTTTTTCCCTGGCTACAACACTTGCGTCAGATTCATATAAGAGATGCCAGTGTCTTCACACATTTTAAGCAGGTAGAGAAGGAAAAAATGTCTCTAAGAAAGCTTTTTGTTCCTTGCATTTTTTTGTTACTTGCATTTTATTTTCTTTCTTCTCATCCGTGATTCAGCTGTATTGATGTACTTTATGAGCATCTTCCTGCCTGTACCCTGTTTGCACTCAATTATTTAGAGGCACACAGTAATAAGACAAGCCTCTCCTGCACTGTCTACTTCATTCTCTATCAATTCAGCAGCCACAAAATCAGATAGGCAGGCACACTGACCACGAACTTAGAGAAGACAGCCATGATCAATTTAGCTGCTGCTGAGCTCTCTGAGACAATCCATTCCATCTTCCTCCTATTTTTTGAGGGGCTGATCAGACTAATGATGGTCAGTTCATCAAAACAGTGTTCTGCCTTATGTACAACCAAATCAGAGGGTCAAGCCTGAGGAAGGACAAAAGCTGAGACAGATGTGGCAATATGGCATCTGGCTTTGTAGGAACAGTGAAGTCACCACTCACTCCTGGGAGTACTTCACAACCCCAAGGTCATCCATTTCCTCTGGCTATGCTGCCTTCAGCACCATGAGCACCACCTTTCTTTTACATACATACTCTGAGGTTGCGAGTTTTACAGTACACCATTAGCCTAGCAACCACACCTCAGACTTAAACCCTTTCTAGCACACCAAAGATAGAATTAGCTGAGTACAACCTAGGTACTAGACAGAAACAACTGTTCTAATGTATTATCTTTGTATATGGTTAGGCTAGTGTTATTAGTTCAAATTCAAAATACGTAAGTTTGGGCACACCATCTCCTGGCTAATAGCTCTTCACAAGAGTAGTAGGTAGAGAACGTCAGTGGTGACAGATGTTACATATTTGCAAAGAAACTTGCAATAAACACACAACCTTGCTTAGAATAAAAATCTTGATGTGAATACTGCAGACAAAATCTTCACAATTATTTTTCGGTAGCAGGGTTTGTTCAAAGCCTGACAACTTGTTCTGGATTTAGGTGCCTGGAATAATCAATAATTTCATTTTTCTGGTCAAGATAATTCAATGTCTGCCTATCTGTTGTTCTTTCTTCGTTCCTGTCTTTGTGCCCCTACTACTTCCTCTCTCCCTTCCTCCTTCTCTTCCTCATTCTTTTCTTCTTTCTTCTATCTATGAGTATGATTTTTATGTCTATGTGCAGAACAGTGGCTTACAAGTGGGTGCTATTATTATTATTATTACTATTACTATTACTACTACTACTACTACTATTACTATTACTACTATCATTACTGCTACTGCTACTGCTACTACTACTACTACTACTACTACTATAGAAATGGCCACAAAATAATGAATGCTGTTACCCTAAGAAAATTCACTCTGGTAATCACTGATTAGAAACATTACAGCAAATTCATTTTAGGGCACTGTCATCAACCTGGAGTTCCCAGAAGCTATGATGTGAACCAAACCCAAATCTTAGAAGAAAGATTAAGTTATACAATCAAATCATGTCTGTCCAGTCACTTTGTGACATGTAAAGGCCTCCAGAAATAAATAGCAAGTGTTTTCAATGTAGTTTTTCTTCAAAAGTGCTTCTGCAAAAGCAGCCTCATTGAACTCCAAGAAGCTGTTGAAAGATCTTGTGCTCTTCAAGAGAGTACAAGCATGTGTTCCAGGGGTCGCCTTGCCACTGCAGAACATGAGCCTCAGAGACAAGTTGCATTCCTTTCATGTCACATAGCTCCATTGTAAGGTAATAGCCCACATTATACTTCTGCAACTCTACATCATCTTTAAAATACAGTCCCAGGGAGAGATGCATATTTATGCCTTCTTCTGCTTTCTGTAGTTGAATGAAGTAGAATTTTAGTCATGATATGCCTGAGGGTGACTGAAAAATAGTAATATCCATACCCTACTAGGTGGATTCTATGCTGTCAAAAGAAATGTAGAGGAATTTACAAAAGGGAACAGATCTATTGCATTAATCACTTTAAATGCAAAAATACTGAGTAAAGCAAACAAAAGTCAGTATGATATCATTTTAGTGTCTGGAACACAGTGATCAGACTTGTGATACCTTCCAAAAGGCACATAAAAGACTTGATCAAAACAATGCATTGAACTCAACATACCAGCTCCTTCTTCTTCATGCACTCCATGAGGATAATGAAGAGGTGCTGTGCCTGGGTTCGGGTGTATGTGAAAGTCTTCTGGATGGTAACTAGCAACTGGTCCCTCAAAGACTCATTGATAAGTCTGAAATTCGAAAAGAAAAGATTAAGTAAAGTAACAGTCATGAGGAAACACTGTAACTTCATTTCAACTGTTTTCAGAGACAAAGGTCAAAAAAATAGGAGTCAACAGATCACTGAAGGTTGTTTTGGGCACGTTTTAGGATCAGGAAGTGCTGAAACCATAAGAGATAAATTGGAAAACACTATTCTAAGAAAACATGTTGATTGTGCTGAGGTCCCTCGTATCAGTTGAGGGATAAGTTTTCATATCAGTTCCCACATATTGCATGACAGAAGGTCATTCAAACTATCTGCTCAGTGGAATTTCCTAACAAAAACAAGAACTACACTGACAGTCTGAATTTGAGGGAGACCAACACTTCTAAGTGAACCGAGGACTCCTTTCTATCAGTGAGTCAGAAGAATTCAACTTGTAGTTAATGTTATGAAAATGGGAACATTTAGATTGTCAGTGGTTTTGAGTTGAGCTTGAAAATGTCAACAGTATCAACTCACCCTACTGATGCTACACAGGACCTCATAAGCAAATGAACAAATTTCTCTGTTCCTCATTCCACTCAAAGTAAACATTTTGATTTTGGGCATATTGATCTTCTAGCAGCTCAAGAGAATCCATTTTATACTCCTCCTCAGTGCTAAGGTCAGTACTTGAAAAAGTGGCTGACCAGCAGCAATAAATTGTAATAGCACATGAAATATTAGTACTTGAACCCTACCTCTTCATAACCAAAAGCCTGTTCCACAGGACTTTTCTGGGTGAAACATTTCTGTTCTCAGTGTGAAAATTACAAAACAGTGGGCTCTAATTTAGAACACGTATGCTTTGATGCTTCTACACTACAGCAGTTTTCTCACTTAAAAATTATAACAAGAGTGTTTCAAATGAGCTGAGTTGGAATATTTTATGGGATAAGTCATCCAGTGGAGTGAAAATCAGAGAATTTTCATGCCTCATATTTCATGCCAGAAGATAAAAAAATACATAGTCCTGCAGCAACTGCAGAGAAGTATCAGCAGGTTTCTAAAAGCCATTGTCAGCTTATGGCAGCTGCTTTGGGAGAACAATGACCGAATCCCTGATTTTTGCACACTATTGGCTAAAGTTGCCTGTACTTCTCTGCAGTGAGGAGGCACAAATGAGACTGCAGGACATTCATTACACTACTGAATTTCAAATCTTATTTCATGATCTAGTCTTTATACCTACAGCAGACGTTGTTAGAAGAGACGACAAATGGGAATTGGAAAGTAGTGCATGGAAGTATATAGAAGATCTGGCATAAGGAATGCATATGTTCTCCACCATGTGAATTTGATTTTGGCTGTAAATATTCCTGCTGAATAGTACTTTGGCTTCACAAAGAAGCCTGGAAGGCATATGTCAATGTGTTTGGATTAAAATTAGTTTACATGGGGTTTGAGACCATGCTGTGTGGATGACTGGCTGTGATTTCTATGCCTGGCTTCTCCTGTTGTCTTCTGCTTTATCACAGACTCCCTTTGAGTGGGGGTCTACCCCTGCACTTCCTGTTTTCATCTAGGAGCAGTCTGGCCCTAGATATGCAGTTTCCTGGGATAATGGAGAGGCAGCAGCAATGCATCTACTGCTCATTCATTAGGTGAGCGCTCCTTCCCTGCAGCATGACCCACATCCCTCACAAAAAGGCAACACAGGATGAGATAAAACTTCCTGCCCTCTTGGTGCACAACACTGGAGCTGGCAGCAGAAGACTTTCTGTGTGAGAATTATAAGAGAGAAAACCTGACCTCCTGTACAGGAGGTAGGATGTTGCACGCACATGGGGACATGAAACAAGATGTCAAGAGTAAAGGTAGAAATGTAGGACTCCATGCTAAAGAGAACCAACTAGCAAAGGCTGATACCCATACAAGCATTAATATACTTCAAGTTGCAGATCAGAAGGTCATATAAGATATAAATTCTGATTTTAGGCTTTTGATAGAAAGGTGTTGGAAATTCGCTTTAATAAAATTTAAACAAATGGTGCTATCACTGTATTTATAAGTGGCTCAGATGTATACAATTTTCCATCCTTCAAATGAAGAAAGAAAAAAGAGGTTATTCGCAATGAACAAGTTTCCTAAAAACAT
The DNA here is from genome assembly GCA_013400955.1 of Drymodes brunneopygia. Lineage (NCBI taxonomy): Eukaryota > Metazoa > Chordata > Aves > Passeriformes > Petroicidae > Drymodes > Drymodes brunneopygia. The sequence goes on from VZTZ01031082.1 coordinate 92,735, forward strand.
CAACTGGAGAATCTAAAGGGATTCACAAAAATCTCTAATTTCCTTTGGAAACTATATAAGAAAGTGAAATATATGAAAGAGTATGAAAATTATATGAAAAAAATAAATAGACTTGGAAGATTCTCAAATTTAAAATTTCAGAAAACATTTACAGAGTTTCTGGAATGTAAACCCTCCTGCTTTCTTATAATAATCTAATTTTCCTTAAAAAATGTGTAGAATCAAATCTGAAATTTAATTTCAGAAATTGTTTTTCCTTCAGGCTAACACACACGGAAAGCAAGAGAAAGTTGCATTGAGTGAAAGCAGATTTGTGTCCTGAGCAACCTTCACTTTTCTTTCTTGAATTAAAGCTCTCAGAAACTGCATAATAGCATTAGTTCAAGCAGCATGTAAAGCAAACTTCATGTGAAAGACACGGAATTTTAAAAACCCAAAAAATTAAGAAGTGCTTCCCTAACTACAGGGTAAAACATCTGTTGAAGTACTGCTGCTCAGAAACTTCCTGTAGTCATAATTTGATTTATGCAGTTTTCTACCCTCGCTAAATGTTTTTCTTTAACATCTCCTTGGTCTGCAAATCTACATCAAGCCTATTCAATGTCTTTGTGAGATCAAAAACTTGAAGTGATTCTAATCAGAAACAGAAACAACAACAGCATCTTTCCCATAAACCAATCATAGCTTTGTGTGCACTGAAATCAGTCATATCAAGACTGTATCACTTTTATTCCTTAGGAACCTATAAATGTTAGAAGGTATCAAATCAAAGATCCCAGTTGTGTAACCCAGCTGGGACAAATACAAACTGTTCCATGCTATTAAAGGCTAAATCGACGATGCAGACAGCAAATCCAATTTGTGTAAAACAAATAATTTCACAGAGTACTGTGAGCAAAACAACTGACACTTGCAGGTGGGGTGATCATTTATCTCCTTTGCAAACACAACCACGTTTATTAAACAGGCACCTTAAATACATGCCTTTTTAAAATCACAGATTCCTAGTTATAGATTCAGGGAAAAAGACATGGGCCCACTTTACCACACTGGAACACTACAATTATGACTTCCATCAAAGTCAGCTCAGACTGAATAGTGTCAGAAGACAGTATTTTTATCATCTTTCCACTAGGCTTCAGTTCTAAAACTGTTTTGCAACATGCCAATAAAATCCTGTTTGGCACATTTTGATGGCATGATTCTCTGAATTCCATTTTACTTGTAATGGAAAAAATACCGCTCCTTCCTAAACAAAATGTACTACAAAACAACAGTGCAACCTCTTCTTTTTTTTCCTTCCTCACATACTTTGAAACCCTTCTTTCATTTCCTAAATACACAAGTCATGCTCATTATCCTACCAGTCCAGGTGTGTTCAGCTCTTGTTTTCCTTCTTTCCCAGAGGTCCTGGATTGCTGCTGGAATTTAGGTACCTAATGTCAAAAATCTGTCATCTAAGGTAGAACTATGTAAGTTTACATTTACTTTCAGAACAAAAATTTACTCGTAATTGTTACCTAAGAATGTGTAGGTATTTTTTATTTGCTTGTTTGTTTTCAGAAGATGCCAACCTTTGTTTTGACACACCAGATTATCAGAACTGAACTGAATGGCTTTCCATGAAAGTCAGGATCTTGAATTTTAAGAAAAACACTCTTGCATGTGCTCAAGGAGTTGGTCAATAGGACCCCTGGAAATTGTATACAGACCTGCCCAGAGAAATTGCCCTCAAGGAGCAGAACAGAGCTGGCAGATCTCTAAGGACACTTTCCATAAAGCACAAGAAGGAGCCATCCCTAGGTGAAAGGAATAGGGCAAAGAAGAGACCACCATGGATGAGTGGAGACCTGCTGGTTAAACTAAAAGCAAGCAGAAAATGCACCATCAGTGAAATGGGTACAGGTAACCTGGGCAGAGTTTAGGAACACAGCCCAGTTATGCAGGATGGGGTGAGGAAAGCCAAGACAAACATGAAGCTGAAACTGGCATGGGATACAAAGAGTAACAGGAAAAGCCTCTACAGGTATGTCAGTGAGAAAAGGAAGATTGAAGAAAGCATTTACCTCATCTGGTAAGCAAGACTTGCAAACTGGCAATAATGTAGAAAGAAAAGGCTGAGGTACTTGACAACTCGCCAAAGCCAAGCGCAAAGGTCTGCACCTGGGCTGGGGCAACCCCCAATTGCAACACAGGCTGAATTTTTTTAAGCTATGCCTAATACTTGAGGATATAAGAGACATTACACTTAATCTCTCAGACTCATGGCATATAATTTTGCAGTGATCATTTGCAGGATAAAGATTTGGCCTATAGTCCACCACCTAACCTGTTTAGCTTTCTTTTTCTCCAAAGATTTTTAGCACTGGAATCATGCAATGTGCCAGAGAATTACAAAGATTAGGCTGTAGCCCACTTTCAAAATGCAATTTCATCATAGATTTTTAAAAAATGTATTGTTCTTAAGATGCTTTGAAATGTCTTTAAATAATACACTTCACTCAATGAATTGCACACAATCTAACTTTTAATTTGTGAAGTAATTTTTTCACAGGATAAAGTAAATATATCCATAAAATATCAGTGGAATATGAAAACCATTCCCTGCCCTTCCTTATAGGAAGCTTAGGGGATTTTTTGTTTTAATTATGATTTACACTCTAGACAATCACACCATATTTAAGAAACATGGCCAGAGACTCTGCTTATATTTTCCTCCACTAGAATTACAAATAAGATACAAAGTTGTGCAACTTTGTGGGACTGGCTGAATTTCTTACACATTTTCAAATCCACACATTTTGCATATCATTGTTATGAGAAAAGACAGAAAATAAATGCAATTATTCCTTCATTGTATTCAAACAGAGGTGATTTCTGTGTGCTTCTATGAGGAATCAGCTTCACTGCAGACCTTCTCTGGTAGTTGTTCTACATAGTTTTCCCCTGACTACAGTTTGTTGAATGGTTGCTCCTTCACCAAAAGAGAGGTGACTATATTGACCCTCCCAAGGTCAACAAACTGACCTTCTGTCCAGGTTTTGATTTGCAAAGTACTTTGTTAAAAGGGAAAAGTAATGATATAAAAATATGCAATGTGAAAATAATTTTACAAATTTATTCAGACATTATTTGGATCCATGATTCCCTGTGATGGGATATTCCCTATGGGAGATACTGAAAGACCAATATCATACATTATGATCCCTTTTGCCCAAAGTGAAAAATTCCTGTATTTCACCTACTAGCAAAAAGAGATTTAAATAATGTTCTTCAGGTTTGAAGCCTAAAAACTATGCCACAGTGAATCCAGAGAAAAATCAGTTCAAAGACAATCTTTACTGAATCTCATATGAGGATGCTCATTTAAAGCTAGAGAATGTTTGATATTTCCATGTGAACATTAGGCAAGAAGTACATTTTTATGGCATTAAATTGAACTCTTAAGAGTCTTCTGCTTGAAGGAGTAGAACTGATAGAGTAGTTAATGAGCTATAAATTCAACTTGGAGACTGCATTCAAATAATGCAAGTAATTTCTCATTCTGTGAGGAAATACTTTTCTAAGAACTGACTTAATTTTAACCGAGTGTTTCTTTTCTCTTATTTTAAAATCAGTATTTAATAATGAAAAAAAATCTCTTGAGAATTAAAAGCTTCAAAATACTCCTATGAAGTTGCACTTTGCAGTTGTATTACTTTCAGCTTTTGCTTTTATGCAAGTCAATGAAATGAAAAGGCATCCATCCTTGATTATACAATCCATCCAGATGTATGTGGAGGAGAGCTACTACCAATGAAGACATTCACTCAGGGCTTAGTAGGGACTAAATTTACATGTTTATGATTGATTTATGTTCTCACCCCTCAATGCTGTTCATCACATTATCAAGTAGAAATAAAAATGAGTGCTCCAGAGCCTGGAAAACCTGACCTTTAAATCAAGACCAATAGTGAAAAGCAGCCAAATAATTCTTCCAATTTATCACATGGGGAATGTTGCATTTAAGATGCCTTCTTATTTAAGTTATACTGTGGGCATAGCTTGTTTATCATTAAAATGTAAAAGGTACCAGGAATTTACACAGCTCTACTAAATTACTTCGGAGAATTTTATTTATTTGTACTGAAATGTATCTACCTACTGCATTCTTAAAACACTGTTCCAGACTTTTCCAGACCAAGGCAAAATTTAGCCTCTGATATTAAAGTCCTAATAAACTTAAACCCCTCCTTCCATGTTGGTTCTGCGTATCTGATACTCATAATGCTGAAACCTCAGCTCAGTGGACAAAATCATATATGCCTTACCTCCCCCTGAAAGTTCAGTGAGAGAGATGAGACAATGAGCTCTCAAACCTGATTTTCCCCTAAAGACATCTTTCCTTCCAGGTGTGCTTCACTGTTCCTCCTGATGTGTTTGTGGTGCCTCGCAGAGCAGCAGGTGGCACCTCCTGCGAGGAAGCGCGGACCACAGCTCTGGGCTGTGCTAGCAGCCTCCTTCTCTGAGGCTGCACTCACAGTGAAAATGTCTACCCAAAGACTGTCCTAGGGGAGTGAAATGTTTGCCTTGTCATGAGGCCTTAAATTAGGCCTTAATTAGGCCTACAATTTAAGGCCTACAATTAGGCCTTAAAAAGCCAGATTCAAGTTTGTCTCCTGTCTTTTCAAAGACACACGGGCACTGGCATTGTAAAGGGGTACTGCACCTTCATTAATGTAAGAAATCATTCATTTTTATGCTATGTGGAATGTTCTAGGAAGAATAAATAACAAGGAGGGAAGGCTGACACAACACAATTCTTTGAAACCCCATACAAAAGGACCTGTTGGGCAGATGGCAATTGTTCAACACTCCAAAGGATTTACTTAAATGGATGGATCGGCAGAACACTGATTAAAACTCAAGCAGAGAGATGGATTTGTTTTCCTTCATCTCCAGACACAGTTATTTTCCCCATGGAAACAAACTTTCAAATTAACTTAAAAACTCACAAAACTCACAGCAGTGCTTAGTAGACATATGCACACACTCTTATGTATAGAAAATTAATCCTTGTTGTGCCACCATGACTTAGAATTTAAGATTGTGCAAAACCAGCATAATAATACAAACATGTAACTGTTTGTTACTGCTATTAATGATGTAAGTGTTGAATTATTTAAATCAGGTACCAAGTCCATAGCAGTTGGAAGATAAGCTGTGTCTCAGAGAACACCTTGCTTCTGGCAGGCAGCCAGAATTAAAATAGGTTTTTGTATTTGATAGTCTGATTGCACAGTGGACTGCAGAATTAAACTTTGCATGCAATTTAGATGTATTACCTTGATTTAGAGTTTAATAAACACAGTTTTGTATAACCTCCTTAGATTCTATCCAAAAGAAAAAGCTACTAGCTGAATTCAGTTAACATGGCAATTACTTGGTATTCTCCTCATAGTGCTAAGCACTATTCAAACATAGGTTGTAGATGGGAAAAAAGGATCCAATTTGTACCTGAAGTCGAATGTATTTGGATAAAATATTTTTATGAATATAATGATATTGGTGCTTTACTTCTGGTATTATTAAAAATATCACTGCATGCCAGACTGATGTTTTCTGAACTGGGATGAACCCACAGAAATTTCCATTAGCTAGTTTAACAAATTTCATAGTTCGTGTATTCTATTTAGTGCAAGGTGAACAGAAAAAATGAGTAATTTTGTTGGTTGATAATGTTGCAGGAATAAACCTGGAATGGGACCCCCACAATAAGAAGCCCCACAGTAAGGCAGAATAATGGCTTTCACAAAGCCAGATATGAGGCTCCCAGCCAAGAAATTCCCTTTTCTAAAGGCGGGAGTTTGTGATGATGAAATAGAATCACAGCATCATAAAATCATAGAACCATAGAATGGTCTGGGTTGGAAGGGATCTTTAAAGATCATCTAATTTCAACATCCCTGCCATGGACAGGAACATGTTTCACTGAACCACATTGCTCAAAGCTCCATCCAACATGGTCGGGGGCAATTCCAGGGATAGGGCATCCACAGCTTCTCTGTGCAGCCTGTGCCAGTGCTTTGACACACTCACAGTAAAGAATATCTTCCTTACGTCCAGTCAAAAGTTGCCCTCTTTCAGTTTAAAATCATTGCCCCTTGTCCTGTCACTACAGGTCCTTGTAAAAAGCCTTTCATATAAGTCCTCTTTATATATTGAAATAAATAAATTCATTCTCTTGCTGTATTTTTTTTTTATGACATCAGAACACAAAGTAGATGTACATAGGAAATAAATGGATAAAGCGTATGTGAGTAAGGTTATTTGAAGTGTGTTATCAGTGAGGTCACTGAAAACAGAGAAACAGCTTCTCAAAGATTCAGTGAAACCTGGCATACTTGGGTATCACAGATGCAGTGCTGGACTAAGCATGAACCTGAATATAAAATGGATTTAAATATTTATGGAAAACTATCTTTTCCCCAGTAGGAGTTTTAGGTTGAGTGAGTTCATGATCACATTTATTTCTAAAACACATAATAGTGCATGGTCTAGAGCTCAGTGTTTACAGATTTATATTTTATTATTTGTTTACTGTATGTGTGAATACATATACCCCCGCACACTCTAACACACACAAAAATGAGTCCCCAGGGAATCCCAACCGTAAGACTACTGCAGCTACTTTGACAAAAAGCATGAAACAGCTCTTAGTTATAAGAATCTGTGGGATTTTTGCTTCCATGTTTATGTTTTATTCCAAAATTGTTAAATCTTAGCTTTATTTGTTATTTTCTAGTCTGAGCATCAGACTGAGTTTTGCTTTGGGAACTTATGAGACGACAAAGTTCATGATCGTTGTCGAACACCCGGAAACCTTCTGAAGGTGTTTGTGGCTGTCAGGTAAGGATCAGGTTAGGGCAGCTACAAGGCTGTGGACCAAGAAAGCTTCAGCATTTTCTAATGGACATGCTGCTACTCCTGATCTAGGATGCCTGTAGCCTTATTTGAAACTGGTCCCTTATGAGACAGGGCCAAGCCCTGGTTAACTGGTGCTTGGGAAAGGCCTATCCAAGAACCAGAGGAAGTGTACAGCCCAGCTTGTGCAGCAGCTTCTGCAAGAGGATGCAAAGAAGGGGTCCTTAGATTAATTTGTTCCATCATAAATAGTCTCAGGTATGGTGGTGACACACTACAGAGTAATTTTCTCCAGGGCTGGAGCAGCTGCCCTTGTCAGAGCAGAGGCTTTGATGTGGCTGGAGTTTTCAGTGGTGGATGGAGCTCTTCAAGTCCCAGGCTTCAGAGCTCATTCTTGATGCTAGGAGACAAGGCCTTTTTTTTTCCTGTAGGTTTGTGGTCTTGGAGGAGCTGCACCATCAAGCACAGGATTATGTATGTAGTGAAAATAATAGTGTTCTTGGAGATAGCCCAACAAGATGAGTGCTATCCTTAGTCTTTCCCAGATTAGGGCAATTTTGTGATAAATTCCACAAAAACATGAGTGGATGAGTAAGACATATGTGCAGAGGCCCTTATCCTGATAGACACCTTATAGACTGTGACACCTACTGAAGGGATAACATAGTAGAGCATAAGCAATCCTTGAAGTTCCTGAAGTGCATTGACAAGAACTTCCAGACTCAAGTAACAGAGCAGACAATGAGGAGAGATGGTGGGCTGGACCTCATACCTGCAAAGAGGGACTCTACTAGGATGTGAAGGTCAAAGGCAACCTTGGCTGCAGTGACCCTGAGCTCCTGAAGTTCTAGATTCTGAGAGAAGGGAGAGGGCAAAAAATAAGTCCCAAGATCCTGACCTTGAGAAGAACAGACTTTGGTCTCTTTAGGGATCTGTTTCAATGGGTCTCACAGTAAGACTAGAGGGAAGAGCAGCCCTTGAAAGCTGGTTAATATTCAGGAATTGCCTCCTCCAAGCTCAATGAATGGGGTGGGGGGGACCTGCTGACATAGGAAATGTAAAAAGCTGAAGTACCGAGCATCTTCTTCAGTCTCGGGCCTCAGACACTGGGGGGAAAGTCTAGGGGAAGGAAATGGAAGATGGAAAGGTCACCAATTCATGGATCCTGACAGTGTGTATTCACAAATGCTGGGGGAGCTGACTGATGTCATGGCAAAATCAAAATCTTTGAGCAATCAAGAATTTTCCTGTGGACTGGAGAAAAGCAATGGTAACTCCTGTCTTACAGCGGAGCAAGAAGGAGGATCCAGGGAACTACAGGCTTGTCAGCTTCCCCTGGTTCTGTGGGGCTGTGATGGACCATTTATTTCAGCCACACGGAGATGATGAGGGGTAGCCATGCTTGAAAACCTGATCACCTTCTTTGAAGAAATGACAGGACTGGTAGATGAGGGGCAAGGATTGGATATTCCCCTGTAGACCCCTCTAAGGCCTTTGACTGTCTCTCATAAGATCCTCATAAACAAGCAGATAAAGTATGGGATGGAGGAGGAGACAGTGAGGTGAATTGAAACGGGGTGATTGGCTGGGCCCAGAGGTTTGTGATCAGTTGAAGATCAGCAACTTGTGGTGTATTTCAGGGTCCAGTCCTGAGTCCAATCCTGCTCAACATCCTCATCAATGATCTGGAAGATCTATGTAGGCTCAGCAGGCCAAAGCAGGTGATCCTCTCTCCTTAGCACTTTTGAGGACACATCTGGAGTCATGGGCCTGAATCTGGGCTCCCCAGTACAAGAGAGGGATGCACACACTGGAGAGTGTCCAGCAAAGAGCCACTAAGATGATGAAGGGACTGGATCACCTCATATATGAGAAAAGGCTGAGGGAACTGGGACTGTCCAGCCTGAACTAGAGAAGGCTCAGAGATGAGGCTTGTTCTAAGGCTTGTTTAGTTTTGTTTTGTTCTGAATACCTTCAATGTTTCACCCATATCAACAACGGAAACAGCCACGTGAGGTAGGTGTTGCTTTTGTACAATATTGTTAATAATTTCCTGTGCCCTACTTTACCACTGAATTGAACCTGTGGATAGAGAAAAAACACATGCCAAGAAATTACTTACCCTCCTTCTTCAGAATATTTGTGACCAAAGGCAAGGATGTCAGATGCTCGGCCACTGCCATCGCATATCACAACAGGAACTGGAGGAGTGTCTCGCAGGTACTCCAGAACAATGGAGATGACATTGGGACCTCCTTCCACAATAAGGGCCACCACTGGAACCCCTTGGCCAATTCCTGGAGCAAAAGAAAGAAAGAAACAAACCAAACCAAACCAAACCAAACCAAACCAAACCAAACCAAACCAAACCAAACCAAACCAAACCAAATGAAAACAACACAAAACAAAACAACCAACCAACCAAGTAAAAAACCACAAACACACACAAAATAAATAAACAAATAAATAAATGCAATGAAAAAGAAACCAAAAAAAGGAAAGCCAGCAAGGCAAACAAAACATAACAGAAGACAGAAGAAAAAAATATCAGACTGAAATAACTTCATTATGACTGTACAGTGTTATGTTAGAAAAAATGCATTCAGTAAATCAGGTATTTTAAGGACAGGTGGGACCAGTGTAGGAATCTCATCAGTTCCACAGCATAAACCAGTATTTTCTAGAGTTATCTTCTGTTTTAAATACAACAGTTAAATTTAAATAGACCAGGTTTTTTTTTCTTTTAAAGATCAAATCTTGTTTTGAAATCATAAAGCAGCTACCACACTTCTTCCTCACATGTTCACAATCAAGACTGTAATCTTGCTTGTTTTCTAGCTTTTGCATGATGTCAGTTTCCCATCATTGGGTCCTCCAATACTTTTTCTTGCTGTTTCAAAATTACCTCTATGTTATTTTTCCTGCTGTATGAGATCCACCTTGAGGTTACAGCTGGGCAGCCCTTTAACCTTCTCTTCAATAAACAAAACACATTCTCTTACAAGTCAGTGCTATACTTGTTTTTTCAATTCTAGTCAGTCTCACAGTTTTTCTACAAATTCTCTTCAGTTTTGCAGAATATTCCTTGATTTGCAGACCTCACACCAGGGACATTGCTCCAAAGAGAGCCGAACTAGTGCTTAACCAAAGGAGAGGCATCTTCATTTAAAGCACTTTTGGTGTAATTATACGGGAGCCCTCTGCAAAAGTTGTAACACAGACTGAGAGGAAAGTTCTGTGGATTTAGAGAAAGGCAATCTGATGCCAGGCTAGTGTTAATATAACTGAAAAAGTTTTTATGGTAGTCACTTCTTGGCCAGTTGAGACTGGGGACATACAAAAGGTCTTGGGCAATAGAAGAAGTTGAACATTTTCTAAATAATTTTTTTCCTGACAGAAGCTTTTTTTCCTTTTAAAGTAGCTTTTTCTAAGAAAACCTATATGCATCCTGCACAAAGTTCTGACATTTCACTGGAAAACAAAAATAAAAAGAGTGTCCTACACTATTAATAGCTGGGCTGGAGAAAGTTGCACAAAGCCAGGTAACAACTTAGTATGTCTGATCAAGTTTTCATTGAAAGAGAGTTCAATTCTTGGAAGCAAAGGTAAGCCTGTGAAGCTGGAACATTAAATCTGGTTAGACCCTCTAGAAATATTCACAGATAAAATGATTTTCAATAATTTTAAGCACTTGATTTACTGTCAAAAATGAGATGAACTATTCTTTAAGAAAGAAAGAAAAAAACCTGGTTTGTATATACAACAGGGAAACATTCTAGGCACTTCCTGAACCGTTTTGAAGGAAACATCATGTTTCCTGAGGTGATTCTCAGCATGCCTTGTAATGCCTCTATCTACTGTTAGTTTGTGGCTTTTTTGTCATATAACTTAAGTAAAACGTGTGGTGTTTATTTATGTCAAGAAAACTACAGGTAGAATTATAAAATGTAGGCTAATGAAAGAGCATACGAAGGGTGTAATATAACAAGGTGATTAACAGAATAATTTGTACAGAGATCAAAGGTTAATTTTTTCTGATAATATTAAGGACTTCCCTGAATTGCTGTTCCACCCAATCTAGACACCTGCTAATAAGATGATATTAAGAAGTATTCTTAATAATGTGTCAAATTGGGTCTGGATGACATTGAGGATTAACAGAAATCGAGAAAGTTCACACTTGAGATGCAAGTAATTTTTGTTTTTTTGTGGTGTTTAATAAATCCTTCTGTAAACTGGGAGCTCATTAGAAGGAAATACTAGAAAAGCTGATGACACGAGAACTGCCTTTGGTACAGCAAGACAACTAGGAAAAGTTATGATCCTGGAATGCACAAAAAAAACCCATTTTCAGGAGGAAACGGGCAATTTAGTGCCATTGTGCAAGCCACTCAGGAAATTCCATGCAAAATACTATCTGTACCTATGTTCAGGCTTGTTCAGAAAGAACAAACTGGAATGAATGGAGGAAAAAGCCAAAAGGAGTGTATGGGGAAAAAAGACTTCATCTTATGAGACAAGGTTCAAAGAGTTTGGCTCATCTTCCTTGGCAAATTAGGGGGGAAAAGACACCATGACTGAATACTCCCATGGCATACAGCACATTAGAATTAACAGTTTTAGGTGGAGTTCAGAATATTTCTCGTTATCAGAGAAGTGAAGTCTTTACAGCCTTCTCGTAAGACTAAAAGGGAAAAGCTTGTGTATTGAAATGATGCTCTGATGCTCACTAGTCATAAGAGTTGCAGTTGCCTTATGTATCTCAAACTGTTCCTGAAGCAGGTTCTGTCATTCTGCTGGAAGTCTGTTCATTCCCAGTATATTCTACTGGATAAATAATTCTCACAATAGAAATAATTATGGTTAGTCTAAACAGCTGAACTATTTTTGCCTTTTTGGGCCATTTGAAAACATGTCTAAAATTCCTCTTGCAACCTTTGATTTTCCTTTTAATTGTTTTTTAACTTTTTTTTTTTTTAAATTTAAGCCATTGTAGTCACAAGAGTTGCCTGGCATACAAAAGTTCTCTGCAAGTGTTTCAATTATGTTTCACTGTGGTTAATCAGATGGCAGTTTTTCTGTTCTTTGGTTCTTTAGAAACACATTTAGCATGAAAACAATCCTCTAATTTGGGACTTGTAAAATAAAAGAATTTTTCTCCAATTCAGACGTCAATGAAACTTTGTAGCTTTTAATTAAAAAAACCAAACAAACTCATCTGAACTTTGGTTTATCATATACAGTTAAGTTCTTGAAGTGCAACTCTTTTATCATTCTGGTACGTTTCTCTGTGAAACAGAAAAGATTTAAACACAAACTTGATTTCTATAGATGCTTTTAAATTAAAAAATTTTGGTTTGGAAAAAACTATTGTTTCCTTAGTTCGGAGGGCAAATTGTTCCAGTTAATTTTTGGAATTAGAAACAATATTTGAAACCAGTTAATAATACTTTGTTGATATTTCTTCAAAGTATAATCACTCCCGGCTTTCAGGAAAGTTCACTAGACTATAGCTGTCTGAATCCTAATGTTATGAACTTCCACAGATTTATAATTAATTTCTGAGCATTGGTGGTATCCACAGCAGGAAAGAAAGTCAATAGACATGGTGAAATAACAAAAGATCATGCCTTCTTGAGTACCTCAGAATTTCAAAAAATTGGTAAATGGGAATTAGCACATCTTCAGCTTTTTATGATGTTTCCAATCATAATTAGATTACTTATGACATTATATTCATTTCAGAATAAAAACTCAGCTACTTATACCAAGATGTCTGCAGCTCAATAACTCAGCCAAAATGAAGAGCAGATTTGAATTAAACCTTTAGATGTCTTGATACTAAAAATTCCCGGATGCTTCCCTGCCTCTAAATATTAGAAATTTGGAAATGAATGCAGAGGGTCTGCAGAAGCATTTCAGTGCATCTGAAGTATTGGCTGAGTATACTAACACTGCATTTACAACTGTGTTGAACATATGAAATTGAGAACTGACTGTGCTTTGCCTTAATGTAACACTGAGACAATTTGGAGAATGTTGGCATGTGATGCCAGCAAGAACTTCTGACTTTGAGAGAAAGGTAGCTGATGGACCTCTCTTTAACTGCAAATCAAAATTTGTTTCCTTCTAAACCTCCTCAGAAGTAAAAGAATCAGAAATTCCCCATAAGAGCTCTATTTCAGCTTGGGCATGCACAGTGTACAAAAGTCTGCAAAGAGGGGGCTGGCAGTGCCTGACAGATCCACAGGGAGCCTTTGGTTTCAGACATTTCATTTGGAAAGATAATGACAGGCTGTGAGGTGAGATGCTAAATGTGGAGGTAGTACATTCCTTACAATGTCAAGGACATCATTACAAAAAGAGTTTCTTGCTCGAGTTGAGATTGTCAGAAAGAAGGCATTGCCAAAATGAAAACCTTGCTGACAAAACTGCATTACAGTACTGGAACTGCTGTCTCCTAGCACACATCCAGAAGGTGGACATTTTATGTCAAGTACTGAAATGGACAGTCCAATAAATCAGCATGGAAAAAGTTTTCCCTTCATGTGTTTTTGTGGAATTTAGCAAAAAACTGCCCTAGTCTGGGCAAAATTAAGGATAGCACTCATCTTGTTGGGCTATCTTCAACAACAGTGTTGTTTTCACTAAGTAAGTACTCTAAACTTATACAACCTTAAAAATTGTGTGTTTCACATGTTATTAACTGGAAAGAGAGTAGCCTTAATGCACTACACCGAAATATTATCCAACCTGAAACTGCAGAGAAGCTTTTTTGGTACAGGGCAATGCATTATTATCAGGAAAGACTATCCCTTGGTGTTATCTTCCAAACACAGAAGAAAGTATAATTCATTTTTACATATCTGGGTACTTTTTCTGTTTCCTAGAAGGCACTAAATGACATTATAATCAACTTTTTATTTGATATCCTTTGTACAGAAATCTTTCAAGTTCAGATGAATTATTTTTAAGTATCTGAAAAATTTTGGACATCCAATAATTACATTTAATTTTAAATTTATTTAGCTGAATTTTTAAAGCATTTCTAGGATGAGCTTTGGTTTCAAAAAATCTTTTTTCCTTTTCCTTTTGGAACATGGAGAAAACTTCTTGTCTAGCAGTATATCTGTGGACTTGAAAATGGCTGTGAATGCTGACTCGTGTTATCACCATGATGTTTACGACTTAGTTAACTATACTTATAGTTCAAGGTGATAAATATCTGATTGCAAAACAAAAGGTTTTCCAACTTAAGAGTGGTCTCTGCATTTTGCATTTTTATTCTGTGTTGTTGGGAATTATTTCTTAGGCAGACAGGAGATTTTTTTCCCCCCTCAGATTTTCAAAAGAAATATTAAGCTTGTATTCAATAGCAGGTATGTGTGAAACATCTTGTACTAACTGGCATATTACTATTTAATAAGCTCTTAAATTCACGCACTAAATTCTTAATATTTCTGCTATAAATCAAAAAAATGCAGGTAGCCGCTCATGAGTTCATTAATACAGAAAAATAAGTTATTATTTTCACTCAATATCATGATTCATGCAGAAAGAAGAAAGTACCAAAGACCTGAGGCTCATCACTATACTGATTTCTAACATAGTAACTTGAGTATTTTGAGTATTTCAGTAACTGGAGATTTTTGCAGGGTAGATTAGACTGCTTAGTGTTTCACAGTGTCAGGTATTGTGGATAGTGCTGGTGAAATTAGACTGCAATATTGTGTGAAAGATTTATGTAGTCAACTTAAAGCTTCATTACTGTGTTATTGCTTTTCTGGTCAGCAGCAGAGCCAGTGAGACCTTACAACAATTGTGATTTCAGGAAGGTATGTACACATCAGAACATTCTTCCCAATGTGCACCAAATAGCATTTGTAGGCCTTCCTGTTAATATACAAAAAATAACATCACTGTCCCCTTGACACAGGTGAAATGCATAAAAACGTAAATTAAAATAATAAACTAGAAGAAATGAATGAATTTGGAAATGGAAGGAAGGAAGGAAAAGCTGCATACTGTTTGTGTTGTGTGAAAAGAGACTGAAAAACATCTACCATGCTTTGCGGAAGCCCTACTTTGTTTTCCCAGTTCTTGGAAAAACATGAATATTTTATGCTGTGAGTATATTTATAAATAATGCATAACTACCTTATAAATTATTACTAATTCTTTTAGTGAAGAGCTAAGCATGAGCTACCCACATTTTTATAGACCAACAAGTGAATAAAATGCCTCATTTACTACAAAATCCATTTACTACTCATGTTTTTATCATGGTTATGAGTAACTGGGACATATTGCCGCATTGTATACTATCTGTACGTTCAGCCCCGCATTCAGTCAAATAAAACAGAGGATCTTATTGACTAACCCTGACAGAAACGTGGCTAATTTCAGTATCTTAACACTGGGTGGTGGTAGGAACATCAGAGTCGATTTCCTGCTGGCCGCCTGACCACCATTCGTCATACCATCTCATGCTGGTCAACATCGGTCTGCATGTGCCTATCTCAGATAGTGAGACAATAGAGTCTTAGCAGTGGAAAATTCCTATGACAAGCTTTAAATTTGTCTGACACCTCTACCTTGTGTACACCCCGCAAAAGCTCTGCTGCTTGTGGGCAAGAGCAACCTTTCTAATTGCAAAATTCTCCTAGGATAATGGCTTCTGTTAGTGGTGAACTCAATGCTCTCTTACTGGCTGACAAACAAACAAATCCAAAACAGCAAATCAACAGATATATCCATGTTAGAGTTCCTACAAGTGTATTCCAGTGCACAGTGCATGGAAAGGCATGTATACAGATCATTTTGCACAAATGCTACATAGTGTAAAAAACCCTTAATTGCATTAAACAGATGACATGTTCGCAGATACAGGCTATTCATTCAACAGATGAGGTTATACTCCAGGACTTTTTAATGCAAGGATTGTTTAGCTAAGGTGTTTAGTAGAAAATCTCACTTAATTGTCAGTGGATGATTGATAAAAGTGTTGTGAAGTTCAATAAAAATACTGATTCAGTTACAAGAACTTTGACACCTTTAAACTACATTTTGATCAAATCTGGTCTTAATTTTAACCTAAATATATATGATGAACTATGATTTTGGAGGGGAAATTGACTAATAAGCCTTATTCATTTGTATTTGAAACACTGCAAAATGGCATTTCCTAATGATTTTTTGGAGAGGCTTAAGGTATCTTGAAACTCAAATTAGAATTTAGCGGGTCTGGTAAGTTAAAGAAAAATAAAGGAAGTCCCTAGCTCAAGAAGTCTGTCTTAGAAGCCCAATTTCTAGGCTATTGCAGTGCTTCATGGGACAAGCAGAGTATGCAGCAGTGTGATGCATTAACAACTGCTGAAAGAAACACCACATAAAATCTCTCTTCCAGAAACATTTCAGTCCAAGTGTTTGAATAGTACTTGGATATTCTAGTGCAAGCTACCTACACAGAATGGATAAACAATTAAACATGACCTGGAATTTTAATAAGCAGAAGTCCTAGTGTAAGCCTGAAAGACTGAGGAAAATAGTTTTTCATTTCTCAACTAATATTTGCCTTACAGTAATATAGAGTCAACAAATACTGCTCTTTGGCTGTTAATACAGCATGTCTAACCACAGGGTAAGTGATGCTTAAATAGATTTAAAATGGTATTGGATTTACAACAGTCTTTAAAAGGTTTGACCACACAAATGTGGTGTCTGCTTTCACCTCTGGACATCCATGTGGTACTCCCTACGGTCCCAACTAGCTCAGAAAGGCTAAGTGATAACAGAGAACATCCTAAATATTCCAGATTCTTCATATTAGATTACACTGAAATAACATTACAATTTACTTTTTTTCCTAGGCAGTTTTTTTCAACTTTTTTGGAAACACCTCCTGATGTGCATGAAACCTTTTGGGCCAAAATATCGATAGCAAAAGGCAAAGAGATAAGATCACCTGCACAATGGATTTGCATGCTCTAGTTCTCCAAATCATAGCTGTGATATGTTTACCACTAGAACAATTACATTATTAACTACTAAGTGATCATAACTGGAAAAAAGAGAATGTATTTTGCCTTCACGGGATGATGGAAAAGGATGCCAGGTCTTATTACTCAGAAGTACAGGAACATCTCCCAAATGTCACAACTAGCTCAAACCTAATTTCACATAGCTGCACATTTTACAGTCAGCTTTCCCCTTTCCTCACTCCTTGTCTCCAGCATCTTTGCTGAAGCAGAGCCTCTTATTCCAGATATAGCAAAGATGTATCCTTCTTTTAATCCTTAAAGAACTGTTCAGTAACAAAAGCAGAAACTTGCAGATTAAAAAACAAACAAAAAAATCAACCAGAAAAAAAATAGGAGAGGAAAAAAAGGTAAAACTCATTCTACTCTTTTCTGAATACCTTTAATAGTTTTTTATATTCAGAAATTAAGGGAAACTTCCATTTGTTTGGAGACTCATTAATTGTCCTATGTCTAGAGAAATCAAACTGATTTGGTAAACCAATACAACAAAGTCTAAGAATATTTGCTGTGTTTCTGAAATTCACAGAACTATAGGATTATGTGTGATGGAATGCCACACAATCACTACTAATAAAGGAATGAATTATTTTTTCTTTTCAATTTATTTTTTGACTTTTCTACTACAGGCTTGTTGAATATCATTTGCTATAATTTCCTTTTTATTTTCCTGCTTCCCAAACACAATTTGAAATCACCACTACAAATTTTATTTTGTTCATCTTTATGTCTTTCCTTTGTAGTTTGCATTTACTCTCCTTATTAGTTCCCCTCGTTATGCTCACTTCCATTCTGCATTCTTATCTTTATAATTTCCCTTTTGATAGCTCAATCACATTTTCACTTCCTGTCTCCTTCTGCTTAATCCATAATCTTCTTTTATCTCCTCTATTTTTAATTCTCCTCTTTGCTAAGAGTATGATCGTATTACATTTGTCCCAGTCTGTTCTCCTTTCTCTTCTGCCCTACCTTGATAATTTCATTTTTATTTGTTCAGTGCTCCTTCCTCACCTCCCTAAATCTACCTACTGATATATCTGCCATCCTACCAGACCTGCAATTGACAGAAAAATCTGTGGACCCAACACCTGGAACCATACCTTCATCTAATATTGGACTAATTGATCCTAAAAACGCCTCAAAAGGAAATCCAGGACGATAACAAGAAAACATTTGTGCTATCTCCTTTTAATTTTTGTGTATGTCTTTGCAGAAGGACAAAGTCCAGAGTCCTCATAAGAAACACGACATGGGAAGAGTCTATGTAAGACTAAACCCTGGGATTTGTGAGCCTCACAAGCCTCCAAGTAACCACCCACCTGTATTTTCTGTATTGTATTTTCTACACAATGGCAATATGTAGTTCAAAGCTGGCACTTCAAGTTCAAAGACACACACAGACACACACACACAGACACACAAGAACCTTTGTGGATTTCAGCCAAAACTTACCCTATCTGTACTTGCAGTCAACTCTTTATTAGCCCAGTACCAGAGGACTTAATTGGTTTTATCCTTCTTGGAGCTCATCACCCATAGACAATGGCCTAAGACTCACAGGAGCAACTACAGTTCCAGAAACTCTCACATTCTGTCTGATCTTCCCTGGTGCTTTCCCTGGCTCCCTTCGGGTGTGAGCACTCCCACATACTGTACGCAGCACTTTAGAAAGTTATCACATTGTAACATGACCAAATTCTACACTACCTCATATTACACATTGAGGTGTTTTTCCTTGTCATATTTTGCTTATTATTCAACATATTTGACTCAATGTAATCTCAGAAAATTATCCCTTATTCTCACCTGTCTTAGAGAACAACAACAGGATCTTAGAGAACAACAGCTGAGATACAGAGCAACAGAAATTTGGCTAAAACGGATTCATCCTAAAATAATGTTTCTTAAGTTTTGCAGCTTTATGAATTCAATAAATATAAAATGCCCAATAATTAGGGAGCTGAAATGACCTGTACTCTTTTTCTTCTACATAAATCATACAAAAACGTGTTTTAAACAACCTCATCTGTTTAAAGTCAAATCCTTGAAAGGAATTTATAGATCTACCTGCATGGGTCTACGGTGTGCTTCAAGAATGATTTTTAACCTTGTGCTTTTTCAGTCCTTTCTGAGGTATGTTTGTCACCAGTGACTGATCAACAAACATCATGATGCTTTTCATGAAAAAAACCCAAGTTTCCAATCTCTAGCAAAATTGGAAATGAGTCAAATTTCGAACAGTTCTGGGTTTTACTGAAATTTCACAGGAGTCAAATTTTCAATCTTGCAGCAGACTTCCTCTCCTAGAAAGCAGTCTGTACCTAGATCTTCCCAGCTATGTAGTTATGAAAATGCATCTAGGACTGCACAGAACATGAAGGAAAAATCTGAATCAAATGAGAATTCCAATGCATTTGATGACGATGTAATGGTCAGAGGAGATGCCAGTGATGACAGTTGAACGTCCCTTTGCCTTCCCAGCCCCCTTCATATATTCTCAGGCATAGGATGACAAAGGGAAGTCCACGGGTCACATGAACAGATATTGTTGACATACTATATTGTCTAAATTGCCTTCTCTACCTAATCAAAACACCCAACTTTATCCATCAATTCCTTATTCAGAGGTAACTTTTTCTCACAGATCTACCAAAACTCAACTAACTTAACCAACTCTACAAAGAAGAAAGACTAAGCACAAGGACACAGGTTCCAATGCCTATGGTCTGTCTTTTTCAAACAGCATATAGTGGAGGTAGAGCAAACCTTTAGCACCAAACAGCATGTTTAAAATTAGAATAATTGCAGCATGATAAGGAACAGTAAAATTCTGCATTAAGTCCTGTGTGGTCTGGGAGACAATTCTTCCTGAAATGCAGTGTTCAAAAGAAGAGTATTAGTTTCACCAGGTGGATCTACACAACCTAAGGATTTGGTATGGTCATCTTTCCCAGAAATATCAACATGTTTCAGTGTGTAGGAATAGACCTAGCCATGCAAAATTATTCTTGTGAGCTTCAAAAAGGCTGAAAGAATGTACAGGTTAAAAGATTTATAAAATGTTGAACAGTTTATAAAAGATACAAAATAAAGTAAACTACTTCAAACTTTCTGATTTTTTGAAGCGGTCTATTTCCAATTAAACGTACACTGCCTTTACATCCTCTGGCTCAACATTCTGGTTTCAAATGTTTTGGTTACATATCCATATTTTTACATTATTTCTGTCTCTACTAGAAATGGAAGTGTTAAAAATCCAAGAAAAGCACTTTTTTTCTTCTTTGCTTTTTTAATTTTTCCTGCAGAACTGTTTCTAAAGAAGGTGGTAGCTAATTTTATGAAGAGAAAAGAGTTTTCAATAGCAGAAAAAAGTCTTCCCTCCTCATCAACACAGGCTGGACTCCAGCTGGCTAGGTGACATTATATATGCTTGTTATCATCATTCCTCATGTTAGTGAAGTCCTTTTGCCTCATTTCATTCTTTTCACCTGCCTCTTTCCTTCTCTGAGATTATGTCTAATACTATAAAATGTCAGAAATTCAACAAGTAAGGGATCATCTTTTACATCATTAGAGGAAACATTAGATCTTTTCACATTTGAATTGATGATGGTAGCTGTTAACTCCAATTTGAACATCACTGCCTCACTGACTGGACTCCATCTATTTTCAAAGCAAATTTTGTGAATGTAAAATCTCTGTCAGATAGAGAGAACAGAAAATTCTGGCAGTCTTCTGACCAAGATTTTAATATTTTGATGGAGGAAGCCTTCAATATAAGTAAAATAACTGGATTTAAAAATAAAATGTCATTAGCATGTGGTCAGTATGTTTTCAAGGCCATTTGTCAGGTATGCAAATATCACAAAAGGCTTATTTATTCTGCTCTTTGAACCACTACATTATCATTTCCTGACACATTCCTTCCTAACACATGCTGAACACAAATTTTATTACTGACACATAGGTGGTGTAAGACATGAAATGTACATGAAAGACAAAAAAGGACTGTATGTATCCCCACATGGTTATGCATACATAAGAACATGCTGTGAGTCCCTGCTATGTTGTGTTGTGGTGTGCTCTGCTATGTGTCATGTCCAGAATCTGATTCTGCTGACAAAATCATACATGTTCTTTTAAAGAAAAACTTACAACGTTCTTATTAATTCACAACTCCTTTCATTCAAATTAAAAACTTTCATTCAAATTAAAAATGTGCAATAATCATTATATATATAAATAATCTGTGTCCTTGTCTTGCTCCCCTGCTCCAGTAAGAGCATTCCTATGAAGGAGAGTAAGCATTTGCGATGGAAGTGCTTGGCAACCATGCTGTAAGCTCTTTAAGGACTTGAGAATATTTCAGTCAGCAGTAACAATTCAATTAGTAGCAACAACTGTATCACGTGAAAGGAAGTGTAAACAGAAGGAATGAACTGCATATTATAAAAATGCAAACATAAGTATGGAGCCAAAAGGGAGAAGCTTTAGTAGGATTTTTGAAGATTCTGCAAGTGCTGGTAGAGGCCCTTTTTATGTAATATGAAGTAACTCCAGACCACACTTGTTAATGAAAAAGCATTGTTCTATCTAACCACAAAACGAGTGAAACCCACGGCATGTCAACCGATTGGAGTGACTTTGTCTGAAAATTATTAACAATCCTCAGATCAAATGTATTAGCTGAGTTGCTACATTGGCAATTACTCTAATCCAACCATCTGCGGAGTGGCAGGAATGAATATTTTATGACTTGTAACTTCCAACGCACTTTTTGTAGACAGATTTCTTTTATATTTCTGGTTCAAGGCACAACTGATGCACCTATTGCATTACTCAGCAATGTTCTGTAGAAATGGTAATGATGTGCATCTTAGCAAACTAGCAGGCCATTCTACAACACTTTGGAAAAATAGTTTGCTAGTGTCTAGGAATGTTGTAATTGGAGAATTTGCAACAGGTAATCTCTAGTAATTAGATGCTTCATTTATTTCCTCTATCTGTTTATAGATTACATCATGTGTTTGGTGACACATTAAGTTCTTGCTCTGTACTGATCACTAATTTTTTCACAGGATGGCGAAAAAATAGACTAGCTGCACTTTCATGTCTTGAGGGATCATAAGACATCCATTGATTTTGAATCCAGTGATAATACTGCTGAAAACTGCTCTGCCTCTTTTTTTTTTTGTTTTTCAAATAGCTTCTTTGGAAACATTTCTTTGCACTATTGTCACCCATTGGAAGGAAGGTCTAAGTATACAATATTTTGGAAAAAGCAGTTTTGAAGGGTACAAAAAATTTACAAAGCACTGAAGACTTCCCAGGCATCAGGGAAAGGAGTAAAAGAAAAGAGAATAAAGTTCTTCTATTCCTTCTGTGTGAAATTCAGTATTGAAACATAACACTTCAGAGTGACTTAAGCCAAGGAATACTGTAGATGAGATGAGATTGACAGATGCACAAGAACTTCAGAAAAAGAATAATTAAATGCTAGTCCTACAATATCATGGTAGACTATCTCCTGAGGATGAATGCCTAATGACTTTTAGTTATAATTATAAAGATAATCAATTAGACTACATTATTTTAAACTGATTTTAGGTCTCAAAGACAGTAAGGACTTGTATGATATTTAGGAAAATCAAGTCCAAACTTGAAAAATCTTACATGCCCACATGGATGTAAGGCACCAGCATGCTCTTGGTGCACATGAAGCATGCCAGGTACTCAGGCTACATAAGAGAATTGTGTCAAGTGTGGGTTTTTATCCTGTGCTCACTCTGTCCATCACTAGCAGGGCTGTAGCTGAAGCACTGGATTCAAGCTTGGACTGCCCATGAAGGATGAGGAGAAACTGGCAAGCATCCAGAGGAAAGATGCTAAGGTCTGGAGTGGCCCAGAGCATATGCCTAACAGAGAGTTTGAGACAGCAGTGCTTGTTTAACCTTTTGAAAAGGAGTCTAAGGAGTTATCCTATATCTGTCCTACAACCATCTGCAGGGATGTTAAAAAGGTGTCAGGGCCACCACGTTTCTCTTGATAGGGTGAAGTCCTCTGAAGGGAAAATGCCCAAAAATAGCAGTTTGGGTGCTTCACATAACACTGGTGATGGGGTTGGGGAAAGTTTTTAAACCTTTCGCTGGATTCCTTATAGATGGATGAATATTAATTATTGGAGGTTATTGCCTAATTAAGCTCCAGACAAACTTACTCAGCACTGAAAATACTCCTCTTTGAGAAGAGACTCAGACTGAGGACCCTCAGAGTTCTGTTCCAGTCTATGTGTAACTTGTCATTCTACAAACAGCTGTGAACTGTCTTGTGTTCAAGGAAATGAAACAGAGTTTAGTCTCTTGAGCACTTCCAGAAGCAGTGACTCAGAAACCAGTAAACTGGCAGTGGTGGATTACATCAGCCTGACATGCCATAGATCTCTTCCTGCCATGGAGCAGTCTAAGCAGAGCATCAGAGATGGAAACACAACTGCCCTCCAATTACTGAATCTCTAAAAAATCACCCCTTTTCAGCTAGGACATTTTATTATGTTAAAAATATCTATACTCTTGTCCTGAGGATCTTCTGCTCATTAGTGCAATATTTTTGGAATAGGATGGACTCCATATTTCAATGTAAAAACTTTTACATGAACTATTGAATTAACCATGCAATCCTATACAAATAAACTCTGTGTCAGAGATAGTTACAAAGATATCTTTCCTTCCTTCCTTCCTTCCAGTGTATATCTTCAAGTGATCTCTGTGCCTTGAAAATTCTGCAAAAAGTCCAGGACCCAAATATTTGTGTGAATTGGAAACCAGAAACACTTCAGATCAGATCACTTTGAATACTTCCTTTTGATCTTGAAACACTTTCAGTAAAATTCTTCTTACTTTCAACATTTCATGCTATAAAATGATGGACTTTGAAACTCCAGGACGTTGACACAACTTGTGGCTCACTTCAAGAGATGGTTGCTGGGCTGAGTTAAAGTAGTCTTCCTTTGTGAAAACAAGAAAAACTTGTGCTGAGGATTAAAGCATCAAATTGACCTCTAGATAATTGCACAACTGAGTGACTCTGTGCTGAACCTGCAGGCTCAGGGCCACAAATGTCACCCCCTGCTTGTCTGAAAAGTATTTCTTAAATCCTGGGTATTTGCTGAGGACAAAATAAGAGCAATCAAGTGGTAAAACCTAAATACAAGTGGTAAAACCTAAAAAGGTAGTGGAAAACAGTACACTCAATAAAATCTTTTCCCTAGTTGTTCATAAGGGGCATAATTGGAGATTATTCTTCTTCTTCCTCTTCTTCTTCTTCCTATTATTATTATTGTTCTTATTCTTATTTTATAGTACACTTATTCAGGAAATTAGATACTGCTGAATGACTGATAATGGTGCCATATTAGGAACAAAAACAGCTGAGATTTTCAAATTATCTGACATATTTAATGACCCAATTTAGTCTTAAATTTGATAAAAGAGACTGCCACTGTCCTAGTCTATTTGAAGGGGAATGCCATTTTCTGTGTCTTTAACATGTGAGAACAAGTTTAAAGCTTCCCTTTGTGAACAGTACGTGACCCCAAATATCCAGGATAGCTATCACTGCACTGGAGAAAGACATAGTTAAAGCAAAAGAAAATAAATAAGAAGAAATGACAACCCTAGCATGCAAAACCCAGGGAGGCTTAAAAATAAGAATAAAATCTACTTTCAGCACTATTGTTCATGGGCAGGCTGTGAAATAAAAAGTTACCAATTGTTTACTAGGTCCTAAATCTGTTCTGTTTTCTAGAGCAGACTCCTTTTATTTAGCGATTAACTAAAAATTGCACCTTTTCCTGACTCTCCTGGCAAAGAAAATTGTGATGCTGTCAGTGTTTTCCCCCACTCCACATGCTTACAACTGGAATATGGTAAGTAAAGACATACATGCATGGGTGCACAGGCTCCCATTTGGATAAAAATCCCTTGTCAGCAATGCCCTGTCATGCACAGGATGGAGGATCTACACTGCCCTGCTATAAATAAGGGTGAAGAAAGCATCAGAAAGTGGCCATCTGTTTGGCTGACCCAACAAGGCAGGTGGCCTTTCTCATCCATATGGTCAACTTCCTATTGACTAGAGAGTGGACAGGACTCAGTATCCTCTTTTAAAGCAAAAAACTCAAAGCATTGCAGAAACATTCTGGATATCACTGAACCAAGACATACAGGTCTTATTGGCAGCCTTCTTTTAGAACAATTTTTTCACATTTCCATTTTGAGGAAGTGTTGTGAGATCCAAGTATCTTTGAGTTTACAAGAGAAAGAGGGAGGGATTGGTCAAATGGTGGAGAGCCTCTGTCACAGAGGAAAGTAAAAAGGAGGATGCTTAGTCTTGTGTCTGGGGGGGTACTTGCAGAACGAAACCATGGAAGAGAAATCCTTCATTTTTTGTAGATGTTTGAAGAAGTCAGGCAAGTATTTGACATGAACCACCGAAGTCTGGAGTTTCATCCATCAGTCACTTTTTAAAAGATAAGCCTCTTGACCAAATCTGAATTAAGTTAAATCTCTCTAAAGAGATTTATTTTTTAAGATAAGATTTTGCCATCAAAATGTTGTGCTGTAAACTGCAAAAGCTCACACTTTTCTTTTAAATGCCTTCAAAGTAACTGCTATTTTTGCCATAATTTTATGTATTTTCATGCTATGCCATTTTCAAATGTGCCTTTTTGTTGCTGGTCAAACTAGGATTAGGTTATACTGTCTTCATCTGCTAAGGAAGCTCCTGGGCACGCACCCAGTGCTTATGATGCGCACATTTTGTGCATATCTACATAGAGCTCTCTGAGAAAAAGCAATATAGTTCTGATATCCTAAAAACAATAAGCCTGTAGTGAGTGCAGTTCATGCAGTGGGGTTGAAGGCTGTAAGAGGCACATCATTTCAGTTTAAGCACAGATTATATTCATCATACAGAAAACTTTATCAAGCATGAAGAACATTCTAGTTTATGTTCACCCAGTTGGGTCTGCCTGCAATTCCTTGTCATCTGATGTCTGAGAGCTAAATGCTTTTCCTAGTCTCATTCCAGTTTCACATGCCTACGTCACAAAAAGTTTCACCATTCCTCAAAATCGCATGTTTAAAGAGAGCTGTTAGCAGAAAGGCTGCATATGATCACTTTTGAAAAACTAGATCTGTTTTCATTCCTAAAGAAATCTTATGGAGATACAACACTGATGTTTGTTTGTGAGACCAAAAATAGAACTGAAATTAAGTCCCCATCTCAAAGCACATGTACACTACATGAAGTGTGGATACACTACAGAAATAATAATACTAGTTTTGAGATATCATGTTTTATTTTATCCATGCAGAAATGCTTACTTAGGCAACAATTTTTCTTTAGGTAGGAAAGTGGTACATGAAAATAAAAAATATAACTTTGAGAGAAAAACTGGGGCTTCAGTCTTATCATGATGCTATTCCATCAGGATTGCAAAAGATGAAGTGAAAGAACCACCTAACCTCATAACTCAGCTTCTGGCTTTGGCTAATGACAGCTGCCTAGGAGAAACTAATAAACACAGTGCAAAGGTATAGTAGCATTGCTTTGGAACACTCCCACTGCCTATAAATACCAGTGGCTCTTCAACCTGCAAAACATTTATAATAAAAAACTCACTTTTTGTCACCCTTTTCTTTAACTGTACTAATTTCACCTTATTCTTTACTCAATGAAGGAGAACCTAAATGTACACAGTTCTAAGGAGGAGAGGCTACCAAAGACCTAAGTAGAATCTGAACCTTAACAAATACTCCTTGAAACTCAGGAGTAACAAATCCTGCTATTTGTGCTTTGCATTTACCCCCTGCACCCTAAAATAAAATTTTATGATCTTTGTTCATCACTATTTGCTTTCCTTAGCTCATGCTCACCATAGACAGTAGAATTACTCCCCCAAATAGGCAGAATTATTGCTTCTTTATACTGAGTGGTTTTTATATCATTGCAATTATAAATCAATACAGGCAACATATTACTCACTTGTATTTATCTTCTGAAGTGAAATGTGCTTTTCCAGGTGTCTACGAAGCTTTACCTCTGCTCCATATTTACCAGTAGTACCATTGTCAGCCAAAATGAAATGAGAATGCATGCTGTTGAGCACTGTCAGCTTGCTCATGGGATTGGACATCGTCTGGTATGGTCGGACCACCTGCATTTTAGAGACAGAGGAAAAAGAAGGTGCAGTAAACAGAAAAGGGCCTCTGAACTAAATCAATTAAAAGATACGAGCTGGCAAGACGAAACAAAAGAAAAAATCAAAATTAAAGTACTGCACTTGAGCATTATTGTCTTTTACGTGTAAAGCAGAAAATTACCTTAACACTGCTCTTTCAGATGCAGACACAGTTTAAAGGGTTTTCCACGGTGATCTGTTTCAATAGTATCAGTGCTCACTGTTTCCTTTTAAAATCCAGCCAATGGTCAGGGCTCCAAAGGTCTGGATTACTACACACACTGTATACCCTGTCTGCTGCTGACTCAAGAGCACTGTTGTAAAATCTCACCTTGCTCTAACCAAATTCTTTGAATCTTTCTTCACAGACCCCACCCAGCATCATGCCTCCAGTGTTGGCTAATCCAGAGCCACCAGCACTGGAGATACTGTACAGAAACACAAATACAGGTGAATTCCATTCCTGGAGAGGTGTATACATGATATTACACCACATTTTCAATTTTCTGAGAAAAACTATTGGCCCACTCCTCACATTAGTATAAGGGCACTTGTTTGTGTTCACAACAGCTTTAGAAAGTGTCTGTTCAGTGGGGAGTTTGCTTCACTTCCTTTGATTTGATTTCATCAGGAGAAACTGTGCAGCAGACTGAGTAAATTGCCAGAGTTACCCCACTTAGAGCCACCAGACAGACCAAATAATAGCATGGGGCCACATTTGGCTGTCAGCTGCTTCTGTGGGTGTCTATTGACATAAGAAAGACTGTACTAACATGTCAAAAGGATTGGTGCTGTGTCAAGGCATCCTGGCTGATACTTCAAGGGTTTTCTAGCAAAAATATTCTCTGCCTTTACATCTTGGCTTTTTGAAGAGACAAAACTGAAAATCTAAATGAAGTCCTAGCTGAAGAAATGCTGTAATGACTTGTTAGAAAACTCAGCTGGGCTAGCCTTCATTTGCAAAGAATTTTCCTCAGAGTTCTGGCTCATTCATTTTTCAGGTCTTGTGCTTTTAATGTACAAATGAGTACACTCAAAATTTGACATAAATGCTTGCAGACAGAAATATAATAAGCTATTGATTTATTCCTAAGCTTTACTCCCTCTGAAATTTTTCTAAAGAGATTTCTAATTGAGACATAATTCTTTAAAAATAATACGTGCTACCAATTCTTTAGCGGGAGATCTCTCTCTACATATTATTTTCACTTGTCAATGTCTGCCTAACTTTGACCAACTCTTAGCTGGACAGAAGGAATACACCAACTTCTTTTGCTGTTATAAACTGTCATGTAAAGAGAACTCTGTAAGCTCTTTGTCCTGCAAAATGGAGAGAATAGAGAAGACCTAGAGTGCAGCTGGCCAACAGCAAAGCAGCACACTACACTCTGTGAGAACAGGTGATATCTCTGGCTCAGATTTTTTTTAAGCTGTTTCTTTTGGTGCCTCATTCATAACAATTTATTCTACAGCTGCTTATGACTCAACAAATATCAGTACACTTGTTTAATAGCCAGTTTCTACAGATACAAAAATCATGTACCCCATGCCACTATCAGCAGGAAAAGGAAGGTTCTTTCTCACATCCCTAAGAATCAAACAAAATCCAATAAAACAGTGCAGATCTTTTAAACTGATACCCATCCCATCTCTCAATAAATGGACACCAGCAAGGCCTGGCAGCAGAGAAATCCCTTGAGCTGCCTGTTCATTGTATGAGTACAGGCAACCGTGCAAACAATTGTACTGACAGCTGGTGGTTTGTTCCTGAGAGCCACAGCTCAAAACCTTCTAACTGTGACAGCTTGATCTGCAGTTCTAATGAGTTGCAGTACTGAAGCCTTCATATATTGACTCAGTAATGCTGCTGCAGGACTGATTAGAAAGCTATGATTTTGTTCTGCATTTAGCTACATGGTGAGTTACACTATTAATGAATTTCATGGATGTGGAAATGAGACTACGATTATTTTCAACCGAACTGTTCACAGCATGCACGATTCAACATCTAGATTCTTTTTTTTTAACAATAAAATTTCTCAAACCACACTGTCAGACTCTTCCTGAGAAAAGGATAAGCAAAATCTTTAAGAAGGTAAGAACATCCTAGGCTTTGAGGCTACTTCCTTGAGGTTGCTTGCTCTTCCACAACACTGAGCAGATTTTTGATTTCTGACCCTAGGAGTTTCCATTCCTCTGTTCTTTTCAACCCTTTGCACTTTACAGGCAAGTAAAATAGTTGGGAAAAAACCTTACTTTAAGCTGTTTTCTCATCCTTTTTTTACAGCCATAGAATCATATGATGGTTTGGGCTAGAAGTGACCTTAAAGATCACCCAGTTCCAACCCAATCCCCCTGCCATGGGCAAGGACACCTTCCACCAGACCAGATTGCTCAAAGTCCCATCCAGCCTTGTATTGTGAATAGGGAAAACGGGGAATAATGCCCCTTGACATCTTCCTCCGAAGAGCTGAAAGGAATAGTTTATGCTCAACAGTCCCTCCAAATACAGTTTAATGAATGTGACAGCAGCCATGCTGTGAAGCAGTACTCATGCTGCATGGGCTGAGGGAACTCTGCCAATAGGTGAGGGGCTGGGCTGACCTCAGCCCTTCTCTTTGCACCCTGAGGTGGCAGCAAGCTTGAATGAAAAGTGCTGTTCTCCTTAGATTCCCTGTAGGCACATGACACTCAACACAGGCACAGCACTTGAAAAATCCCTCAGGGTTACTCACCATGACAACAAGCCTTTAAGTGCCATGTGAACCAGTGCATGAATCTCAGCAGTCTGTGAGGAGGCAAAGAACTTGAGACAAACAGTGAGCTCAAAGTAGTGGTGGAAAAAGAAAGAGATGCATGCCTTGCTTCTCAAGAAGTAGCAGCTGTTGTTCAAATCAAGACATCTCTTGCTCTGGAGCATACCAGGGAACAGAGTAGCTCCTGATTCAATCCAGAGGGTCTTAGAAGTATCATGGTCCAAATTCTCCATATATGCTACAAACATGCCAGTCCTTATCTTTGCCCCTGGTCTCCTACTGATGCACTCTTTTAGAAGGAAGAATGGCTCTGTATGTAGGAAGAAACTTTTTTAAAATCACAGTTTTCTAGAAGACTGAGCAAGCCACTTTACTTTCTCAGTTCTATCAGAAAATATGGGGAAATAAGACAACTCCCTTGTGTCCTATGTTTTTAAATTAGAATCTGAGAGTATTAAGAGTTGCACTATTTTCTGCTATATTGCTTTTTCAATACTGGAGTAAGACATGTCTTTCAGGGATCTTTAATCATCACAATATGACAAATAGCAAACAGCAATAACATTTCCTTTAACTTGGTCAGTTTTCTTTATGGCTCTGAGGAAATCCCCCGGGATTCCAAAAGGTTGACTGATTTGGAAGGGCTGGCAAATTAAACCCCTCAGCTATGGCATCTGGGTCCCTACAGGCCAGGCAGGGGCTGAGGCATTAGTAGAGAAGCACCTCTGCTGAGCACGCCTCGCTTGCCATGAGGCGCAGGGAGGCCACATGCACTGGGGAATATGCCATGGCCACAGCTCTCCCCTGCACCCCCTGTCCCTCCAAATCCCACGACTGTGACAGTCTTCTGTGTCCATCTGATGCTAGAAGGGTATGTTTTGATAACTCTTCTGTTCTGATCATAATTTAACTAGACATAGTGCATATAGGCATAAATCCACATTGATGCCAGAGTTCATCAAGTCTTTTACTACTGGTTGACTTTTTTCCCCTCTGTATAATCCTTTGTGGCCTTTGTTTCTTGCTTAATGATGATTCATTTTACATGCTTATGGTACTATTTACATTTCCCCTTCTCGGTTCATTTCACAGCATTCACCTCTAATGAGCCAATCAATATAGTACACTTTGATTTTTAAAAAGCTTCCAAAACAGCTTCCTCACCAAATGCTTCTAAAGAAACTGCATGCATTGAATAAGAGAGAAAGTGCTTTGAGGCATAAGTAACTGAGGAAAGCTGGGGGGAAGGGTGGGAAAACAGTGAGAAGGAAAAGGTAATTTTTGTGAAGACTCTTACTAAGGAGGTTTAGGGACATAAATGGCCTGCCTCAAGCTGTGTTATATTCTATTCTATTCTATTCTACATAGGTCTAAGGGATTTGTGATTAATTAGAGGGTGAAAAGCTTACAAATATTTCAGTGGTCTTTGTAAAGCAGCCTGATGAGGCAATAAAATGGAAGATGAAATCCGATACCAGTAAGCATAAAGCAATATCATTACATGTGCATCAGAGATGGATCAAACCAGAAGAGCTTCATCATTACATCATGCCATTGATCAATAATTTTATAAAACTATTAGGGGCCAGGAGGTTGAGAGGAAAAATTTTATTTTGTCTATCAAAGGCATATTTTTAATTACTTTTGTCCTCATTGAGGACCCTGTAATTGTAACCCTGCTGATGTAATTGTATCTGCATTAACAGAAGACCTTACCCAAATCAACTGTACCTTTCCATTAAACCTTTTTCACTTTCTATCTGATGATCAGAGTATTAATTCTTTTATGATTAAATCAGGAAGTTCTTTTTTTTTAAAAAGTTGTTTATTTTAAAAATAAAATTACTGTACAACTTCTTGGTTTCCTGTTAAATTGGAAGAATTTTTAAAGGAAAGTATTGCCTATAGAAATCCAAAGTTAGGGGAGTTGCTCCATTTGCCTGGAACACCTGGAAAATCAAGTTCTTTTTTCATCTCTTTCTGTAAAAGAAGGCTCCAGTTACCCTTTTAACAGGCAGTGACTACCTGAGAACAGAGGTAGATAGCTTTGCAACAGGTGGAAAAAAGCAATAAAGTAATAGCAAAGTTCCAAAATTCATGGCTAATTTTATGTTTTTTCTTGGTTTCTTTATTCCTGTTATGTTTCCAGAACCCCATGCCTAATCGCTAAAGACTATTTATTTGAAAATTATGTGTACATTACCCTTCTTTAAGAAGATACAACTCATCTTGTGCTTAGCTTTTTCTGCTGATCACCTTCTGCACTGCACCTCAGAAGAGTTCATTGGTAACTCAGAATAACTGTGGCAGAGCCTGATCCTGCTTGTTTGTGTGGTATTACAATACAAAACCCCACACTAGCACAGCTCCCCCTAACAGCTGTACTTTCATAGTGAATTGCAATAAACTCCGGTTGGATAATTTTCTTTATAATCATTGTAAGTCCTCTGACTTAAGAGATACTTGAATCCTCTTCCCCTTCTCAACTTGGTCATGGATACAGAACACACAGAGAATGAAGACAAGAAATAAGTTCTTTATGCAGATTGAAAACTGTATCTTTTCCACTCATAGTTAGTCACTGGTTCTCAGACAGATTTCTTGGATATGAACTGGAAGTGAGAAAACAAACGCATTCAGAAAAGCTTCAGGTAACAAACAACCGGTGTAGGTAAACTATTCATGTATTTAAAATCAGGGGTTTAATCCTACTGTATTAAAGTAGTGTTTTAAAAGAGAAGAATGGTGTGAAAGAATAGGAGAAACACTGGCCCTGTCCTTCAGAAAGTGGATTATGAATGTGAAGATGAATTATTTGAGGTCTGCTCTTATCTACGATACCCAAAAAGACCCTTCAAAATAGCATCAATAAATGTGTGTGGGAGGGAATATATTCTAAGGAGGACAGACTGCAATTTTGAATTTAACCAATGTATTATAGTATTGTTTGAAAATAAATCAGACTTCAAGTTTTACAATCAGTGTTTCCTTAAGCACTTTTCTGGGTTCACAGTTATAAGGATGAATCTTTGATATATTTTCAAGAATAGCTTTTAATGAATTGCCCTTATAATTTGTTTTTAAAGAACATACAGTGCAGGAATTTTTATTGCTGCCATGTCAAAACTCGCCATCAACCCTAATGGAAAACCTGTTTATATATTGACTTTTTGCTGCAGACAATAATTCTAAGAGGAATTGCTAAGTGAGGGATGGAGAAGACAGCAAAAATAACTGGAAGATTTACAGATACTGGAGGTCATCTATGTCTGTATATGTCTTACATCTTTGCCAATCAGATCCTCTTGATTTTCCACAATCCCCCAGGGAGCTATTCCGATGGTGCAGATCTTCCCTCGAGATTTTGACGCATGATCTTTCAGGGCATCTCCAACATGCCGAATGACCCCTGGCAAAGAAATAGCATAAACCAGAAATTCATAATTATGTCTTTTTTGCTCATTATCATATGGATTTAGTACAGACTTGTTTTTTTGGGAAATACCTATGCCTATCCTTACAATTAAGCAAAGTAATGAATACATTCCTATTTCTCATTATTAGAGTATTTCTGTGAATTTATTTTATTGAATCCAAAAATTACAAAATGAAGTAATGAGAAAAAAATACAGCTTTAGAAAGAAGAATGGAAACGCTGACAGTTGACTGCAGCTTATTTATCTGCACTTGTGCTCACATGTGCATGCAAGCATTTGTGAATTTCCAAGCACAGAAGGAAGCATAGGAATTAATTGTGCTCTCCGCCCCCCACCCTCCAAGTCCCTAAGAAGTGCAGCTTGCACACAAATGCTCCCATCAAGGATGGAAATGTGAAAACATCATTATGCTACTCTGTGATGAAGCTATTTTGCCACTCTTTTCAAACAAACTCAGTCACCTAAGATAGCCTCCAGCAGAGTACTAGAACCTGCAATGGGAATCTGTGAGAAAACAGAAATTAGTACAGAGAGAATGACTCCTCCTTAGCATTCTTCCAAGTAGTCCTTGCTTACCCTAGACCAGCTTTGGCAGGGCTTCAGTGGTATTTCTGTGCAAAGGACAAGTGCCATTCCTCCTTCCTTTTAATAAAATAATCTTTCAAATTCTGTCTATCAACAACTGTTTCTAGGATGTGGCTGCACTGAGGCAGACCTGTGTGTTTGCTGCAGATGTTATCTGATTCTCAGTTGCTGAGTTTCCATATTCAAATTTCATGATTTCAAGATGACTGGATAGAAATTACAACATCCACACAATTGTTAGGATTTTGGTTGTAGTTTTCTGAACTTTAAACGGCACAGGGTAAGAAAACTCCCCACAACCTAACAGACCCACTAAGTCCTCGAGTCTAGTATTCTTCATGTGGTGAAAAGTTAAAAAAACCCCAACCCTGTACCTGCCATCAGCTATGAATTAAGCTGTGATCCAACAGCCCAAAGGATTTAAAGCAAAAAATCTGTCCAGACTGCAACAGTTTCTGCTATTTAGAATAATCAACTTTCACCATGACATGAATATTCAGAACAACAGTCATGTTTACAGTCATGTTTACATGCTCCGTCTCTCCCACTGGTTCTCAGTGCAACAGCAGTATTTCAGGACTTTTCAGTTATCATTTTCTTTAAGAAAAACCCAAATTTAAAATTCATCTTCAACAAAAGAGACTAAGAAATTCTAAGCAGTACTAAGAAATTCTCAATTTTTATGATTTCAGAAATAATTTTCAGCTGTGCAGTTTGAAAACCTAGTCCCAGAGCAATCAAGTGGTTTGCTCTAGAAATTAAAGACAACAATGAGAGATTACTGATATTGCAAAACTGCTTCTGGAATTACATGTTTTTAAAACAGCTGAGAGCCACTTGAACTACATTGTTTTGTCTAGGTAGTTTCTGATCACAAGAAAAACAGTCTTTTTCAATAGTATTTATGATGACTTTCCTGCGTAGTTTTTATTATTTTGGTATTTGCAACTATGAGGATTTGAAAAATGGTAGGAAGCAGTTGTGTATTTGTCAACTGCAAGTGTTATTGCCTGTCCTTTTTTAAAAGAAATTCCTGTAGTTTGATTTCTACTTTTGCTGTGGTAATCCACTGCATTTAGTGTACAACATGTACATTTTTCTGATGTAATTTTAGCATAAAATTTACATCTGTCTTTGCCATCATCATGACAAAGGGTATCTGACATCTAATGTAATTACCACCACAGTGCACAGGTCAACATTAACCTGATTTTATTTCTTATTTTGAAGAGATATGGGGCATATTACATTTGTGTCCATTTAACTAACACTCCAAAAGCTATGCCTCTGCTTTCTTTAGGAACCAAGCCTGTCAGAGTTCGAAAAGTGTTTGGACAACACTCTCAGACACATGGTGTGATTCCTGTGCAGGGCCAGGAGCTGGACTCTTTGATCCTTGAGGGCTGCATCCAACTCAGCATACTCTATGAGTCTGTGCTGCTTGTACTGCTGCTGTGATAAAAATGAATATTGTTTTAAACTTGATGTGCTCTGGAAACCAAGTCCAAGACTCCTATTAAGCATTTATATTCAAACATGTAGGAGTCAATCCACTGTGCACTGAAATTAACACACGGTAGAATGATTACATTGTTTTCCAGAGACAGTAAGAAGATGCACTCTTACTAAAGTAAAAAATTATAGCTTAGTTACTGCAGCAAATGAGAATGACTAAAGAATTTACAAGTTCAGGTCCTAGCTCGAAACTTTTTGCAATTCTCTCTTGCAGAACATTTTTGACTTTCCCCTGAATCTCTCCTTTCCGCCTCCTTCAGGGAGGGTAACTGAGATGGCAGTGCCAGAATTTTTTGCCCAGGGACCTATGTTTTGCAGCTCGTTCCCACAGCGTACATGCTGTCTGCTAGCAGAGCTGGGCCAGCTGCTGTCTTGGATCCCTGGACACCTGTTTGGTGTATCACAGATGACTAGAAGAGGCAGATATCACTCTTGATGAAAATGCAATAGCAAAAAATTAAGTTGAGCTCTCTACTAATGAGAAAGAACTTTCCCACCACATCCAAAAACCAGAACTGTTTTCATTTAATAGTTTGGGTCACCTGATTAAACAAAATAAAGGTCCTTTCTGGATGAAAGTGTTTACAGTTTTGTGTAATAACAGTCGGACTTTTTAGGTTGGTAGTCCTTCCCCGCAGCTTACAGTTGATCTTATGAAGTCTTCCTTGTATACTAATACAATTGCCTTGCAGGGGACTTTATTTTCAGCTCCAAAGTGTGCTTTTCATGCTTTAGTAAATCTTTTATTCTGTTTTGTACGAGCTGCCAGGTTGGTATAAACTAGGCATTTTCTTGTTTTCACATAGTAAAGTAATTGCTCATAAAATAAAACAAATCACAGAATGGCTTTCTAATCTCATAATTCCTACTTTTTTTCCATTTTACGTGATGAAGTCTCCTAGATGCCACTGTGCTTTTATTTCAATGTTGCTCTTACCTGTGTTTACTCCTCCAGTGAATATCCATGCTCCAGTTGTCATAGCAGCCTTAATAAGTCCTTTTCCAAAGACTTGTTTGAGTTTTGGCTGAAGTTCAAAATTCTGTAGGCCCCCGTGCACAGAGATGAGAAGTTTGGGGAGCTCAAGTTGCCACTCTTTGGTCATCAGATGTAGAAGAAGGTCAGGCTTTGTGTCAAAAGACACACGTACATACTGCAGAAACAAGGGCAATGGCAGAGAGCAGAGATAAAAAGGTTAGTTATACCCACTGGTTTCTAATGCATATTATCTGTGCCCAATAGATCACTTTTTAATGACAAAAACAGTAACTATTTGCTAACTTGATGATTAGTTTCCTAGTTAAGAAACTAGGAATAACGGAACACTTACAATTCACAGGCTGGATAATTTTCTTTATTTAGGAAATTAAGACATTAATTGTTTCAAAATCCTTAGCAATGCTTGAAAGATTAATGTCTACAATTTATAAATGCAAGAACTGGACCAAAAATGTAAGAGGTCTGCCAAAGATGACCTAGGTAGTCTGGGCCACAACTGTGCATTTATGTATACCGCATTTTCAAATTAATGAAGTCAAATCCTCAAAAGGTAAGAAGTAACAGAAACAAACTCAGTTCTTCAAGCACACGTAAGTTTAAACTGAGCAAGACTACTAAAATGATACTTTCCAAATGAAAAAATGCTATGTAAAATTTGTGCAGGTTCATGATCTTGCCTTAGAAGACACTAGATTGTAAAAGTGCTGGGAAACAAATTCATGCATTTCCAGTTACTGGCTGTTCTGTGCTACATGTGCAGCAATTTGTGCCAGGGGAGATCATGCCCATCTGTGTGTGCTCAAAGATAACAACTGTCTTCAAAATTTCTACAGCACTACCATGTCACACAAATACGTCTCTCTCTCTCACAAGCTGTTCTCCTGCTCTTTCTGTTGCTGTTTCACAAAACATGTGACAGGGCAGGTGATTCTTTCTTGATTTCCAGTTACACAGCAGAAGGGGGAAAAAATTCTAAAGCTGCTAAGATCTGGAAGGACCCTCTTAATAAAATAAAATTCGTTACAGAAAGCACTCATCTGTCAAACTTCTGATTGAATCAATGCCTGTAGTGCAACTCCAGCAGTCTTTCCCTTGATGGGTTCTCAGCACAGACATCAGGTGTATACCTTTGCCCTCCGTTTGAGGAATACCTAGTCCTAATTTGTTTATTGTAACATGCCAGGCAGTATAATACCCATACATATTATGTAATCATTTTGTTCCTTTTTGACATGTCTAATCAGTATTTCTTGCCAAAATTTGTTCTTTTTTAGTAATACCATATGATAATAAAGCGGATTCCTTTCTAGTTGAATAAGAAATAAGGACTCGACATTTTCCAGAGGAAATGCTAATAGACAGAATTTTGTGCAAGAATGGGCTGTTGCACAGTAAATATCCATTGTTAACATCTCTGGAAGCAGAAGTCGTTTGCACAATTAGCTGGGGGAGTACAGCCAAACCAAAAGTTGAGCAAGAACTTGGGAATGCACATTCACCCCAGTGCATCAGTAATGCTCTCTGCAGCAGCCAGGCAAACTTGCAACAGCTACTAGACATAGAAAACACAGCATTCATGTCTGTCAGGCTCATTAATATATATGAACTGCCTCCTCAGTAGCTACTCAGCCAATTTCCAGTGCAAGATAAAATCTTGTAGGGCACCTGATCCCACTGACCAGATTGAGACATTAATAGTTTTTAAATTGGGATTTGAGGGTTGTCAAATTTTAACACAGCAGACAGGGCATAAGAAGAATGATCCTTATTCCCTTTTTTATGTCTTAAAGGAGATCTGAGGTTGCAAAGGGCAACTGGAGGCATTGATAGACAGCATCCTTCATGGTGCCTATGTGAAAACTCTATTGATCAAGCTATGGAGTCTTTGGAATCACAGGTACCTTACTCTATTTTTTGGTGGACTGCGAGTCTTAAGAATATAATTCAGATGAATTCATACTGTCAATGGCCATACAAATACATTGAAAACATGCCATTGCATCTCCTAGGATGATATTAAGATGAAGGCACAAATGGCATCAGATGTGTATTATCTAATCTGGACAGCAATCACCTTTATCTTGGTCTTTTGATTCTTCAGCATTTTTAAAAAATACCTCAGAATGTGTGATTTCACTGCCCCTACCTTCTTAAGTCTATGTATTATTCTTCTTATACATGAAGACCTCTGAATTCAAATAAATATAAATCTATTAAGTGAAGCAGAAAGTTAGAAGTATTTTCTTGCATTTATCTGAAATGTAGACAACTTTTATTGGAAGCAACCGCTTGCTCTGTATACTGCAGGCAAAATCCCTCTATACTTCGGATAATTTTACTTTGCAAAGTGGAAATTTAAGGAAAAATAAATATCTAAGGTTTTTTCACATAAATTAAAATTTAAATCAAATGAGGTAAGATTTACTGGTTTTGGCAATGATGCCAAACACGATCTTTCTTTAGTGCATAGCACTCAATTTTTATGACTATTTGAATAATTTTTGCTCTTACTGGGGCAATTTTTAGTTCGGCATACTTGAATTTACTCTTTTTCCATTGCTTAATATTTTAGCTAGTAACTAAAAGTGAATTCTTCTGTCCTATTTTAAAAAGTTTACATTAAATTATAAATCACCCCTTTAAGGCCACTTTTGCTTGTAACAAAAATTCTTGTCTTCCAATCATGTAATGGAATATTTAGCCCTATCAGTTTTTGCTTAGAATATTAATGAGTATCTCTGCTGTTCCTGAATTCTCTTTCTAGAGCCTCTGAAGGCAGATATAAAATTTAAATCCAAGCCACACCACTATGTTGTTGTGCTATGAAATTCCATGCCTGATGTATCTGTCAGCAGTAGAGACTATCAGTTCTAATGGGAAATGATTTAGCCCTGTCTTTATGGGAGAAGTATATGGATAGGATGCAAGAGTTCAGTTTTTATGTGTCAGCAAAGCAGGGCAAGTTAGGAAGCAAAGGTACAGTTCTGAATCACAAAACCTACAGACTGACCTGACTGATGTCAACACAGAATGTGGAATGACAAAGCATCAAGCCGGAGTCTAATGCCCATCTGATCCCTAAACTAGCACAGCAGTAGTCAGCACGAGTGTATTTGTTGCCAATTGTTGTTTCACTTTTTTGGTAAAGTGTTCTCTAAAGCACACTTGCACCCACCATCAGTCAAACACCCAGACACTGCAAAGTTCGACTCCAGTGCCCTAGGGCAAAAGCCAAAGCTCCTGACAAATAGAATTGCTACTCTGATACTTAAGCACGTTTTCTCATTAAAGTACTTGGTGAATGATTGCAGATGAGAGTGTCAGTGAATAAATCAAAGAGACTCAGAATTTTGCTGTATTTCTTAAAGTAAATCTATTCAGACAACATTTTGTGATCTGCATTCTAACATTCCTCCTGTGTTTCTTTATGATAACTTAAAAAGTTTCTATCACTACAGATATATCACCTAATTAAAGACTGATTGCCTCAGTGTGATCCTCACAAAGAAAAATCAGAAGTAATTTTCACTGAATTCAACAAAAACTTACAGACTGGTTCTCTGTAAGTTATTTCTTCTTAACACCTTAAGGCCTAATCCAAGTTCCACTAAACAATCAGTGACAGGACCCTCATTGATTTAAATGGTCTTTGGATAAAGGTTTTTCTGTGTTGATTTCCCCTTTTCTCCATGTAGAACACCATCTTTTAAATTCTGGAAATGTTTTTTAAGAATTAATTTATTATAACAGAAACAATGTTTGCTGACTTTTCATGGTTTATGCAAGTTATATGATTATATCTTTTTTCCTCTTAAAAGCCCTGATGACTTTTGGCATCCTTTTTATACAGTTGTTATAAAACTCCATGCATTTTAAACCAAGAAAAATACCTTTTTCTGTGACTGATTTCAAAATATCCTCAATAAAGTATTAAGGATCTGAATATTAGCAACTCTGTCTAAGTAACTGTTAATGTTCATTGGAATTCTACTGATGTTCTTTCATGTTTCTGTGCACCATAAGAAAAGTTAACCAGATAACACTGAAGTAAACTTCCTTTCTTTTGCAGCTGCAAACTTATTTTAGGATTTTACTCTGCATATGAAATGTGTAATTGAAATGCATTCAGTGAGAAGGAATCTATTTAACTCACCAAAGGCTTTTCAAACAGCCATCTTCCATTTAACCCTGAAAACCCATGA
Organism: Drymodes brunneopygia; assembly: GCA_013400955.1. Classification (NCBI taxonomy): domain Eukaryota; kingdom Metazoa; phylum Chordata; class Aves; order Passeriformes; family Petroicidae; genus Drymodes; species Drymodes brunneopygia. The sequence continues at coordinate 133,407 of VZTZ01031082.1, forward strand.
TGAAAGAAATTTTAGTTCTGCAAAGAGCAATCCTTTAAAGAAGTTTACAGAGAATCCAGGCCCACCAACTAATGAAAGAACATTAAGGTATTGTGTGTGTGTTCATAAAGGCAGACATTATATTAAAAAAATGGGTTTCGTTTGGTCATAAGTGCAGTGCAAAATGTATCACAGCAAGACTGTCTTAATTGGTACACTGATGAACAGAATATATTTTAAAATTTTTCACAATATTGCTCCTAATTGGAATAAAATCACTCACATTAGTTTGATAATTGCTTTCTGACTTAATAAAATGCTAGTATAAAGTTAGATAAGCACATTATTTCTTAAACTGCAAAGAGCCAATTAGTGTAAGCAGACCATATTTTATTACTTTTCCTGTATTTTTATCTATTTTATTTGCAAAAGCTATTAATAAAATTTGCATATATGCACATCCCTCTCACATATTTTTACAGTTGTTAAATTTGAAGATCTGCTTTAAAAACAAAATAAATGCAGACAAGCAAAATTGTTAATTGCATTTCTTACATGTTAATGGGATGAGTCACTTGTAAAGAAAATATGAGATTGACAGAGGTCTAAACATCACACTTCTGCTGCAGGATCATTTGTGGTTACATGACATTGAGGGAAAGGCCTTTTGAGTAACGGATCTTGTTAACCAGAGCTACCTAATCTCAACTATGTGTTTCTATGTAATTTTCTGCACAAATTATTGAGCTATTCACATTATTGATTTAAGGAGGATAGAACAGCTGCACCGAAGATACTTTAACAACTGCACGGAATTAGCAAAAGTCATGCTGTTCAGGAATTTTTGTTCCATGTGGCTGTGGAAATGAAATTAATGGCCCAGCCAGTTCTACTGACAATATGTCAACCTACATCTTTGCTGTTTTGTTCCAAATCCATGTGTTCTGTTATAGTTTCAGGATCATTTTCATTTCCACAGCTAAAGATCTGATTGTTATTGTCTGGTGGCAACTGATATAATATTGTATCCTGAAAAGTATAATTATACTTACTATATATTTTGCATTAAAATCTAATTCTGCTACTTCAAATGGAGAAAATAATTATCTGTCAGTTTTACATGCACTAATCTGTTCCTTTAATTGACTCCTGGTTTCCCAACTACAAATCTAAGGTTACAGTTCCTAATAACAAACCCTACCTAATTCTTTGTAGTCCAAATCAGAAAAATTTACCAGTTTTGCTGTTAGCACAGACCAAGAAAATACTACTCAGTTTGTTGTTTCCCTTGCTTAGAAATTTTCATGTGTGGGCATCCATTTCAGGAAATAAAATAGGGAGTAGGTGGAAAATTTAATGCCAAATTTTTCCCCTGAGGTTTTCCTTGATTTGGTCAGCTTGCCAAATCTTGCTGCTTTTGTAAGGTTATTTTATTAGCCAATTGGCACAATATAAACCTACCATGACTGTCAGCAAAAAACAGGTTGCGTGCTATAGCATTGTTTGGTTGCCAGAAAATAACTAACACATTTTTAGAAAGCAATAAATTTATCATGTTTTCTCCCCTTTATCTTTCTTCCCTTATCCATGCTGATCAGCTTCTCTGCATTTGGGTTTGAGAATGTATAGTCAAACAAGCATATTTCCAACTGCTATTATGTACCTGCTCATTTTTTTTCAAGCCTTATTTTTTCAATATAACTTCTCCTTTTTCCCTCCTCTGCTGAAAAGGTTGGTTGGTTTCTTAGACTGAGCAAACTCTTGGCTTCTACAGAAAGCTTCTGATTTGTTAAGTTTTATTTATTATGGGAAAGTCCTAGTACCCAGTAAATGTAAAGGTAGGAGTTTAATTTTCTATTAATAAAACTGTAACAACTAGTTAGGCAGCTTTTTGACTATAGCCTACCCTAAAATGATTTTCGGGTCTGGAAATAGGAACTCAAGGACTGCTCCTTCATGCTGCTCTCTGTGGAAAACACATCGTAACAAAATTCTGATTCCATTTAATTGGTTATGCAGGCCTCCTTATTTGTGTTTTGGTCTTATGAAAGGTATTTTTCTCACTGGTGGTAAGCAAGCACAACACCCCTTCGAGAGATATTTACTGAATTGTTTAATTTGAAGGTCTTTTCCCACTAGTGGAATAATAAAATTTCTGGAGATTTTATAATTTTTTTAATTAATGAAGAATTTGTTTTATTCCCATGTTTTGGGTGGGGTTTAATGATTACAAATAGATGGCATGTGCAACTATCTTCCTGATTCTAGTCTGTCAAAATAAATCTGGAGTGTTTCCAGCAATAAATGCATTGTCTGTATTTATTTCTAAGTTTTATCTTGTTATTTAGGTTTCTCAGAGTTTAAGTCCCTTTTTCCCTTCTCCTTTTTTCTTCTAAATTGTTCATGGTTTCACTCCTGACTGCACTCCGTGACATTGTTTTTCTTTCCTTTATGCTGACTTCCAGTTTTATCTTCCCAGTTTCACTTCAACTGTGTTTCTTTGAGCACAAACCATCTACCTTAGAGCATGTCCTGTCTCTTCCAGCACTATGCCAGGGCATCAGGATCCCAGCAAAGATGAGAAATCCTCTACGAGAACTGGTGTCAACAGCTTCCCTAAAACCTTCATCATTTTTTGGCTCTCCAAGACTACTTTCATCTGAGCAGGGCTGTTTATGGCTTTATAGTAATCTTCAAGGACATCACTGAAAAAGGTCAAATGATTATCCCTTCTTGATTCAATGCAAAGAATCCATATACGGTTAATAACATTCATTACTGTATCTTTGAATTTCTGGCCTTGCAGATTTTTAGGTGATTGGTTATCAATTGAACATATGATGTCCACGATACTCTCAAAGAAGTTACCTAATTCTGTAACTGTTTCTTGGTGCAGTAGTGCTTTCTAGTCTCTATCAAAAGAAGCCATCCATCTGCACAAACAGAACCATCCACTTGAGTAGTCACTCCAAGCGCAGCACCTCTGCACACATCTGAGCAAAATGCTTTGCTCTTGCTAGCACAGGACATGAGATTTTCACTGTCTCTAATCTCTGTTCTTTATGACAGATCTGAGACACCTGATGGGAAGAATTCATGCACAGAAGGCAGTACTGGATTGCTGGGCAGGTTATTCTGCAGAGTGCCCATGAGTTCAGCTTCTGTCCTCACTGCCAAAGCAGTGTATTGGCCATGAAGTGCTAGGCACATACTCCTCTGTCATTCCCAAAGATCCAGGTTCTGCAGTTTAGATAGTCAGAGAGATTCTTCCTTTCATGTAATATTACATAGGAGAAACACACACATGGGTTAGTGCGTGTGCTGGAAACGTCTCTCCAAGTTAGTGGAGCAAAGCCTTCAGATTCGATACACTTTGGTATCACGCCACAGAGAAGGAGAAACTTCTTGCTCAAGGGATTTCCTAGTTCCTAGATTAGACATTTCCTGGGGCCTCTTATTTCACTGAAATATGAACCACAAGTCTAACTGGTCTATCTTCCGATACATGTCTGGAGCAATTAAAGGGAATTTGGTATGTTTAAAATTTGTCAGCTTTGCAGACACAGCCAGCAATGGGAAATCATAGTTGAATTCTAAAATTATTCAGAAAAAGAGGGATGAGTAGGCATTGGAATAAAACTAAGACAGCAGCACATTAACGTGCCTTCAGCCTTCACAAAGGTAGCTCCTCTTACACTGCACTCCAGCTTTTACAGTTAATTTTGTTCACCCACTCTTTGGCACATGACACACAAAAACATACATTCCGGTCTTACACTCAACAACACTTTAGCATGAAGTTAAGAAAGACTGTTGTTCATTCTTCATGCACACTTACTTTTAGCTAGCATCATTATATATCTAAGAGAAAAACATGGTTACCATGGCTTTATTGGAGTGGCCTCCTCCTTGGAACTCAATGGTTCCAAAAGCGTCTGTCGGGCTGAGCTGCGTGTGCTTGCTGATGGACCACTTCTCCGACTGGATGTCATTGCGAGTAAGCCTGGTTTCATTTTTCTCATTCTGAGTAACGGAGGCGCTTGGAGGCTGTCCAATGTGTTGACCTGTTAGACGCCCACAGCAACACCTATGACATTGAACAAACAGAAAACCCGAGTCACGTGCATGTATAAACTGAACAGGGAGACAAACTACAAAAAGAACCCAACCCCTTCTCAATTCTGCTGATTTCTTTCCTGAAGCCTTTATGTATGGAAGCAATATAGTACATATATTACTTTTTTTCCCCTGTGTCTTATTTACTTTCGATTCTCCTATATTTCAAAAAAACCCCCTGCTTTGTTCTAAAAAAGTACAAAAAGAAATTAAAGAACATCCTCTGTTTTCTTCAACTAATATCAGGACAAGTAATTGGCTTTTGCATGGATTAGCCCATATTTTAAATCACTAGTTTAACGCATCTGTTTTCTTTTGACAGTGTTGTGTGTCATGCATCCAATTTAGGTAAATATTCAATGCACAGAATATTGAACTAAGAAGATAAGGAAATTAAACACAGATGCTGATCCACCCTTGATCTATCTTTTTTAAGTTTTGAAATGTAAGCAAAATTCCCATAGGAATCCATCACTCCAGATGTAATTCAACCACCTTTTGAACAAGTAAGTTTACAAAATAGTTATATCCATATCCATTGTATGCATATATATAGAGATTTTTTTTTAAATGAACTTTCACTTTTCATACAAGTAACATGCAATTACCTATGGGGGTCTTTGGTGCTGGGTATGATATGAACACATTCTCTCTTGTAAAATGCTCTTTCTATCCATGATTTCTGTGCCTAAAAAAGAGAAAGGAAATGCCTTGAGTTCTCTTTTCTTATTATATACAACTTAGAGTACAATTGTAGAAAAACTTCAAACATAAGAGAGAATTTCACTGACGCTTCAGACAAGCCGTGCATATTTTGCAGAGTGCATATTTTGCAGAGCAAACATTCCATTAGACCTATGGTTCCCTTCTACAGCTAAGCACCCAACACAAGCTTTTAACATTCTTTTCGCATTCACTAGGCAGAAGACCTTGATGCTGTCACCTATATTCTCATAACAGAGGAAAGAATCTTTGAAGAAGAATTAAGTCAAACTCTAAACATTTCTGCATGGCAGCAAAAAGTCCACACCAATTCCTTAAAAACACCTCTGTTTCCATGTCAGTGATATAATTAGGCCAGCTCTAATTAAAAAAAAAACAACCTACAACTAAACCAGCCAAAGTACCCAATACATTTTTACAAAAGCACTGAGACTGCTGTTTTACACAGAGGCAGAGACTCCAGTTTCTATGTGGATACCTTAATTTAAAAAAAAAAAAAAAAAAAGAAGATATGTTTCTGAAACAAGACACAAAAAAAATTAATGTATTGAGTCAGATGACTGGCAGGTAGCCTCTAAAGTAGTTCAGTGAAACTATGGTTGTTTATAACACTCAAGATCTTCCACCACATATTCACAGAAAAGCAAGAAACTTCCTGCAGCATAGTCTTAATTGTCAGATACACAAGAAGTTTTTTTAAACAGAAAGAGAGATAGGTAAGAAAGAAACAGGGAAAAGAAAAGAACAAACACTAAACATGAAAAGAGAGACTTTCAGAGTTCTGAAACATTTTTAATTATCTAGGAAATCCTCACTCCATATAATATGAGTTCTGAGAAGCTCTCCAAAACACAGATGGAATTCTATTATTTCATTTAATAAGGAGATAAACAGATTAACTTAATATATTTAAATAATAAAATTACCCACTTAACTGCACAGCATAAACAGAACTATAAACTATGAACTATGACAAAATTATCTAAGAATTAAGTAACGTGAAATGAACTTTAAACAATTTAAAGGAAATATGAGCATTTTGCCTCTATGAAAGGAGAACTTTTGAAATTGCCTATGTAACATTACCTAACTAAACGATGTTGGCTTTTACTATGCAAGGATATATAAATAATACCTACATATTACTTTTACTAACTACTGTTACATCACTATCTAATGTTACCTTCTTGTCAATTCAATCTGCATCTTGTTTTCCATGTTTAAAACCAGAACCCTCTGCTTCTGAACCATGTGAAAATCACTGTGAACTAAAGAAATTTCTTGGAGTCAGTGAATGTTACTAGCACAAACTATAAAATACCATAACAAGAATTTCTAGCTACATCTACTACTTACCAATCCCTGGATATAGAACTTATTCTTTTGCCTTTCACACAGAAAATAATTCCTTGCTACATCTAGTGGTTACTGGTGCTATTTAGCAATATTTCATCTTTAGTCTCCTTGCATTTTTATTTGAAAAACCTGCAAGACTTCATATTTTGTAGGAATAGCAGATATCTAGCATCACTTTTACAGTCAGAAAAAAGAAAAGTCTATTAAAAGCATTAAATAAAACCATATTTTGACTATTTTTCTCATGGTAGCAGAGAGAAGGTTAATGTAGTACAGAAGGTTGGGCAAGATT
>VZTZ01031082.1:139898-165138 GCA_013400955.1 Drymodes brunneopygia
TGTTTTGTTTAAACAAAGTATAGTTAAATAGAAATTCTGAAAGCTAAAAAAGTTTTACTTTACCTAAGAGAGACTACCTTGGGATTTAATTTATTATAACTTCTAAATATCTTTTATTATATATACTATTATTTTCATACTTTTCTGCAAACAGTTCACCTTGGTGAATTTCCTGGCTACTCAGAATTAATGTGTCTTTTCTAAAGGTGATCACTAGCTAAATGTATCTCAAGATCCAGTACAAAAAGGCACCATAACAGGTACTTTGCTGAAACTTTTTCTTTAGGCATAAAAGCAAGCTTGCAAAACCCAAGACACTGACATTCAAAATTTGTTTTCCTACTCCTTCTCATATTGTCTTTGTAAGTGGAAAAGAAACACAGCTACATTAAAAAAATTAATAACAAAAATAATAATTTGTATTTGAATTTTCGTCACACTTCTTCACAAGTAATATTGCAAAAATAATAGTCTCATTAAAAATCACCTTTATTCATATCAGAAAAAGATACTTTCCAGCTTTTAAGTCTCAAACAATATATTATCCTACCCAGCAGAGTTGTGATGACAAAATATGTGATTTACTAATCTCATCATACCTTGTCCTTCCAAATTTAAAAGAAAGCATCTGGCTGCACTACCCCATGCCAGTTACCTTCCTGTAACAGATATAATTTCCAATGAACTAAAAAGTTCAGAGAAATACTAAATCATGCTACTTACTGTAGAGTCTTCATAACAGAATAACTTCAGGAAATCAACATATTCATAACTAAACCATCTGCATTAAACTCTTACTTACAATGCAAATTAATAAAGTAATAAAAAGTTTAGAAGAGTATAGTAAAGTATTTTCAAGACTAGTAGAGCAAGAAGGTTTTCTTCCCTTTCTCTTGTTTCATAAATACTCCTTCAGTAATGGCTAATGAGACAATTTAAAGTCCACAATGAATTCATAAAGTACACGCCATACTTGAATTTTGTTTATTCATAGTTTAACTCTCTGGGCAAGTCTCACTCTTTATTACCCTCCCTGCAAAATTCCAGCAAGAACATTTCCTTTCTCTCTTTTCTTTACCTGAGCATCAAACCTGGTGTTTAAGGCTGTCCAGGAGCAGAACCTGCTGCCCAAGTTTCGGCGCGGCTGGTCATTGTTAATAATGCATTTGGGCCCGGCCCCCGCACAAGGCGCTCGCTCTGCCCGCGGCGCGGCCACGGGAGAGCCAGCAAAGCCCTTGCACCCATTAGCTGCTTGGAATGTGCTGCCGTGGGATTAGCCTTGTTAAGGGTTCAGTGGGCACCCACCCGTGGCCCCACAACACCGCTTGGTTTGAACATCTAATCTGACACCAAAAGAAAAACAAATCCCCTGAGAGCTTGGCTTTAACCGGCACAAGCCTTGATGGACTTTTTGTCTCCTCCCTTCTTTGCCCCTGAGAAAGAGAGCTGGTCAAAGTGTGATAAGATGCCCTGAGTTCTTAAGTTTGACTCAGGAAAACCAATCCATCAAAAGAAACACTGTACTAAGCTGGAAAGAGCTTGAGAACACAGGAGAAACCGTTAAGCTCCAAAGAATGAAAGCAGTGTGTTTACTGGGCAACTATGAGAAATCTATACACAGTTGAAATATATTGCAATTAATCAACAATGGCATTTTTCCAAAGAAACTGGGGTTTTGTCACTGTTTCCCACCCCAATTGCTGTACAGTCGTACATATAACTTTTCATAAACACAAACCTTTGTCTTTCAGAGACAAGTAGCTACATTTTTTCCATCGTAATTAAAAGCTGAAAACTTTAGCCAAAACTTGAATACCTACAAATCTGGGGACTAATTCTTTATGGTGCCCTCTTGACATTAACACTGATGAACAACCTTTTCATACGAACATTTTAATTTTTATTTTAGTACATAGCAATAACATATGTTTAGTTACTTACATAAAGAGTTTCTGAAACATAAATTATTTTGACTCTTAAACCCCCCGCCCCCCATGTTTGCATTAGGTCCTCTCTACTCCTACATATGCCTGCATCTCTTCCTTCCCTTATCATTGAGGGTGCATCTAATGCAAGAAAAATATTCTGTCCACCCTTGGTACTTATGAGTACACAAGCACTAAACTGTTCTGCACGGACATTAGTTCTGAAGGGCCCAGAATGGGCAAGGCTGAGAATATGCATCAAGTTTTAAACCTCTTACACCAGCACACGTGGAGAAATATCTGCTAGGCTGGCTAATCCATGAGATTGCCTTTGTCTCTTGGTTCCCTAAGTTTTTGTGTAAAATACATACATGTATTTTGTAAATATTAATGTATATATTAAGAATGTGCACACATATACTCTCTATGTGTGTATATATGCACACACATAAATTCTTTTCCAGCAAACCTGTGGCCTGTGAGGTTTCTGAACCAGAGATTGTGCGCTTATCTTGCAAGCTTTCTTAAACACAGGATTGGACCAAAGATGGTCTGTGGAGAACAACAAAGGTGAAGTTGCAGCCAAGAAAGCAGCTAGTAAAGAGTTCAGTGAGATAAAGAATACGATGGGGACTCAGCAGGTAAAGACACCTTGCGTTTTAACAATAGGGAATTTGGTTTGGTTGAGAGGGTGGAGAGGTGGTGAACCTTTGGTGGAAAGACTGAGGTGAAGAAAGGAAAGATCTCATAACTAACTGGTTAAAAATATTAACTGACTTTGAAGTGAAACTTCTGTATCTGAACTTGATGAAACTATGGAGATTGATCCTGGATTCAGATTTCAACTTGCAGAGTAACATGGGGCAGAAGCCACAACTTTTGTCTTAAGAAATCAACAAAAGAAACAATGGTTATACTAATTCCCATATGTTACCCAGTGGCACTAGGGTGTTTTATAGGTAAGGACTTAAGTAGAGTTGGCTTATACAACTCATGCCACAGGTAATTACGACTGTCTTTGCATAACTCATTTAAAGATGCATTAACTTAGGACTCTGTGGCAATGAAACAACCAGCGCCATACGTGCTTCTATATTTTGAGGAGTAATAAAGAAAGAGTCAATATACACAGACAGCTGTTTTTTCAATATGGTACAAGTGCAAAACAGTGCTTTCCGAGGTGGATGCTGCTCATTTCATGATACAAACATACATGTTCTTTAAATTTTCTACCAGCTCATTGTTTATGGAACAAACAATTAAAACAGCAGTTAGCAATGAACTCAGTACTAATTGCTCATAGAAGGTGAGGGTGAATATCTAAAGACTGGTTTCATTGGGGAAAGAGAGGTGTTAAAAGCCTTTCTCTACTTTGCAGAGGGACAGACCAGCTGGACAGGCAATGGAGTATTACTGAAGCAAATTACAGAGAGGATTTAGAGGAGCATATGGTGAGGAGGAGCAAACTGATGTGATTAGTATTCCTTAACCGAATGAGAACATTTACAATTTCCACTGTCTCTGAATAAAAACCCTGTATCTGTAAACTTCTATAGCTATATTAGTACAAAGGAAGACAATGCTTGAGTTTAACCTCATTGCAAGGTGCACTCAGGACAAATTTATAAGCCTCATTTCAACACTGTGCAATTATAAGCACTATAAACACTTTTATGTAATTCTTGAAGCATTAGGAATTTACCTTTCTGGATATTAACTCAGGAATCATTGGGCTGTCCCAAAAGATTTCATTTTCTAACAGACACTTATTACCAGTAGCATCTTAGAGATTGTGAATTCAGCTTTTACCCACTAGAGCTGTACTTATGTATGTTTTGTTCTTTTTCTAACAGGCTTCTCAAGCACTTTATCATCAGAGTTGTTACTAAAACAATGCTGAATTGTCTTAAAAATCAAGTTGTATTCAGTAGAGAATGGGAGGGCATAGAATGAAGTCATTTATTATTACAGTACATTACAGAAATTATCTCTTAGCATTATTTACCAGATGTAACTTTTATACTGTACTTAGAAGAAATACAGTGATTTAAAAATAATCATCAAGTTTTCATTCAATAGTTCGTTATTTTAGTAATTATATCTGACATTTTTCTTACTGCAAGGACACGGAAATGAAAATGTTATGCCTCTGCTAATGCTACTGTGGAAATGTGTATTTATGCTTTATATAGACATTATATAGAACAAGCATATGTCATTATTATCTATGCTATTGACAAATTAACTGAGAAGCTTAACAGATATTTTAAATAGAACCGGGGAGAATGATTTGAGCCAAAATTGGTGTAGACATCCAGGTTCCTACAGGCCTCCTCAAGATCTGTAGAAGTGTAAGGAGGAAATTTTAAAGAAAATGTCATTAAGATGAAGGATATATTGTGAAGAACACTCCAAAAAGAGCTTTTTTCTTATAGGTTTTAGCATTTGAAAGGAAGAATCAACTTCATTAATGAGGTTTCTTCAGATACATACTTATGATTTCACCAAAATTGCTGTGAGTTTAAAGCTGTTTAAATAAGTAAATAAACCCTTTATATTAAGAAAGCCTTACTTGATCAGATGATGGGTTTATCTGCATCTCTGCTTGGTCTCTACCAGTGAAATAAATAGGGGTTATAAAAAAGGGAAAGCACATCAAATATGTATAATGCTTTCCCCTAAGAGTTTCTCAGCTAACAATTATTTTCTGCTCACGGACTCCTGGATAGCTGTGATTTCTACATGCTCTGTAACCCTTCATGGGCTTTCTCCTAGAACTTGCCTGCTGATTTGTTGCAAGCTTTCAGCATCTTCACATCTTTCTCCTTGCTACAGAAGGAAACACTTCCTTCTGTTTGTTTTGAATGCATCTCTTCATACTTTCCCATTGCTGACAGAGGCAGTGAACACTCAATTCCCACCCATCCTCTTCATACCAGTCATGGTTTTCACTATACCTTCTGAAGTATTTTTTTCTCCCAGATTAACCATTTATCAAGTATCTCCTCACACAGAAACCATTTGTTACCTTTTATCATCCTTGCTGCCCCTCTCCAAACCTTTTTCAACTTGATTCTTCCTTCTGGGAGGAATCAGAATTGTACACCAATGGTGGACTAACTACAGATTGGTATTGTGGCAAGAGGACATTTGGTAGTTTGGTATCTCTTTCTTACCTAATAACTCCCAGAAAAGATTGATTTTTTCTTGGCCATCACAACTGAGCACTGTGGTATACTTTCACAGAAGTATCTAGCTTAACCCCAATATTTCCCTTCAGTGTAGTAAAGAATTTACTATATTAATGGGGAAGAACTGCTATAAAAATCAAGCTGTTTTAATCAAATCTTTACTACAGAGCAGTAATAAACCTATATGAAGTTCTAATTTATGTCAAATGCAGCTTAAAAATTATAATAAAAATTATGTCATACAAGTCCATAACTGCAAATACGTGACTAGAAAGTGAAATACACAGGAAATATATTTCTGCCACTCAGCGTTGGTAGATTATTTATCTTTTAAACCACTAAGCTTGTTTCTGGATTCTAAAAGAGTACAACATTATTCCTAACTCTTCAAACTAAGGAAAGAAAACACCTTTCATGGTAAGCAAGTTCTCATGCTGTCTAATAAAAATCGTGAGGTTAAAATGCACACGTAGGAGTTATGCACTGAATCTAATTCTGGTCTGAACTATTTGATTTCTAAACTAGTCATTCTACCCCATAAATGTATGACAGCTATAACACTGTCTGCTCTTACATTAGATTGAGGTGGTTTTGTTAGCCACTGTGTGGGTGCTGAGCTGTTGAAGGAATTAAATTGCACATAACTGCATGAAAGGGTCTGAACAAATGAGGATTCCAGATGTTTCCCAAGCTCAAACATTCAATTGGACCAATTTTATGTCCCTGTTCACATTTAATCGTATCTAACATGCCTCTAGTTACTCACAAGTGCCTCTTGAGCCCCCAGAATAATACAGTCCCCCAGGCACCCTTTGTCATAAGGCTTTGGTTGAGGCCCTGATTTGCCCACCTCCAGCCTTCCCAGGCACACCATGTCAGATGTCCTCAGACTGTGGTGAAACTTCAACCACATCTCTAAGCTATTTCTGTAACTATCTTTGTGTCAGGTTTATCAGTGTGTGCAGACAGTGTTGGACACCTCCTGGATCACTCTTACCATCTTCATTATGCAAAATATGAATACTAAACTGGACAAATCCTTCACAGATGGAGCTATTTAATTTTCTTTCCTATAACCTGTCTTTCATGCTTTTCTTTTCCCAATGCTTTAAGCACCAGATTTTACTGATTTCTGCCCAAGGACACCAGAGAGATATGTTTTAGGCATGTGCCAAGCCCCATGTATTACTTGGGTTTTGATAACCAAATGGTGACATTGACAAGGGTACTTTTAATGCTAGCTTGTTTATATATGCTCTTTTCAAGGGATGGTGGACATATTCTGAATTAGGTTACAATAGTTCTCATTCACCATTCAAATTGCATTATAAAGAACAGCTTCAAAATTTGCTTCAGATGTCCTTTTTTGTTATATGCTCCGTTGTGACCTTTGATTTCAGTGATATTTGAAGTGAAAGTATATGTACTACTTTAGCTAACTCTTAAATACTACAGGGAGAAGTTTAACAAAAGATGCCAGTGATTTATCACTTGAAACAAAACTAAGTAAAACCTTAGCAAGTCTTGACACTGTTGTCAGACAGAAAACATTTCTAGCACATTATCAAAATGGATATTTCGACTTTGACTCAAACAGCTGTCTTTCACCAAACATGATGTTGAATGGAGGCAGTACAGACAAGTTTTTAGGCTTGAGAGTTTACCTCCAAATCACAGATATTACTCTGACATTAGCACAAAGGGTGAATGGAAAAGCATTCAGAAATATGACACTTAACAAGTAAAAAATGCTTTATTTTCCATGTTGTTACCTATACCTGCTCACATATGGTCAGAACAAAAGTAGCAGATGCACCTCAGGAAGAAGGCAGAAGCATTACTGAGCAGAGGAAGAGCGAACAGCCTTCCAGCCTCTGCGGTAGCTCCTACAGCCAGGAATACAGCAGCTCTTTCCCCTGAACCTCATTTTGGAAGGTTTGGATCCTTCCACAAAACTGCTTTAACAGCTGTTCCTCTCCTTCCACTGCAGACCTTCCTCCTCTGTCTTGTCTGACACAACGTGAAGGAAAGTATCAGAATGTCCAGAGCTGCTTGACAGACCTGCAACCATGCCACCCTTAGCAACCTTTGATTTTGGGCAGCGGTAAGGCAGAAACAACAACAACAAAATTATTCATGAAAAATATATTGTTGCCAGTTGCATTAGCAAACATACAGCAAATCTCTCATAAATCTATTTTTGAGAAAGAAAACTTGTTTCCTGCAGTAAGTTACATTTTTTAAAGAAGAACTCCCATGAGGTTTGGCATTATAGTATTTTATTTCCTAGTGATTTTGGCATTATAATATCTCAGCATTATTAAAATCTAGGCTTAGCTGTATAGTTAGCATTTTTTCCCTGTTAAGTCCCAGAGACTGTTAATATTTGATTTTCCTGAAAAATACTATCCAAGTTTCAATTGTCCACCTAATGCAATATTTTAGTCCAGGAAAAAAAAAATACATAAGAAAAATGCAACTAACGTATAATCTAATGACTAAATTCCTGAATTAATCAGAAATATAGTAATAACATATAAATATCTTTTTCTTCCAAAAAGATGGCTTTATTGTATTATCTACAGCAAATTTACATGGAGTGAACTATGAAGTCCAAAATACCTAGAGAACATAAGCATTTCTGAAGCAAAGGGAGTGAATGACCAATTTGAAACCGTCAGAAAAAGCCTGGTTCAGCTCCTGTGAACAGTGTGAGAAACTGTTTGTATGCATTTTGCTTATGCTTTCAACATACATGCTGTTGTGAGGGAAACGTGTGCCATTGTGTGATGATGCAAGCAGCTTATTCAAAATACCATAATTCAGTAAATCTGAAACACTTAGACAGACCCTTGTGGAACTAGGAAGATTCTATACCTCTGACCAAATGTTTATAGCATTATGTAAGTCAGCAGATTTTCAAAAAAAAGTTTTAAATTAAATATTGTTTTGTAACCTACATTGCCGGTTTTTCCTGCAGACTGCAATTTCACAGGTTGTTCCTCAGCATGCATTTTCTTAATTGGCAAAGGAAGTACAAATGTATAAATTACATTCAATGCAAGTTATTCCAAATGTTCTATGACTCAAGTATGACTGTAAAACCACACCCATTTTTCTAAGATGCATGTAAGGTCTTCTCAAATTTTTTTCTTTCTGCACACATAAATCCTGTTTGCTTCTGATGTTTAGTCCTAACTATGTAGCTTAAGCAAAAGTAAACAAATAGTATTCTTTAATAATAAAGTGGCAATTGCCAAATAGGAAGCTATAAAGTTTCATGATTTTTCTCCAGGGTCAAATTATAAGGAAAAAAATAGCCTTAAGACATAAATTCTTCTTAAATCACAGACTAAGAAAAGAAGAAAGTCACAGGAAATATAAATTATACAGGTACTATTCATGTTTCTTGATCTAAACAGAGGGTCCTACTTTAAAAAGAATATTGAAAAAAGAATCAGCTAGTATTTCTGTTTCAGTAAGTTTGAAACTTGGTTGCATCTGCAGAATTACATAAGGAAAAGACATGCTATAAAATCTCGAGCTTTTAATTTTAAATTCTTGTGTAAGAAATTACTTTGAAGGTGATCTACTTCAAAATTTAATCATATTAACCATGCTGTGGATCAACACATAATTATGACCTACATTATAGATAATAGCAAATATTTCAGTGGATTTTCCATTCTGTTTTAATTTATGGAATGAGCTTTGCTTGATGTTTGAAAGGTTTCCTGAAAGACCTTCTTTCAGCCTGTTCTGGCTTTGATTTAACAAGACTATTAAGACAGTCCTACAGTTACATTTCTAATCCCTGAATTAATATTAGGATTAGAATTTTATAGTGAACTGGGTGGGCGTCATTAAATCTCAAATCCTGCAAATTCTTGCTCTTGGGCAACACACAGTTTCGTGACTTTGGAAAATTTGGAGGACTGGAGCCTAACAATGAGGAAAACAAGCCCCATCACATTGCTACCAAACTTTCTTGTGCTTTTAGCCACAACAGGTGATTCTTTGTCCTAGTTTTGTTAACCAGCTGCCAGAAATGATATCAAGAAAAAAAAATCATTCTTCTTTGGCATGCAATATTCCTTACATGCAATAACTCCTGCAACTGTACCTATATATATGTATATATGCACAAAACACAACCGGGGTGGAGGATCCCCACTACACCAACACAGAAATAAACAGCAAGCATGAATACTCTTGTTGAAGCCTTGGAAGGGGACTCAGACTCACAGGCAAGAAAGTTGTAAACATTCATCATCCAATATTCCCCACTCTGTGGGACAGAGCCCCATTTTCTCTTTCTCCACAAAATTTTGAAATGAATAGTCACGTTAAAGGCCATTGACTGATGATGCAGTCTGCAGAGCGCTGCCCTGGATTAAGATTACTTTTGTACCATCACAGGAAACAGCTTGGAAAGTTTGGAAACCGTGAAGGAACTTGAACATGAAGACAGGAAGAAGAGAACTGATTCAAAGTGACTGATGTGAAATCTTACAATAGGCAAATCATTTGTGTTTTTCTTGGGAGTTCTTTTGCTGAGATTTTTTTTTTGTGTGCGTGTGTGGTTTTTTGATTTGTTTGTTTGTTCAAATGTTTGTTGTTATTTTTCTTTTTTCTTTTTTTTTTTTTTTTTTTTCACTTTTCCATTCTTTGATACTTGCTCTAAGACTTGCAGTGACAGAAATCAGAACACAAGCTTAAGAACCTTATTCCCTGACATGGAAACACTTTGGAAAACAAGGTGGTATGGGCCTTTCTTAAAATTAATACCAATCACATATTGTCTGCTAAAAGACAACGCAGTGCTTATGGTAATAACTTGAATCCTACAAGGTTATTCAATACTATACACCCAAATACATGTGACTGGGGATAAAAATCCCTGCTGCTCTCCAAGTGCTCTGTTGAATGCAGCTTGCAAAGTTCTAGAGGATTCTGGAAGGAATGAAACATGTAATTTGTGATTAATTAGTTTCTGATTTTAATGAATTCTCACAGTACAGATAAGTAGAAAAACCATTTAAGAAGCAGGTCTTATTATTTGCAAAGTTGTATAATGGGGTTCATTCACATGGAGGCATACAAGCAGTTTTAAATTACTTTCTTGTTTTGACTTGACTTTGAAATAAAGACTTTAATGCAATACTTTATTTTGGACTTTGCAGAATATTAAAATCTAGTGAAAGAAGACAACCCAAGTGGAAGAAAACAACCTAGTGGAAGAAAACAACTCAAACACCTTTTACTTTAGAAAGGCTTGAGAAATTTCTCTGGTTTTGCTTTTTTTTTGTAGTTTAAATCTCCTAGAATTTGATTACATAGCACATTCCAGCTATCTGCCCCAGCAGGCCCCTGTATCAAGACTTTCTGATTACTACTTATGCATTGTTTCAAAGTGAACCCTTGAAGGATTTCATTTAATAGAGATTAGTACCTTTATTAAACAGTGGTTAATTGAAGCCTCCAAGCTCTGCTAAACGTTGTTCAGTGAAGTGGATTAGTTGCTTTAATTTTTGCTCTCTCACACAAGAAAATAACATTGAGTGAAATAAATACCTTTTCCATTGGTGTCCTAAGGGTGACATTATTATAAGGCTTTTACCTTATGTATTTTAAGCTGGCAGTTTTCTAATTTACAGAGATACCTCTGGTTCAGCACACTTACAAACTATGTTGATCCTAAAAATCCTCTCTTAGACTGGTTTAACTTTTAAAAAGAATAAATTAAGACCACCATCAAGAATACTTTATTAAATGTATGACCAAACTCTGCCACTGTTTCCTCTTTCTGATACAAAGAGAAAAAAAATCAGAAAAAAAAGTTATGGAACATTTGTAATTTTTTATTTTATTTTGATTGCTTCCCTAGGTTTTCCTGTAAATAGCTTATTTATGTGACAATATTATTTTCAGCAATATTAAGAGAGACTATAAAATCTTATAGAATGTCAGTAACTCATTAAAGAATATTAGTGATTCACTCAAGACCAATTTATTAAAATATTATTTAGAAAATTGAAGGTTCTAAATGAAGATATCTGCTTCATTAATTTTCCCTGTTGACTTCTCAAGGTATGATAACTTAAAATTCAATTAAAAGTAATAGGTCATGTTAATTTTACTGCACTGTCTGTACACGGGAAATTCTTGCTTAAAGAAAAAAAGTCTAAATCTTAGTCAGATTTGGAAAAGAGGACTAAACAGAAGAAAATAACTCACTAAAAGCAATTGGAAAAGTACCTCTGCTTCTGTGAGAGTTGTGATAACAAAACAGCTGCTATTTTTGCCAATCAGAAGAATTCCTGCTGAGCTCCAAGGGCCAGTGAGGAAAGGCTCAGTCCAGAGTTATGCAGGGATACCTCTGGCTGCTGTCTAGCACAGAGCTCTGGGTTAGCCTGCAACACCACCCTGGCTGCAGCACTCTAAGCAGCTGCTAAGCGTGAAAGATGCTCAGTACCAGCTTCAAAGGAAAAAAATAATAAATATGCTTAATTAGCTACTACTGCTGGTGTCAACCTCTCTTATGTTTACCGTATTCAAAATACCCCCGAATAAGTGAACTTGTTATGGCAAGGTAGGTTTACCAGTTTAGAAGTTCACACTCTAAGAACAGTTTCTATATTTCATAAATGAGACACTTACATCAAGTGTAACTGGAAGCAGTAACAAAAAGATTGCAGTAGGAATTACTGACATTTTACTCTATTTTTAGACAGATACAAAAGAGGAAAGAAATAGTTCAGTAGAGATGACTTCAGTGGATTTCACAGAAAAATGCAGGAGGACCCAAATTTTAGTTTCATCTTTTGAAAAATGTTAGGTAAGGACCACATTTGGCCAAACTTTACTATTGTTTCTGACAGGCAAAGCCATGATAATTAGTGGTATAGCACCACTGAAATGCAGAGACGAATTTGGCCCTGAACTCGTATGCTTTTATGTCAATGCTGGAAATACATTATATATCAGACTTCATTTATTGCATTTAGTGCTTTCTAATGCCACTCCCTTGGGCCTTGCCAGGCAACACACATGTATTAAAGTGTCATTAACAGCACTGATCTGTCTGCTACTTCAGGAGACATGACAACTAAAAACAAATTCATCTTATCCAGCCTGTGGAATTTACAGATTTACAGCATGAATGAGGCTCAAATCAGCCACATCTGGATTGAAAAGTCTGCAGACAGAAGTGACAGGTCAAGCTAAAGTGGCTACTGATGTGGAGGGACGTCTGATTTCTTAGCAATCCAAAGGACTTCACTGTAGCACAACTGGGAACCTTATTAGCTTTTTCTCTTTTATGTTTCCGCAGCAATTTTACACCTTTTGAAAAGAAAAAAAAAAAAAAATACAAACCCTCCATCTCTGAGGATTTAAAGAGCACATAATTATCACATAATTATGCACAGAGGAAATATAAGAACTCATTGACAGTTTGGCAAAGTTACAGCTCCAAGGGCACAGATTTCTGCATGAGAACAGGCACATCAGATCAGCTATCCCAAATCAACAGAGGCAGTAATAAAAGGAGAACTGAGGGAGGAGCATAACTGGGTTGGCTTTTCTCCTGCAGCTCTTGGAGACATTGGGAGCTGGTCGTGGGGATGATGCTGGTGAAGGTGGTTGATTTCCATTTCCACGAATTGGAAAGTTCTCATGACAACCACAGATCTGATACACATTCCCTGTGTTCACACTTGAATGTTACTAGAGAGCAAATCACTTATCTGCAGTAAGCATCTGCACTATGCAACATCTTGCAAGCCTCCTATTCTTTGAATACTGATCTGCATGTTATAATTCTCAAAGACTTCATAGCAAAGGAAATGTGCAAGATTATACTCAGACACCAGTGATTCAGCATCATGGCTCTAGGTGTAGTATGTTTTGAAGCAGACATTTAAGATCAGCCTCTGAAAGCTGGGTCCTTCACCAAACGGAAGAAATGTAAACGGCTCCCCATGAATTCTCCCAAGTGTCAGTATTTTATAGTTGTCCATGCCTGCAAAATCCTCAAGTTAAGGAAGAACCAGAAGCCTGCATTTATGAAAATCACACTGGAAGCCTCAGAAGCACAAGGTCTCCTTCTGGAAAACGCTCATCTCTGTGTTATTTTCTCATGAAATCACTTAATCCACACTGGAATTTTATGTGTCTGTTTTCAATAAATTGCAGTTTTTAAGAGCCTGAATGCTGCTGGACAGTTTGCTTGTCCAAATAAAGGGTATGAAAAATGCCAACTGTGATGTTAAAAAGTACTTCACAGTATTCTTTGGTCTAGGCTTCCTTTTCAGCACAGATAGGTGAATTCTATAATATAAATTGCATTTCATTTGTCTATGTAACACAAAACAAAAAGTTAAAGATACCTCCAAAAACCCCATAACCAAAGGATAAGTCTAAAACCTTGAAGCTACAGTCTCAGAGTTGAGCTGCCCTTTGCTTTAAATGTCTGTCACAACTTAATGAAGGATAAGACTATTGCATTATTCTGTATGGCAATACTAACATGATCTAGGTCACCTGGCTTGCTATGTTACATTCATGTGCAGACAGCTAGCTAGCTAAAACATGTGAAAACTATTTTTTTAGACGGAAAAAGCTCACAAGAGTTAACAACACAGAATAAAAAATGAAAGGATGTCACACTAGTTCAAAACTAACACAGTATGTCTTAAGTTTCTGAATATTTAATTCAGATTGTTATTACTCGATTTCCCCTACAGCTTCCTCATTAATGTCTTAGGCTTCAAATATTGTGGGAAAGTATACAGAGGCAAAGAAAAGAGGATATTTTACAAAGATATATGCCCAACAGACTTGCTATTTTGTAATGTACTTGCAATGAGAACAATTTGTTCTCAGTTTAGCTTTTTGATGGTATCTTGACATTTTTAACACAAAGCACATATTGTAATATTGACATTTTAGCTACCAGAGCTGAAGATATCAAACCAAGCATTTTTGGAGACCATCAAGCAGACTTCCTCTGTAACAACTGCTTGGGAAAGGGTTCATTCTATTAGTACAGAATAGTTCCTGTTTAGAATAGTCTCCAATACCTGAAAAAAAGACAGTTCAGTACATGTGTCAGAGGGATCTTCCAGGGTAAAAATTGTTTGGCTCAAAGCCCAAAAGCAGAACATTGCCCAGAACACCTTTCTGCCATGATGGGAGAGAACCCATCGACTGAAAGCAAAGTAAAAAAATTCTCTATTTTCTTTTAAAATGACCCAGGAAATACTGGGTTACCACTTCCCATGCACTCCAGAGCTGCTTTTTCAGGGGAATAATTCTATTCTGCATAACACAGTGAACACCACAATGATAAAACCTACTACCACCCTCTGCTTTAACAACTGCATTTAGAAGTGATTGTCTTTCCTAAATGCCTTTCCTAAAGTCCTTTCTCAGCGGCAACCAAAAGACTACATAATACTGGCAACCTCTTGCCACTGTTATGAGCTTTCCAAACTGAATCAGAGTAGATGTTTGAGTGGCAATTTGGAAATTCCATTTATGCATTTCTTATGCATTTTCCCTGTTGCAGTATCATAGAAAAATAAGATTGTCTATGAATCTTTTAAAAGCAAATTGTGTCCCATGGTCTATTTTCAAGCAAGTTTATGCACATTTCTCTTACTACTATCCATAAATTCAACTTCTCTTTTATTGCAACAATGGAGAAAGAACAATTCCCCCAGGAGTGTGATGGATTTTTGTTTAATCTGAACCTTTTTACAGGCAAGGAATGATTAAATGTACATGTCCTCCCTCCATAATTGAAAGTCTCCTCTGCTATCATTAATTTAACATTTATCACTTCTATCTGTAGTTACACTGTACTTAAATCCAGTAAACTGCAGATTTTTAAATGGTTTATGTAACTTAACCCTCCTCTGTACAGATATAAATCTACCAATGTTCAGTGTAAGCCTCAGATGCTTGAGTCTTAAAATTAAGCAGACCACTTGATTTTCCTTAGTTAAATGAATGCAAAAAGCAAACCAAGAAAAAAAGGAAATACCACAGATTTGAAAAAGAATGTCCCTACTTACACATATTTAGCTTTCTTATAACTGAGAGGGATTTTATTAGTGTTTGGACATCTACAGATTTATTCTGTCAGAAAAAAAATCCCCACAAATTGCATTAAAAAGTAGAAATAACACCACTCCACCCCCCTACAGTCCCCCCATCAAACATTTTCCAAAATGAAGAATCCTGAATCTGATATAATTTTAAAAATTTTGACTAGCAGGACTTGGTAATACAAAGTACATAGTTTCATCCTGAAATATTTTGTCAGTATTCAGAAGGCACACTTTCCATGTCCCTGTAAGGGCTGTGGTTGTTTAGTATAATTGTTTGTGTCATCAGGAAGACTATCTTGTTATTGACTTCAACAGTCTGAGAATCTGTGATTAGACTTTATATGGGGTATTCATGGAATAGAGAGGAGGAAGATCAAGGCTGTGATTACTATCTGCAGTTGCCATACACACAACCCTATGCTGCAGAGCTGAGTTGCTGTCAGAAACTAAAGTTAGCTATCAATTCCCTATCTATCTCAGGCATTTGCAGCCAATGATGTAGATTTTTATTCTTTTATTTCAAGGAGTTCAACTACCATTAGCAATAAAGAAAAAATTTTTTTAAAAGGACTTTTTGAATCCTTAAATCAACACGACCTTCACAGAAGTCTCCAGTGAGTGTAACCCACAGCTTGAAAATACTATTTCAAGTAAATATCTACGGTCCTGACATTTTGAAGGACTGTAATACAGGTACAAGTGGCATGGAAAGTGGTGAAGTGACTATTTTAGTACAAATTCTTCAAGACATGTAGCATCTCCAAACATAGAAAAATCTATCACTGACTCATTCCCACCCACAAATGTTCATTTAAAAGCCTGAGAAGGAGTTTCCTAGTACCAAATCATCACCAGAGTATTACCAAATGGCAACACATGGCGTGCAAGTGAACATCATGGAATTTGGGGGGTTTTACATATTTATGTATGCATTCATATTAGCCGTAGATGATCCAACTATGTATTCAAAAACATTAACTGTCATAGATTTCAATGCACAAGGCAGGCAAGATTCTACCATTTTTTGACATCTGACATATTTCAGTTTTTTTAAAACATTAGGTTCATATTCAGTAATTAATCAGGACAGCTACAGCCATATTCTACAGCTATTTGTTCTGTGATACGTTATCCTTTCACTGCATGTTAAAAATGCTCCATATAATGATTTGAATCTAAGCAAAACATGAAAAGTTTAAAAACCTTAATTAATTCACAAATAATTAGAAAACATGTAGAAATTGGTTACTACTTAATCTAGTTTTCGATACAAATGCAGCTTTGCAGTTTATATCAATCAGAAGACTGAAAAGATAAAAAGCCTTCTATCACAGATTTTCTTTTGTGATTAAATGTATAAATGATTGGCATCTGGATCTACACACAGTGAGTCAAATTCAGTTTCAATCTCTCTTGACTGAGGTGAGATTTGTGTGCTTACATGAAAGGTGAATCTGATCCATAATAAACAATACACAAGACAACTATTTACCTTGGCAGGCTTAATATCTTGCAAAATTAATTTTCTTTCCAACCAAATATATAATGTTCTTCCTGCTATATTAAATCTTCCAGGCCTGATCTACAATATGAATGATATACACAGCCTTTCTGCTGGGCCTTTCAGGTAATCTGTTGAGAAAAAAAAAGGCTGCATGCATTTATTCTAACTGCATTCAGAAATTAATTATCCTTTTGTGTTTGTGTTAAGGGAGAAAATGGAAGGTTATTTTTAAACCTTCAGTGCTTATTCAATGATGGGGTAAATGTCTTTTTCCCCATGGATCCTACATGTGTCAGGGCTGTCCCTACATTCCATAATTTCTAGGCTCTCACCTTCAGCATGTGTAGCAAACACATTTTCACACTTTCAACACACTGCCAGAAAGATCCAAAGGGAAAAGTGGTGACTCCTGCAAGAGGACAACTTGAACGCCATGTGTCTGTAACTATTTTTGGAACAGAAATAAACTCTTTCAGCCCAGGATTATGAAAAATAAATGCAAATCCTTTATCAAACCTGGTTCAGTATTTCAAGCAGCAACACATTTGGGATGCTTTAGCTCAGAAGTTTTAGTTCAGCTTATTATACACCTATGTTACTACTAAAATCAAAATGTTCCAAATCAGCTATCAAGGAGTTTTCCAAAAATCACAGAAATATTCCTAAAATGAGGGTTTTTTCTCCTAAAATTTTAAAAGCAACATATAATAAGCAGCCAATACCCAACAGAAACAAACAAAAAAGTCAAAAGAGAAGTTGTCCAAAGCTAACCTTCTATGGTGGTCCTTTAGAAAGCCACAGAATTCACACAGAAAATTTGTGGGAAAATCAGTATGCTGTAGTAGATATTTTACAGCTGTTATAGCTTACTCATGACATTACCAGAGAAAAATATTTTTTTCCAGTTGTATGGGATGGCTCCGATCCTGTTTCTTTCTACTCAATGTCATGCCATGTACAGCTGCACAACAGACCCTTGTGCCCTTGCGACTGCTGGTCACAGGACCCAAGCTGAAGGAGGTTGCCTCACATGCTGAAAAGAAAGTTATCTCATGCTTTTGTGAAAATGGAGTAATATAATCAGACCTCATACAGACCAGCTCTACTAGCAAATTTGGTGAAATCACAATGCTTTAGTCCCTATCTGATTTTTCTGCTCAGCTACGCACATTTAGATAAATGGGTTCAATTGTCTTACACTGTGCATTAAGATTAATTCAACAGCACACAAGACTCTAATAGATACCAAGTCCTCCCCACTTCCCTTTATCTCCCTCCACCAGTGTCCTCCAACCTACAATAATCTAACAAGCCAAAGGACACATCAATTTGTTTTGTTACAAATGAACTGTACTTAAAATAATTTCCTGAAAAAACTGACACTAGTGCAATTACAGGGACATTGTCTGCTACTTTAAGATCTGAAATCATAACAAAGGCATCTCTTACAGGAAGAGTATATTTTAGTGGTGCCTTTACAGAGTTATGTACAGAAAAATTTCAGCAATTTATTGCAATTTACTAATCTCCTACCTACTTTATCGTAAGTGCCTCATGACCTCACTGCAGCTCATATACACAGTCCTGCTATTTTTTTTAACAATCTCACACATTGAAAAAAAGTCATGTCCCTCTCTTCAGATTACTCTGCTGATAGTTAAAATTTTCACCACAAAATGTAAAGTCTATTATAGGTGGGAGTGCTGACTTTTTGAGAAAAGAAGCCAAGAAATAATATTAGCAATTTTGCTTCCAATGCACAGGATGACAGCAGGATGTGTATCTGAACCATGCAATACCAGCTTCAAGCTTGTAAAATAAATTGTCACAAGCAAAAACTCATGTTTGCTGCTTTTCAAACTTCAATGAAAATCTGAGTTACTATTTACCACTGAAAAAAACCACTAATGTGACTGCCCAGCCTATGAACAGGAACCTCCACCCTGAACTACACAAGTTAGAAAATAATGGGGATATGCTGTAAGCACTTTTATCTTTCACATTCATCTTCCTCTTCCTATGTCACAAAACCATTTAAAATAAACTCCAGTATAAAAGAAGTATGTTATTGTGAGACATGGAAATTATGTTAGAGTTGAAGAAAAATTAGGAGGAAATGGGGAGAAAAGTAATCCAGCAACTGAAAATCTAAACAAAGATATTAGGTTTTAAAAACCTAATTAGGCTTTTAAAAGCTCCAAACTACAATAATTAATGGAGAATATTGAGTGCACTTCTAGAAAACACAATTCCATTATGAAATATTGGTATTGATCAAACAGATGTATAACTAGCCTTGTAAGGCTGAATTGGCCAGCCTTGCATACTGTGCATGCAGATACAGGGTGCCTCTGGCCTATTTTTTTCATTCAAACAGTGATAGCTACAAAGGAACATGCAAAATCTGAGCATGGGTCTATTTCAAATGCTTAAGCATCTTAGTGAATCAGCAATCTCTTCCTTTTTTTTTTTTTTTTTTTGATTGATAGAAAAATGCCATCAAAACTACAGCTAATGGAAGGATCAGGTCTTAAGCAGCAAAATATCAATTAACAATCATCACAATTTTAGACATGAAATGAAAAACCATTAAGTCAAATTCAAATCAAGACCACTGGAAGTCAGTGATTTTATTTTTACTGCTGATTTCTTTTTCAGCAACTTCAATTTTCTCTCCAACTTGGTTACATAAAGCAGTATGTTAAAATTGCTTCTTTTTGTATGTCTTAAGTACATAGCTTATCCTTCTCATTCATATCTTCACAGGCATTTTTCACATGAAACATAGATATTAAAAGACTTCACATAATATTATATGGCTTTCTGCAAAGCAACTCTAAGTGGAGAAGTGATGCCAACAATTGTGCAATCAGGAGTTGCAAAATATGAATATCCCAACTGGTCCATTGGACCAGAAAGATGAACCCATTTTTATTAGTGTCACTTCTAATATATTATGGCAGTAAAGAAAAACTAGCTGCTTATTTCCCACAGATATTTCCAAGGCCTTAGAAACTTCTGTTTGAACCAATCTTTAATTATCTCTGCCACAGACTTTAGAAAGTTCTGTGCACTCAAAAGTGAGAGTATTAACTGAATTTTGCTCTGGTTCAATAACAGTAATTATGATTCTCATAAAATGTAAGAGTCAACTTTGTGCGGTTGTGAAGTTAGATTTTTTTTAAACGCACTTTTTGCTAGCATTTTCCCTCACCCTGCTTTTCATTCATTCCCTTCCTAGATCAGATTATGCCTCAACTTTTCCCAGAACATTTTCAGCATTTCTCTTGCTTTCCCCTTACTAGTGTTTACTAGTTAAACTACCTACCTCCTCTTTTCACTTATCTCACACTGTATTTGTTCTGCTCTTTTCTAACTAGTTCTGTCAGCCTCTGAGCTGGCAACACGGGCAGCCCATAGCTGGCTGAGCACCTCTCCTCAGTGGTCCCTGGTCACCCCTTGCATCATTTCCTGGTGTCTTAGCATGCTCCACTGAATACCTAACAGCTCAGAAAACAAAGCTTTCACTAATGAGTGCCACAGAGGATAGCAGACTACAACTTGAGCAGAAAGCCAATACCATATCCTCCCTAACACACAGGGGTATTTTTGTTTCTCAGCTTCCTTTCAGGATTCTCAACTTCCATTTCAAGCTCTTTCACATTTCACATAGAAATCATTTGGCCAGAGGTATGTAAATACGCTGTGATTCTACCATGTGTGAAAAGCTATAAAGAATAATTGCTGTCTACCAGAGATGGTGCCTCAACTATCAACAGCTTCCAACACAGTCCATGGAAAACAAACACACACACACAAAAGTGCAGCTGTGCAGGCCTGGGTTGGTAGCCCATAGTACAGCAGACCAATGTTGGCAATATGAAAAGACAGGACAGCCAAACCAGCAAAAAGAGCAGTGTTCATGCATGAAGTGATAGGGTTTTACTCTGGAAACCTGGGTACCTACCTACAAACAAATCTTCATCTCTCTGTATGTTTGTGGAGAGGAGAATGTAACTTCCCTGAAGCAGACTCATGGTTATGGTGTGATGTTAATCACTTCTAGTTTTGCACAGCAGGTATTTCCTAAGGTAATAAATACAGACCTTGGTAACTGCAACCATCAGTCCTGACAGGGACAAGGCTATCACTGTGAGTCTGTGTAGTTAAATATGTACCAGAATTTGGTGACTGGGCAGCAAACAGAATCAACTACTTAAAGCATATGCAGGAATCACAATGTAACTCCTGCAAAACATGAAGGAAAATTTATAAGTATGCTGCATTATCAGTGCATCTTTAAACAACAGGCTCCCAAATGTCTTTTCTGGCCTCCCTAGGTCATATTGCAGGTTTTAACTTTTCACACATGAAAATAAATAGCAAACCAATGGTCTCTTTCACTCTGCAATAAGCTAAGGATTGAATGCAGTTTGTGCTCTGGTTGTTTCTCTTTTACATTCTGTGGGTAAGAGTGTTGTATGTCAAAGAAATTTAAAATCCATGGCTCAAGTAGCTTGGCACATAAGAGCTTGTGCTTAGCATATCAGTCAGAAGCCAAGATTTATAAACAATCTTTAAATACTCTTATTAGATCAGTATAATTCTCCCGCATGAAAGAAAATCTCTTTAGATGAAGGCATTTC
This sequence comes from Drymodes brunneopygia, assembly GCA_013400955.1. NCBI lineage: Eukaryota > Metazoa > Chordata > Aves > Passeriformes > Petroicidae > Drymodes > Drymodes brunneopygia. The sequence goes on from VZTZ01031082.1 coordinate 161,280, forward strand.
TAAATCAGATAAATTATTTTCTGAAGATATATCTGTGCTCTTCATGACTCAAATTTCAGTTAGTTTTAAAACTATTTTTTAACTTCTCTTTAAGCAGAGAAAGGACATATTTAAAAAATCCCTAAAGAAAATTTATGTTTAATGCTATATAGCTGATTTTTTCCCACAAGTGTTACATAACATTTGTCTTGTCTTTTCCCTCTTTCTGTTCTATAAAACTTAAATCATATAATGTGCTGTCTGTTTCATTAAGGTGTATAACACAAATGTTCAGAATTGCAAATTAGATATGCGCACTGCATACTTACTGTCATATATGAACTCTACCTCATGATCTTTTGCATATTCACAACACAGTTAAATCACAGTTGTTAAAATGTTAAATGGGTTTCATGTTATATGTTATAGGTTGTTATAAGTTAATGAGTTGTCCTTGTTATAGCCGGTTATCCTTATTATAAAGTTTATTAAGTTATTAGTTTTATAAAATAATAAAACAACTGTTAATTTAGTTTTAAGGTTTTCTAGGTAAATTAAAACAGTTCTACAGAGTGCTAAAGTTAACAGAGAACCAAATGTTATTAAACCAAAGAGAAAGTTAAAAGAAAACAAGTTATAAAAATGTTTGTTTAAAATAAAATGTTGTAAATGTTATTTGCATTCAACTCTTGTAACCCCTTACTGTACACCTTGAATCCCATGTGAAAATCCTATTTTTTAATGTAATTTTTATTAAGAATGAATGTATTTAATATTTTATTTAATGTGTAAAACCCTTTGGCTGCCCAACACCCAGCTTCATATTAGAGCCCCACTGCACCACCACTTCTAAATTTAGAAACTAACAGTTAGCCCTGTCACTTGCCTCCATAGAAACCATGAATTTTAATGAGGGTCTTTCCCGCCTTTCCAGTCATCATGACATCAGCATTTTTACACCCCTAGACAACATCGAGCTGATTGGCAGAAAGGACTCCCCTCATTAATTAGTATACCCAATCATTTCAAACCATGGAGGCAGGACAGGGGCGGATCTGGGCGGGACCAGAAACTTATAAAAATCGAAGACCAAATCAGAGAAAAAATTTTTTTGGCTTTTTGCCCTTGGGACCCCTTAGCCTTTTTACCACCCATCAGTGCAGGTGGTCCCTCTGAGCTCCTTCACCAACTAGTGGTGCAGCAGCTCTTCGAAGCTGGGTGCTTGGCCTCCTCCCTCTCTGGGATAAATCAAACTTAATTATTTTGAACTTGATTTTAGATCAAGTTCACCCCAGCTTTGAACAGGATTATCTTTGGCTACCAACCGGTAGCCAGGGTAGTCTAATCACTGCCCGGGACTCTTTTTCTTTTTTTCTCCTCGCACCCTTTTTTTTTCCCTTCAGAATCCACCGGACCTCGTGGGCTCTGGAATAAAACATCTTTTTAAGAACCCACGAGTCTGAAATTGTCTCTTTTTATGACACTTACATTCAACCTTTTCTATTTCTGATAATTTTTCTGCTTTTTAATCAAACTAGATGCTCTGATTATATTTCCTGAAAAACTGTTTCAGTCTCCCTGTTTATTTGGTAACAGGAAGAGCTGAAAACTATTTCGGTAATCAGATTTATTTGATGAAATCATGTAATATACCTTATGTATCCCAGTTTGCCTTTAATTGCTAACCGGCTTATAGTCTGATAAACCATAGGTTTGCCCTGCTTTTGCTGGCAAGGTAACCCTTTCAATCTGCAGTATTTGACTGTTCTACGGTGCAGATAGGAATTGAACGGTGTATTACCATGGGAAAATTACTGTGATGCAGTTTTTTCACCTGCTTTCACCAGGGGTGGTGTTTCAGGTGGAGTCAGAGGGGTTCAGCTAAATTAATCCCCTTGAGAAAAGTAGTCTAGTGTTCAACCCAATCAACTGATTAGAGTGCAAAATAAAAAAATCTCCAAACAAATCTGGGATTTTAAGCATTGCTATTGTTAGGTTCATGGACAAAGATGAAGGTGAGCACAGGGGAGGGATTAAATTAAAATTAAATAACCTTTATATGAACAACAATCACAATGGATTATTGCTGCTCTGTTGCTCTGCTTTGCAGATTGCGATATACTCTCCCACTAAGTGAACACAGTAGGCAAATTTCTGGCAATTCACAACTCATGTTTTGTTAGAAGCAGAAATAACTGTTTTTGATGTGTAGAGCATAGTGGACAATCCACTCCTGATGATTTTTTCTCCAGCCTTTCTGTGATGGTGCAGATGCATCTTCATGTCTGCCCAACATGGCTGGGCAGGCAGACATTTATTTAGACACAGGGCGGAGCTACACAAGTGAGGGTTTCTATCACATTGCAGGAGAGGAGTAGTGCGTTAACAAAGGTGATCAACTGCAAAAAAAATCTTCACATTCCAGAGACAACTGTCACTTGTGTTTTAAGCACGATTTCCATGGACAAGTAGTCCTTGGTCTCTCAAGAGATGTGCACAAAGAGGACTATTGAGTTTGATGCAATGCAGCAGACATACTCCATCATGAAGTACATATATACAGAGTGAAAAGGAGAGAGACTTGTAAAGCCATTTTACTTTTGAGAGTATCTTGTAGAACACATTACCTGAAGAAATAAGACGACAATAAGATAGTGTAACTTCAAACTTCTTCATCATTTGTATTTCCTTTTTGAAATTTTTAACTAGAGGACATTTTAGTGAACAAAAACTGTGGCATCACCATCTTTATAATGTTTTGTTGAATCACTAGCATACTCTGATTATTAGACTGCATCTATCACTCAAAATTTAGAATAGGCTCCTTAGTACCAGTCTATTTATAATCTTGATATAATTAGGCTACTATCCTGCTGTGCTTGAGGCAAGTTAGTTCTATTTGGCAGAAACAGATGATTAAAACCCTCAGGTAGCTCTTGTCCCACTGCTACTATCTCCTAACTGGGAAACTAAATTATCCTGGCTCAGCCACAACTCCCCATCCTACTTGGACTAGTACCTTGAAGCAGCTGGTCTCTGTGGCTGTTTACTTTATCCCTCCGGGCAAGGACCATCTTGTCCTTAGCTCCAGACCTGGTACATACTGGTCTGCCAGAACTGCAACCAGAAGTTTCACCAGTAGTGAAACCAGTAGTTTCATCTACAGCCAGGAATCTCAGTAGTAAAGCCTTTGGCCCACTCTTTAGACTGACCAAAAGGTATGTCTTATTACATTCTTCTTTGCAGCAAGTTTCTGATCCAAAGAATAAAAAAGATTCTGCATGCTCCTTTAACTTCAAAATTGGTTTCTTAGTTATTGGGAGCCCCTAAAGACACTTTTGCTCATCCTTAGCAAGGACAGAAATCTTTGCATTTCCAGGAGTCTGACCTACTGAAACAGCTAGAGGTTTGAGTCTCCTGGGAGTTCAACAGCTTACTGCCATACGCTCTGAAATTCCTCACTTGAAACACAGGATTTAATGGCTACAACAAATGAGACACATTCTGAATGGAGTTGTTCTTTTTTAAGGCCCACTCCACATATATTTCTACGGTTTACTGAGGTTTCAATTTCTCCTCTTTACCATGACCTATTTTTCATCCTGAGATAAATACACACAATAGCAACATAAATGTCACTTTTTACAAATAATTTGTATCAACTACAGCAAACTCATTCTCCAATCTCAGTTAATTCCCAGAAGTTATCAAAATATAACTGAAAGACATATCTGAGATGATGATAGTGGTTTAAAGGACTGCTTTCAAACAAAAGCTTTGCCTCAGGATTTTTTTTGGCAAAGAGATACAGGATCTAGAACTGATGATATTGAAACAACACTAAAGATTTCTTTATAGGATATATTAAACTCCCCACTAA
>VZTZ01031084.1:0-16295 GCA_013400955.1 Drymodes brunneopygia
TTTGTGTGGGTGTGAGTGTGTGTTTCTTACCCTGTGCTGGGATTTCTCTTCACCCCTCGCAGTTCCCTCCAGGCTTGTCCTTCTCTGGCACCACCCAGTCCCTGCTGTGTTTGGAGTGTGCACTGCTCCAGGAAGGAGGGGTCACCTGGCCCCAGGTGACAGCTGGGACCTGTCCTCTGTCCGTGCTTCATCCTCCAGTGCCCCTTCCAGAGGATGTGGCACCACCTGAGACTCTTCCCTTTCCTGGGAGCTTCTCTCGTTGTACCATCCTGGGGGAGCTGATTTGAGATTTCCTTTGGTGTGGAACACTGCTCTGGGCTGCTGGTGATGCCTGGGACCCAACTGCAGCCCCTCACCTGGGGGAGGGAGAGAGGGAAATGCTGCAGGTGAGGGCTGGGCTCCCTGGCCTGGGAAATGATGGACAAGGCTCAGGAGATCAGACAGGAGAGCAGGGAGCAGGAGACAGCTCCTTGTTAGCTCTGTGGGCAGCAGCTCTGTGTTGGGGCTGGCAAAGGTAAAGCACAGATCCAAAGTGGGATCTGAAGTGCTGAGGTTTGTTTTCAGAGGGAGAAAACGATATACAAAAAGTAAAGGAAGTATTTAATAAATAGCAGGAGTATCTACGAGAATGCCCAAGGTACTTGCAGGCATTGTGAATGTGGGATTTAACTACAGTATATTTGATTGAATTACCTGCCTCAGTTTGACACCTTGAGCTCATGTCAAGACCAAGCAGTTGTAGTTAAATCAATTTAAATACAATCGGAAAAGTTTGTTTATTTTGCTTATCAGGCCAGAAGTGATAAAGATTACAGGAGAAAATAAAGTCAGTGTAATCTTGATGCTTTTATGTTCTTAAAAAGGAAGAAACTTATGAGGACTTCATTGTAGCTAAAATAATATTCCTAAACAACTGTAATGACTGGGTTTAGAGTCCTTTTGTACTGCTTAGGGACTGGGAAGCTCTTTGGTACTTTTAAGAGAAAGGTCTTTGAGAGCTCAGTTGGAAAAATGGGCTGCAGAGATCCAGGTTCAGGTGAAGAGGTGTCAGACTTAATTGTTAGGTGTAATTACCCTGCTGGACTTATTTGAAGATAATTATCTTTTGATATTAGATTGGTTTATTATATACCTGAAAAGGTTTGATAATGTTCCACCTCAAAGATTAATAGTCAATACGGAAATGCCCCAAGTCAATTAACATAACAAGGTTCCAAACCATGAAGCAGTTTAGGATGAGAAGATAAACATTTGTCACTGGTGGTGTGTGCTTTCCAAAGGAAGGGGTCATTGGGAGAGGGTTGCTCTGCTCTTTCTCCAGAGGATGATGCCCAGCTCTGTGAGTGTTCTGTCAAACCCTGCAGGGCAGGGAGCAGCCAGACAGGACAGGAGGGACAGAGGGCTGTGAGAGAGGGCTCAGAGCCCCCAGGCAGGACAGGAGGGACAGAGGGCTGTGAGAGAGGGCTCAGAGCCCCCAGGCAGGACAGGAGGGACAGAGGGCTGTGAGAGAGGGCTCAGAGCCCCCAGGCAGGACAGGAGGGACAGAGGGCTGTGAGAGAGGGCTCAGAGCCCCCAGGCAGGACAGGAGGGACAGAGGGCTGTGAGAGAGGGCTCAGAGCCCCCAGGCAGGACAGGAGGGACAGAGGGCTGTGAGAGAGGGCTCAGAGCCCCCAGGCANCACACACAGCGTGCAGGCAGAGCACTGAGCACCGGGCATGTTCTGGGGGTCACACTCAGGGCTTTCCCTGTGCTGCTCAGCTCTGCTCCTTCCCCAAGGCTGCACGGGCACTCCTGCTCCTTCTCCTTCTCCTTCTCCTTCTCCTTCTCCTTCTCCTTCTCCTTCTCCTTCTCCTTCTCCTTCTTCTCCTCCTGCTCCTGCTCCTGCCCCTGCCCCTGCTCTGAGCTCTGCAATAGCTGCTTGTTCAAACTCAGCTGGGTGGCCTTGGCTTATCCCCTGCGTTCAAAGAGAATTTAAAAAACTCTAATTTCTGTTTTCTAACATGCATGATACCAAAAGGATGAAGCAAGGAGGTTTTTTCCTACTTTAATGTAGGAAATTTCAATATTTTCAATATTCCAGAGGTGGGCTGGGCAAGGAGGTGAGGTGGAATGTGCCTGTGTGTAGGCAGGCTGGAGAAGGGGTAAGGACTGAGCTGTGACCATCTTTTGTTACCTGGGATGCTTGAAGAGTCTGTCTTACCTACACAGACCTGAATTTTCAGAAACCCTCTGGAAACTGAGTATATTTGAAACTTCTGTTCCCCTGTGGCGTTGGGTTGATGCTGGTCCATGGGCTCTGCATTTCCCAGGGAGGACTGACAGACACACAGACAGCTGCAGCTGGATGAGCCTTATTTTCTCCAGGAAAAGCTGATGAGTGTTTCTGTGCTGAAGGCCAGAGCCCATCAGAGTGCAGTGAGCAGGTGAGCCCCATGCTGTAAGCTTTATTTTCTCCAGGAGAAGCTGGTCAGTGTTTCTGTGCTGGAGGCCAGAGCCCATCAGAGTGCAGTGAGCAGGTGAGCCCCATGCTGTAAGCTTTATTTTCTCCAGGAGAAGCTGGTCAGTGTTTCTGTGCTGGAGGCCAGAGCCCATCAGAGTGCAGTGAGCAGGTGAGCCCCATGCTGTAAGCTTTATTTTCTCCAGGAGAAGCTGGTCAGTGTTTCTGTGCTGGAGGCCAGAGCCCATCAGAGTGCAGTGAGCAGGTGAGCCCCATGCTGTAAGCTTTATTTTCTCCAGGAGAAGCTGGTCAGTGTTTCTGTGCTGGAGGCCAGAGCCCATCAGAGTGCAGTGAGCAGGTGAGCCCCATGCTGTAAGCTTTATTTTCTCCAGGAGAAGCTGGTCAGTGTTTCTGTGCTGGAGGCCAGAGCCCATCAGAGTGCAGTGAGCAGGTGAGCCCCATGCTGTAAGCTTTATTTTCTCCAGGAGAAGCTGGTCAGTGTTTCTGTGCTGGAGGCCAGAGCCCATCAGAGTGCAGTGAGCAGGTGAGCCCCATGCTGTAAGCTTTATTTTCTCCAGGAGAAGCTGGTCAGTGTTTCTGTGCTGGAGGCCAGAGCCCATCAGAGTGCAGTGAGCAGGTGAAGCCCATGCTGTCGCTGTCCTTGTCCCCACCAGGAGTGACACGTTGTTATTCCACACTGCAGCCTGGGGACACGGCTGGCTGGAGGGGCAGGGGAGTGCCAGGGGCTGCTCTGGGGGCTGGAAGGGAGGTAGGGAAAGGAGGAATGGGCAATTAGAAACTGCTCCTCTCACCTCCATTCAAACATTCCTGCTCTGCCAGTGTTGCTGAGTTGTTCTGGTGGGGAGTGATGTGTGCTCTGTCATACACCAGATGGCACAGAGGTGACAGCTGACTTCTCTCCAGTATTTCTTTGGTATTCGAAGTAACTTGCATTAAATTTGTTATTTAATTAACTCAGGTCTCCTCAGTATCTGGAAAAATTTCCCAAATTCTAATGTAGGTGCTTTGTGATGTGATGAATTAAGCACTGCCCAGACTTGTGTTGCTTTGGAAGGGGGCTTGGTGCTTCCTTCATCTCAGAGGCTTCTGATGGAGAGGCCAGGCTCCCTCCTGATACTGGGAGTGACTGGAAACAGATCCAAAAGCCATCTCAGCTCACTGGTGATGCCAGCACTTCTTGTTCTTGCTGCTTTCTCTGGTTTAGGCTCCCTCAATGCACATTTTTGGCTGGTGTGTGGAGGTCAGGGCAGTCACCCACCCAGATTCCTGCTGCAGCACACAAACCCCTGGCTCAGGTGCACAAATTCCCTTTTCCCCAGCTCACAAAGTGCCTCAGACAGAAACCTCCCAAAGCCAGGCACGAGCCAGACCCCATCTCCTCACTCAGCACAGCAATCCCCTGGCTGTGTGCAGAGCCAAATCTGCCTCTTCACAGCCAGAAAGTTGCTGTTTCATTACTTGTTGCACATTTCAGAGTCACAGAGATACATGGGACCAACCTGGAGGTGATTACTTTGTGAAAGGAGTAAGTGAAATTCAGACTGGAAACATTACAGTGTGGAGGAAGGGCAGTTTTACAAAATTTCTGCTGTCATTGGTAGCTTGTGCTTACTATACTTTGTATTATTGGAATATTGATCAGAAACTTCCTATAACTTTCCACTGAGTAGACAACAAGGTTTGTTGGGTTTTTTTTTACTTGCAGATTTTTCACCCAAAATAAAATGGGCGGAAAAGGAAAATTAAAATAAAATGTATAAAATAGCTTCATTGTGATGGAGTCAGGTCCCTGAAACTCATTTCAGGCAAGGTTTTGAGACTGGATAAGTTTCAAGTTCATCAAGTCTCAATATTCTGTTTTAAGGTTATATGTGAAAACATCACTCACAAGTGAGCACAGCTGTTAAACCTTTAGAACTTATTTTCACATCAGTTTTAACTCAGGTACACGCACAAATTAATCTCAGAGTTGCAATTTTGAAAGAATGAAATTTTCCATGCAGGAAAGAAGCCAGGATGGGCTATGAAAAAGTCAGAATTAATGCAGTGTGTATTCATAAGGGAAAATGATTCGTTTAAACTTCGTCTGGACACTGAGTAATACAAATCCTGACTGTGCTGGCATTTTCCCCGTTTTTAACAGCACACTTGGTTGGTTTTTTATTTTAAATCAGGGAAGCCAGGTGTGAGGAGAGCATGAAAGCAGCCCCGTGCAAAGGGGAGAGCAGAGTTTAACCTCTCCTGAAAGGCTCTGAAGGGATGCAGTGCACCAAGGAAAGTGCTATAAGAATCATATTATCATTTAGAGAGTCTTTATCCTGCAATAAAAATAGTCTGCTATTTTTGAGGCCAAAGGAGCAGCCAGAAGCCTTATCTCTCCCTCTATAAGATAGCAGCCTGACATGGTCCTGTGGGATGTGTGATTGTGCTGGGATCCCCGGGAGGATTCAGGTGGAGCACAGCAGGGTTTGGTTCTCTGGTGCTGTGCAGACCTTGCAGAAATTCCTCCATCCTCCTCACAAACACTGGAGTTACTCCATGGCAAACACAGCCCAACACAGACTCACTGGGGCTTAATAATCTGCTTGTTTCTGGTTTTATTGAATGAAACAGATAACTGATAGGGGTGAGTTGAATATACAGAACAGGTGACTCCTTAGGGTTGTTCTGCAGTCAGACAACATCCCAGAAGGGCTGCTCAGGAAGTGTTTGCAACCTGTCTGTGCCATGGGTTGGAACAGAGGGACTTGACTTCCATAAATAGGCTCCCTGTGTGCCTGGCAGTGTGGATTAAATGTCCAGAGAGCCTGGGGACAGCTGGTCCCTCCCAGAGTCCCAACAGGAGCAGGGCTGCCTTGGTGGGATCTGTCACTGCTGCAGACTTTGCTCTCCCAGCCTCTCAGCTCTCGGGAGCCCCACAGCATCTGAAGGTGCCTCGTGTGGAATTGTCACCTTGGCAGCACCTGAGGTTATGAACAGGGTCTTCTTTCTGGGGTTCTGCTCTGAGCTTTGGATCCCGTGGTTGTCTCAGCTCTCTGTGTTTCCTCCTTGCTCAGTGGGACACAAACTGCAAAGCCTGAATTAATCACCAGCGGGTACCCTCAGTGCAAAGAGAAAAATATCTTGGCTGGGAGGGAATAAACTTTCAGTTCCAAATGCATTTGGTATAATCAAAACAGAGCCTCACTAGCAAAGCAAAGGCAAAACAGAAATGATGGCTAGAGCAGAAAAATAAAGGAAGGAAAGATCTATTTTCTGTTGAGGCCAGTTATAAAAAGGTGCCATCCTTCTCTGGCAAAATCCTTCTAAGGATGTGTTTGTTTTAGGGGAGATGCTCAAACTCTGGGAGAGTAGAAGTGAGCACTGAGTAGATGTCCTGAGGGACCAGGGTTTGAACCAGGAGGACCAAGGATTTCAAGCAGGATTTGGTTTCAGATGGAAGTGATTTAGTGCCCTGGAAGGTGAGGAGGAGCAGAAAAGGGGCTTTCAGTGACACGGGGAGAATTTAGAGGTGCCTTTGATAGTTGTCATTCCTTGCTGTTGTTTTGATGGAACTTGTGATTGCTTTGTACATTTATCCAGATTTCATAACCCAGCACCAGCATTTGAATAGCACATATTGGGTGATTTGCTGTTTTAATAAATCAGTGTATTTTTATTTTGCTTTTACCTACCCCAGCCTAGCATCACTTCCAGACTGCTTTAAATCAAGGTTTCCTGGTTTATTGCCCTCTCAGTTCAGCAGTGGCAGAAAAACACACCTAAAGATTGGAGAAGAGTGACAAGTAGTGCAGTACATTGGAAAATATGAAATACATCTGCTGGAGTGACACGAAATGGCTGTAATTTTCTAGGGAAGGAGAACAAGTTGGTTAAAAAAGGCCAAGAGTCGTTGAGGGGGAAGAGTCTCAACATCTTTGAAGTAACAAAGAGCATTTCCTTGAGGTGTGTGAAGGGCTTTGGGGCCAGTCTGGTGAAGGGTTTGCCTGGCAGTGCTTCCCTTGCTTTGGTGGACACCCCACGGTGCTGTCCCCACGTGTCCCCTCCCCATGGTGGCTCAGGGGACACCAGCACGGGCTCTGTGCTCCCTGCAAGCACCATGTGAATGGGTGCAGCCAGCCCTGGGAGCACAGCTCCTGCTGGGGATGCTTCCTCAGCCTGGAGTGGGGCTCACATCACATCACAGAGAGGTGCTGAGCAAACTCCTCAGGTGTTCCAAGCTCTTGGCCTTGGTTCCTGTGTGAGTCTGGAAACTGGACCAAACTCTTGTCCTTGGTTCCTGTGCAGGTCTGGAAACTGGACCAAACTCTTGTCCTTGGTTCCTGTGTGGGTCTGGAAACTGGACCAAACTCTTGTCCTTGGTTCCTGTGTGGGTCTGGAAACTGGACCAAACTCTTGTCCTTGGTTCCTGTGCAGGTCTGGAAACTGGACCAAACTCTTGTCCTTGGTTCCTGTGTGGGTCTGGAAACTGGACCAAACTCTTGTCCTTGGTTCCTGTGTGGGTCTGGAAACTGGACCAAACTCTTGTCCTTGGTTCCTGTGTGGGTCTGGAAACTGGACCAAACTCTTGTCCTTGGTTCCTGTGTGGGTCTGGAAACTGGACCAAACTCTTGTCCTTGGTTCCTGTGTGGGTCTGGAAACTGGACCAAACTCTTGTCCTTGGTTCCTGTGTGGGTCTGGAAACTGGACCAAACTCTTGTCCTTGGTTCCTGTGTGGGTCTGGAAACTGGACCAAACTCTTGTCCTTGGTTCCTGTGTGGGTCTGGAAACTGGACCAAACTCTTGTCCTTGGTTCCTGTGTGGGTCTGGAAACTGGACCAAACTCTTGTCCTTGGTTCCTGTGTGAGTCTGGAAACTGGACCAAACTCTTGTCCCTGGTTCCTGTGTGGATCTGGAAACTGGACCAAACTCTTGTCCCTGGTTCCTGGGAGGGTCTGGAAACTGGACCAAACTCTTGTCCTTGGTTCCTGTGAGGGTCTGCCCTGATCCAGCACTGACCCAGGGGAGCACACACATCTCAGCAGGGCCCTGGGACACCCAGGCTGCCACTCCCTCTGTGTCAAACCCCTCAGTTGTCACAGCTGTTCAGTCTGGGGACAGGTCACAGCTTTCTGCAGTTGGTCACGTCTCCATCTCTCTTTACACCGTGCATTGGCGCTCTTGCTCAAAATTTTTAAAATGTTAAAAAGTAATTTACTTTCTTGGCTTTTTTTTTTTTTTTTTTTTGTCTGTGTAAAAACTGTTTCAAGAAAAACCCCAGGTAAATAAATGGAAGTTTTTCACCTGCTGTGCTGCTGTCACTGAAGTCACACTCTGGACATGTTCAAGTTGTGTGAATCCTCTGGAGCTCCTGTGGTGTGGAGATTGGGGATAGATTGATTTCTGTGCTGGCAGTTCAGTGTTATTCCTGAGTGCCAAACTGAATGGAGAAATTGTTCAACACTGTAGTTTTGAGTTCTCTTGTCACTTATCTCTTCCTATTGTTCTTCACCATTGTTCTTCTACCGTCTTCAACCTCTTCCTGTATCAGAAAGCCCCAAACCCTGTAATTAAATGTGCCTCGCCTAATTTTCCTTTTAATGGTTTGGGGAAAAGTAGAGAAAACAGCAGTGTCTTATGTGGTGGGAAATAAACCATCCCCAAGTGCAGAATCCCTGGAGGTGTGCTCTCAGTTTGAAATGTGAGTCATTCACAGGAATTTCTCTCCTGTAAGTACAGTGTACCTGTACCCTGGAATAACAGCAGAGCTCACAGTGCAGGGAGCCTGACACTTGGTGTGTGTAGACTCAGGAAAATGCAATTTATTGAGTCATTCACAGGAATTTCTCTCCTGTAAGTACAGTGTACCTGTACCCTGGAATAACAGCAGAGCTCACAGTGCAGGGAGCCTGACACTTGGTGTGTGTAGACTCAGGAAAATGCAATTTATTGCAGCCATAGTTCCTTCAACTGCTGCTTTTTAAGAGCTCCTGCATTTTATTTTCCTGTCCCACAAATTATTGATTGGATATTCCTTTCAGTCCTTCTTTGCCATGTAATTCTCTCTTGAAGAACAAGGTTTTTCCTTTTTTTATTCCCGCACTCTTTCTGGGTCTGTGATAAGTGTAGAAGTAACTGAAGAGAGAAGGGGTTTTGGGAGTTGATTTCCCTGAGCAGAGCTCCCTGGCACAGTGGAGGTGGCAGTGCCAGCCCGGGCTCAGGTCCTTGGTCACCCAGCTGTGCCTGTCAGGGATGGCACAGTGCTGGGGAGATCCAAATCCTGCAGCTCTGGGGAAGGAAATTCTCCTGCGTGTTTGGACTTCGTTCTTGTGACTGCATTAAGTTTTGTAGCCTGGATCAGGAAAGAACCAGGACTCTAATTCAATAAAAACTCCCGTGCCAGCTGGATGCAGGGCCAGGAAAGCAAACTCCTGTCTCTGAGAGGATTGGAGGTACCTGTTGCTAAGTCCATTAGAGATATTTATAACCCCAGGCTTGATACCCAGCATGTGCAGGGAGCCAAAGGAGTCCCTGGCAGGGCTGCACAGAGGAGCTGAACGTTTCCCTGCTGGATAAATATGTACTCACCATTGACAAGTATTAAATTGGTTCATCTTTTGTCTGGCTGATACTCGTTTCAGTTCTGGTAAAAGCAGGCAACTTATACTGCAGCAAATTTGAAGTAATATTTTCATTGCCACGTTGGAATTTTGCTAGTGTCAGCCTCCTTTCCATGGTTTACAGTTTTCTTTAATTCCTTCTTACACACATTTGGTTGGTGTGGTCAGTGCAGCAATGTGGGCACAGCCCAGGGCAGTGCCTGGCCCCTGAGGTGGCACTGCTGGGGCACCTCCAGTGCTGGGGACAGCTGGGGACATCCCTGACAGGAGAGCCCTGGAGGGGCTGGAGCGTGTCCAGGGCAGGGAATGGAGCTGGGAAGGGGCTGGAGAATCCCTGAGGGAGCTGGGAAGGGAATGGAGAATTCCTGAGGGAGCTGGGAAGGGNGGGACAATTCCTTCACTGGGAAGTTCTCCAGGCCTGGCCCAGCTGCCCAGGCTGGTGGTGCAGTCCCCATCCCTGGAGGGATTTAGGAACCCTGTGGATGTGGCCCTGGGGACAGGAGCTGTGCTGGCCTTGCAGTGCTGGGGGTGGTTGGGCTCAGTGGGCTCAGTGCTCTTGTCCCAGCTCAGGGGTTCCATGACATCACTGGCAGCTCGCAGAGGTCACAGAGGGCAGCTGGACAGGCTGTTCCATGTGCCATGGCTGGGGTCTGGCCCCTCTCAGCCACAGCTGCTGCCCACCCCGCTGCCCACCCCGCTGCCCACCAGCCCTGAGCCCCCAGCGAGAGGCGGTGAGTGAGCAGAGCCTCCGGGGCTCCCTGCTGCCCTCCTGCCATCCCTGCCCTGGCTCTGGCTCTGGCCTGTCCAGCTGTCCAGGATGCACCCTCCCCATGGGCTGGGCCATGTCCAGCTGTGCTGACACTCCACTGCACTGCTCAGGTGCCCACTGCTTTCCCTCGTAAACTGATTGAATGGTGTGAAAATGAAGGAATTTTCCCTGTTACCTCAGTGAGCTGCTCAGGTCTCTGCGGAGGAGACGAGATCTGCAGTGAGTGTGGGAAAGAGATGAGGAGGGAGCAGGAGGAAGGACTCTGAGGGGCTGGAAGGTGTCCAGGCAAGGGCAGCGGGGCTGGGGAAGGACCTGAGACATAAATCCTGTGAGGAGAGGCTGAGAGAGCTGGGAAAGGGCTGAGCCTGGAGCAAAGGAGGCTCAGGGGGGACTTTGTTGCTCTGCACAAGTCCCTGACAGGAGGGAACAGCCCCAGGACAGGCTCTGCTCGCAGGAAACAGGGACAGGAGGAGAGGGAACGGCCTCAGGCTGGGCCAGGGGAGGCTCAGGGTGGGTACCAAGGAAAATGTCACCGTGGAAAGGGCTGTCCAGCTGTGGCACAGCTGCCCAGGGCAGTGTTGGAGGCCCTGGGACACGGGTCAGTGGTGGCCTTGCCGTGCTGGGGACACTTGGGCTGAGCTGCCTCACGTTGCTGCATTGTCCACTGATGGAAATGCTGAACGTGGGGAAGATGAAATGACCCCCCGTGTTTGCTGGCAGCTGCAGTGAATATTCCCTGGAGTAATTCTGTGTAACAGCACATTTCACCCTTGGCAATCCCCACAGAGTGCTGTCCTTGCTGAGTGTGACAGCAGTGTCACTGCTCGGGTCATTCCTCGTTAGCTGTGACACCTCTGGGTGAGGCTGGGATTGACCTGGGAACAAACACAGCTGTGGAACAGGTTTGGGACTGGTTTTCAAAAATATTATCAGTGTTTCCCTGTCTGGGACTCGCCCCAGTGCCACCGTTGCCTTTTCCTAAACAACACACCTGTTGTGACATTACTTACACGTTAACTGTTGCAGATTGTTTATTCTGTCTCTGCAGCAATCAGATCCACACTAAATGGACTCCAGAAAGGCAACTCAGATGTTAAATGCTATATTTATTCTGTCTGTGCAGCAATCAGATCTACACTAAATGGACTCCAGAAAGGCAGGCACTGATTCCTGTCACGATAAACATACCATTTTCTTTAAAAACCTGGTTTTTGTCATGATTTCAGCTAGGAAAGGCAAATTGCTTTCTTTCCAGTATTTCTGTGTGTTACCTCAGATGGATTTCTTGCTGCTTCATTTTTCTGCTCCTGATCCATCATAAGAATGGTTTTAAGCACGAGGAGTCCCCTTCAGACCAGCCCAGCTCTGGGCAGCTGCAGGAGGCTCGTCCCCAGCCCAGGGAACAGTGACATTGAGGCTGGGGTGTGACAATACCAGCAGCCCACTTGGAGGCTGGAGATAAATGGGATGCGTTGCCTGGAATGGCCTTTTACTGCTTTAATAATTACTGCCCTTGCATGAGTGTTCTCAAGGTCTGATTGATTCCCAAGCTCAGCTGTACTGAAGCTCAGTTTGGGTTCCTTTGCAGAGCACCCACACGGAGTGCACAGGCTCATGGTTCCTTCTAGGGGCACTGGGCAGGAATTCAGATTTCTGCCTCATCTCAGGTTTAAAGTGGAGACTTGCAATGAAGTATTTTGAGGAGCACAGAGAGGAAAGCCCTTCCTGGGTCGCAGAGTCCAGACATATGGGGCTGGAGACAACAGGCAGCCTACAATCAATCCTTTCATCAAAGCAGCTGCCAAGGTGTGATTGTCACCGGTTGGACTCTGTGACCCGAGAGGTCCTTTCCACCCCGGGGGCAGTTCTGTCATTCTGAGCAGGTTGGATTCTCCTCCCCACCCCAGCTGGTGGCTGTGCCAGGCTCAGGGCTGTGCTGGGTGCTGTGCCCATGGCCAGGCTCCATCCCTGTGCTCCCCTGGCAGCGTGGGGCAGGAATTCAGATTTCTGCCTCATCTCAGGTTTAAAGTGGAGACTTGCAATGAAGTATTTTGAGGAGCACAGAGAGGAAAGCCCTTCCTGGGTCGCAGAGTCCAGACATATGGGGCTGGAGACATCAGGCAGCCCACAATCAATCCTTTCATCAAAATCAAAGCAGCTGCCACCCTCCTGGTTGACACGGTGTGATTGTCACAGGTTGGACTCTGTGACCCGAGAGGTCCTTTCCACCCCGGGCAGTTCTGTCATTCTGAGCAGGTTGGGCTCTGCTCCCCACCCCAGCTGGTGGCTGTGCCAGGCTCAGGGCTGTGCTGGGTGCTGTGCCCATGGCCAGGCTCCATCCCTGTGCTCCCCTGGCAGCGTGGGGCTCTCACTGGCACAGCAGCTCTGTGTGTCGGGAGGGGATCATCCAGCCTGATGGATGGAATCCCCTGCATTCAGGAGCTGCAGCCTCACAGATCCCTCAGTGTCTGAGTGTTCCTGCTGTTCCTTCCCTAGCCTTCCATGAGGTACCCATGAAGATGAGGCTGAGGACAAGGAAAGCCTCCCAGCAGTCCAACCAGCTCCACACGCAGCGGGCGCTGCGGGCCAAGCGGAAACACTCGGAGGTGGAGGAGCCCTTACCTGGCGGCGGGGGAAAACCACCCAAAAATGAGACAGGCCTCTTGTCTTCAATCAAAAAGTTCATCAAAGGAAGCACACCCAAGGTACGCCGGCTGCGGGGCCCTGCTTTGCTCCTGGGTGGGTCGTAATCACTTCAGGTTTGATTGGAAACCAGTTCTGGTGAGAATTAATCATGTGGTGGAAGCAAAACATAAAGAATTGGGAGGCAACAGGTGCCTGTGAGTGCCTGTGTGTCAGGTAAAGCAGACTTTGAAACCTTCAGGAGTCAATTGTGGGCGTATTTAACAGTCCAATAAATCACAGACTTTATTACCTGGTGTTTCTGTGTGAAAATGTCAAATAAATTCAGTACGTTCTTAATTTCTATTTTAAGGGTCCCTTGGATCCAGATGCAAGGAATTGCCAGTACTAACAACTTAGAAAAGCCAGTCTGTAAGCATTCATTTGTTGGCTATTTCTGGCAATTTTATTCAAAATTGTTTAGGAGTCATTTAATCAATGGAGGTCAAACCTCACAAATCCATGGAATTGATGCAGCTGCTCAGTGATTCCTGCAGTGAGCACTGCCCTGCTTGGAGCATCACATCCAGGTCTTGTTGGGGAAAACCACGAAATCTCAGGTCTTGGTGCAGCCAGAAAGCTGAGCTTTGCTGATCTGCACGTGTGAACACCTGTTGCATGTGCTGCATGGACATTTGAGGGTGAAAAATATAAATACACACACCTCTATTTATATATATATATATATAAAACTTTGATAGGCTGAATGTAACCTTGCAATTGCTTCAAAACCTGGCATTTTTTCTCTAGATGGAGGCCAGTTAAAAACCCCATCACCCATCCCAGCAGCTCAGATACTGGCATTATGTAACTGCAGATTTGAAAGAAGAGTAGCCAAGAAGTCATAACTAATTTACAATGTCTCCCAGACCAGCTACACAATAAATAAAAGTCTGATAAAGTTTCAACATTTTACTGAGCTGTCGTGGGTGTTTTGGGGGAAAAGGGAAGAAACCTGTCACAAACGTGTGGAGCCATGCACAGAGAATGTGCAGAACTGTTTGGTTCTGTCCCATTCCCATGAGGGCTGCAGTCACTTACTTCCAGGAAAGGAGAATCCTTGCATTTCCCACAGCTCAGGTTTGCCCTGTACTGTCTGATATGGATTGTCACATTGGGTATTGTTGGGCACTTTCCCTCCTGTGTGTTTAACAGGCAGAGGAAACAAGGCTCAGGTAATTTTAGTTGCTTTGTCTCTGCGTTTCCCAGCCTCTGCAGCACTGAAATATTTACAGATTGGCTGTAAAGACAATTCTTCTGCTCCAGCAGCTCCATGTACAGTTTTCATTCCCCATACTTTGCTTTAGTTTAAACTCCTGTGAAATCCCAGCTGGCCAGACACTTGTTGCACGTTGTGCAGCTGGAAGTGGAGCAGTAAAGGGATCCTTGGTGAACTTCCCCAAGGAGATAACATCCTCTGCTCTGCTCCGTGGTAAAAGAGGCACTGTTCAGCATGTTTCCTTTTCCCCCTCTTTTCTGTTTTAAGGAAGAAAGAGAAAATCCCACCAAGAGGAGTCGGATTGAGCGGGACATCGATAACAACTTGATCACCTCCACCCCCCAGACAGGAGAGAAGCCCAACAAGCAGCTCTCGCGAGTGCGGCGGAAAAGTCAGGTGAATGGAGGTCAGTAAATGCTCACCTGGTGCCCTGCACTGCAGGGGGAGTGCTGTAACCTCTGCTGTGCTCTGATCCGGGGCCCTCCTGCAGTGAGGGAGTTACTGGGGGTTCTCACTGGCTCCAGAGCTGATCAGAGCAGAACAGGATTGCCAGGGGTGTGAGCAGCACTCACACATCCCGTGTGTCTCTGTGAGAGCAGCTTGGATCAGCAGCAGCTCTTTGGTTTTAATTATTCTAGAAGTCCCCTAATAATTTGATTTAGCTCTTCTCCCATTTTCTCACAAATAAAAGTGAGATGTGACCTCCCAACTCTTGACCGTTGTGGAAGTAACCAGGTGTCCTTAGATGCTGAAAGCACTTGTTGAGCACAGAGACAAGTTTCTGTGAGAATTGTGGGGTGGGGATCTGAGCTGAGGGATGTCCATACCTGTGCTAACATCTGGATATAACCCTTGTTACCTGTCAGGTTTCTGTGAGAATTGTGGGGTGGGGATCTGAGCTGAGGGATGTGCACACCTGTGCTAACATCTGGGTATAACCCTTGTTACCTGTCAGGTTTCTGTGAGAATTGTGGGGTGGGGATCTGAGCTGAGGGATGTGCACACCTGTGCTAACATCTGGGTATAACCCATGTCACCTGTCAGATCTGTAACCTGGACGTTTATTGAGTTCTGTCCTTTGCTGTCTGTGATAACAGCCGGCAGTTCTGTCCCTCCAGGGCTGTGTTTGTGCTCTGTGAGTGTGGAGCAGCAGACCCTGGAGCTCTGCAGCCGCTGGAGGCTCAGCCAGGCAGCGCTGACCCTTTCTCGTGCCTCCCTCTAGTGGAGTCCCGGCTCTGACAGCGCCGAGCTGTGCCGGGCTCCGAGTCACCGCCGGGGTTTCACCTCTGCTCTGTGTCAGCAGGGCTGCTGCCCCTCTGGAGAGGAGCTTCAGAGGGGGTGAGAATGAACATTTTGGGTTTGTGCTGGTAGAAAGTTGCTGACTCTGATGGACCCAGCTGAGCCATGGACAGGAGTTCACTCCCAGAGTGCAAATGCTGAGCATAAAGGATCAGATGCAGCTGAAGCCCAGCTGGGTGGTGGTAAAACTGGTAAAACTCCTGCTTTTTCTTTTTCAGAAGCTGGAAGTTATGAGATGACAAACCAACACGTAAAGCAAAATGGGAAATTGGAAGATAACCCTACCACAGGCAGCCCCCCACGAACAACGTTACTGGGAACCATTTTTTCTCCCGTTTTCAATTTTTTTTCACCAGCAAATAAAAATGGTGAGTATTATTCAAAAAGCAAACAGTCTTAAAGCTGAGAGTGATAGATTTTTGTACGAAATAGCTGCTTTGAGTGACAGTACACTTCTCATTCTGGTTTACAAACCAAGAGTTACTGCTGCCAGATAATGAGCTCCTTAATTCTTGGATGGGTTGATCATTAATGAAAGAAGCAATAAGCATACAAGCATTAGAGCATTTCTTTTTGGGTGTATTTAGTGGTGCACCTTTCACTAAAAAAAAAAATAAGGAGAAGGAAAAGAACTCAAAAAAGGTTATGTTCCTTGTCCCAAACGTGTTTGAAAGTCATGTGTCATGCTCTTCAGTTTGGTTGTTATTGTTGTGGCTCTGATCAGTGCAGATACCTTTAGTTACTCGGAGGCTCTGTGTGTGTGTGTGTGGTGAATAAGTTGGCTGTGACAGGGTCACAGAGCTCAGGGTGACAGAGGACTTTGGGCACTGTCCCTCAGGCACGTCGGGCTCCGACTCCCCGGGCCAGGCCGTGGAGGCTGAGGAGATCGTGAAGCAGCTGGACATGGAGCAGGTGGATGAGATCACCACCAGCACGGCCACCTCCACCAACGGAGCCGCCTTCCCCGCCCAGCCTGGCCCGGGCAGGGCCCTCAACAACGGCCTGGGGGACAGCGAGGAGCCGGGGGACCGCGACCTGCCCCCGCTCACGGGTAAGGGACACGACAGGGACAGGGACAGGGGACAGGGGTGATCCCGGGGAATGCAGCTCCTGTGCCTCGCTGGGACTCCTTGGGTATGGGACAGGGGACAGGGGTGAGCCCGGGAAATGCAGCTCCTGTGCCTGGCTGGGACTCCTTGGGTATGGGACAGGGGACAGGGGACAGGGGTGAGCCCGGGAAATGCAGCTCTGTGCCTGGCTGGGACTCCT
>VZTZ01031087.1:2417-16813 GCA_013400955.1 Drymodes brunneopygia
CTCGCCGGCACCCTCGGGTGGGACGGGCCCGCGCCCCGGCCCCCGGGGCCACCGCCCCGCCCGCCGCCCGCACGCCACTGCCGCAGAGATCCCTGCGAACGGGGAGAAGGGAGAATTGGCCTCGGTTTTGTACTTCGTTTTTGTCAAAATTAAAAAAGGTTATATTCATCTAGCGTGGCCTGACGAGGTTTCCTCTCCGCCTTGCCCTGTCGCGGCTGGCTGGTGGCGCCTGGAAAGTCCGAGCCGTCCTCCCTAAAAGGCTACGGCTGCCACCTCCAAACCTGGGAAAAATCAAAGCTGCAGTTTGGGTTTTCCCCGCCCGGCTTGGAAAACTCTGCCCTCTCCCCCCTGAACCATGGCAGTCACCTCTGTCCTTGCTCCTTCCAATGCTCTNTGGCAGCCACCTCTGTCCTTGCTCCTTCCAATGCTCTGGCCCAGCCCCTGCCTCCCCCTGCCTGGAGCAGCCCCTTTTACCCCAGGGCACAGAGGGCACACAGCCCCCACAGATGTGGCACCCCAACACTGGGTTTCCCCCAGTCCCACGGCTGGGAGATGCATTTTTGCACAGTGAGGAAGCTTCGGGAGGGCAGGAGAGTGATGGATGGGGAAAGAGGAGGGTTTTTCAGGCTTTATTTGGAAAGCTACACAAAAGGGCTTTGCTGATTAAAAAACAAACCCCAGCTTTAAAAAAATAAACCACCGAACCCAAAGACATGTGAACAAGCCAGCCCTGCTCAGAAGAGCCACTGCCAGAGCAACTCAACCTCCCCTCCCCAGCCCAAACCAGCCCTGCCTGCTACCAGAGGTGCTCCTGTGCCCACACTGTCCCCAAAAAGGCTGATTCCTGCCTCCCCCACCCCACAGCTGCTCTGTGCCCACGGGAGAGGAGGAATCAGATCACAGCACGGGGGGCAGGGAGAAGCACTGGTTGGAGATGAGTGAAATAACTCCCTGCTTCTAAACTGGGATAACTGGTGGGTAGGGGCCGGCTGCCAGCCCGGGGAAATGCCAGTGCTGCAGGGTCCCTGCCTGCAGAGGGGCCTTGTCGCGTTTTCCAGGCTCGCTCTGCAGAAATTGGGGACAAAGTGACACGTCCTGGCCCTGCTGCAGTGCAGGAAGGGGCTCGGTGTGGAACTGCTCTGTGGGAACAGCTCTCCACACCCATCGGGGAGCATCCAGCAGCGCAGGCTCCGGTGGGGAAGGGTTTAAGGCTTGCTTTGTTTTCCAGAACCAGGGAAGGGGAGCTCCCTTTCCAGTACCAGCACTCTCTCCTTGTTTCCGAGCCACTTCCAACACCACCTCCCGCAGGACACACAGTGGCAATGGTCCACGGAGGCTCAGCAGTGAGGCTGTGCTGCCTGAGCCCAGGAAGGTCGTACCGAGGGAGGGCTCCAGCCCAGCCCAGCCCCAGTCCCAGTCCCAGTCCCAGTCCCAGTCAGCAGGGCTGGTGCTCCCTGTCCTCCATGAGGAGCTCAGTCGATGCCTCCCGGCCCAGGAACCCCGTTCCAGTGGGGATTCCCTCATGGAAGCTCACAGCTCTGCCATTGCTGGAAAGTTTGGGGTGGGTGGGGGTCCAGGACCCCTCCTCCCTGCCCCGGGCAGGCTCCAGGTGCTCACACTCCATCTCAGCCTCCTCCACGTCCTTCTCCCGGTACAGAGGCACCGATTCCATCTCCAGGTCGCTCTCCAGGGCTCGGTGCTTCCCTCCCTGCTGGTACCACCTGCAGCTGGGGGAGCCAGAGCACGTCAGGTCCAGCCCCACCTCGTTCCTCGTCAGGCAAACCTCCAGCATGTAGTAGAAAGTCCAGAACACGGCAAAGCATCCCAGGAGCAGGAGGGTCTGTGGAGGGAAACTCTTTGAGAAACACAGCTCTCAACCCTCCCAAAGCCCTGCCCAGCAGAGAAGGCACAGGGTCCTGAGCAGGGTCCTGCTCTTCTGGCTCCTCCTGGGGGATGCAGGCTCACCTTGAGGGTGTTGGCTGTGATGGTGTAACGCTGCTCCTCGGGGATGTCCAGCCCTGGGGGACAGGGCAGGGAGAAGTCACCGCTCAGGTACTGCCCACTCATGGCTTCCTCCAGCAGCCTGGGGACAGAGACACCTCATGAGGGTCCCATGGGTAGGGGGGGCTCCAAAATGCCCACGAAGGGTCTGGAGTGTCTCCTTGTGCCCACAGAGTGTTCTGCAGCCCATGAGGTGTGAGGGCAGCCCCAGCCTCATCTGCCACACCCACCAGGCAGGAACACAGCTCCAACCCACAGCTCACAGGCAGGGATAAACCCCTCAGCCTCCCTCTCCTGGTTCCCAGCAAGTTGGGGACGTTGCTGTCCTACCTCTGCCGCTCCTTCATCTCTGCTGGGGACCAGGAGGAGCCGTACAGGGTCAGCTGCCACTGCTTCAAGGTGCCAAGCTTCAGGCTCTCGTCTCCTGGGGAGGAAGGAGGTTGGTTCAGCGGGCAACTCTCTGAGCCAAGCTGCTGCTGCCCAGGTGCTGAGCTGGCAGCTCCCTGGGACATGGCTCAGAGCTGCCACCACCCCCAGGGAAGGCAGGACTCACCAATGTCCCTGACCAGCAGCCTGTAGGTGCCCTGAGCCTCCTCGCCCCAGCAGCGCACCGTGGAGAAGGTCCAGTCAGAGAAACCATTGGGGTCCCTGCCAAGGGGAACAACCCATCAGGGGTCACAGAGCCTGAGCCCCCAGGCCGGACACAGCCCCGGTGTCCTGTCTCCCAGTGTCCCCTCGGGGCTTACGAGTCCATGCTGCGGGTGGTCCCGACCAGGGACATCATCCCGCTGGGGCAGAAGAGCCGGATCTCCAGGTTGCCACGGCGGGGGTGGGTTATGGTGACAGTGACTGCCACGTGCTCCAGGGTCCTCATGCCGGACAGCTCCAGGTCGGCAGGGGTGACTGGGAAAGGGAAGGGGGGGCTGGTCAAGGCTGGTGGCCTTGGGATGGAGTCCCCACTCCCAGCCGGCCCCGCTGGGCTGTGGTGACACTTAACAGGACACACACGCTGTCTCTGCCTCTTCCCAGCTGCCCTGTGGGGGACTGGGAGAAGCAGCCAGGTGTCCAGGCTGCTCCATCCTATCTCAAACTGTTCTCAGCTCCACAAATGCTCACAGCCCCAGAGCTGCTGACCACAGCCCGAGAGCTGCTGACCACAGCCCCACCAGAGGGGGTGAGCCTGGCTGGGTGGGCGCTCCCAGGCCCTGCTAAGGGGGGATATGGGCACATCAGGCCCCTCACGGAGCCAGCAGTGTCCCCAGAGTGCAGGCCCTGCTGGGGGCTGGGAAGGGCTGGGGTTGAGCTCCCCTTCCCCCTGGTAGCAGCCCGAGCAGAGCGTTGTTGTTCCGGCCAGGCCTGGCCAAGTCGGGAGCTGCAGCATTTCCTAAAATGGTCAAAGCCAGCGGAGCAGCTCTGGCCTCTGCCCAGCCCAGCCCTGCTCCTGAGCCCTGTCTGGCTCCCCAAACACATCAGTGCAGGGATGGGGCTGTGGGGAGGGGATCACAGCGGGCAGAGCAGATCCCCTGGGGACGGGCAGCGGAAAAAGCCCGGGCAGCCCAGCACTTTAACCCCTTGCTGGCCTCCTGCAGCCCGGGGCTGGTGCTGCCCTGCTGTGCCCTGCTCCAGCGGGCAGGGCTGGCTGCCCAGCCTGGACTGCCCAGCACGTGCTCCCCGTGGCACACCTGCTCTTACCGTTCCAGGCCACCTCCAGCTCCTGTGGGAGCAGTGGGATGCTCCTGCCCTCCTTCAGCACGGGGCTGACGTACGAGGCCAGGTATGGCACGGACTCCCAGATCTGCCAGGGCAAGGAGAGAGCTTCAGCACGGATTTCACCCTCCCTGCACATCCATCCCTCCATCTCCCACTGCTCTCACAAGCTGCTGGATGGGCCAGGCCAAGGGGCCCCTCCTGATGCTGCTCTGGGACACAAAGGCTGCTGTGACACCCCAGGGATGGGAGCAGTGCCCACATGCCCAGGAAAGGAGGGAAAGTCTCTGCTGGGAGCCAGAAGGGCTCATCAAGATTTGGGACTGCCCAGCTCTGAGTTTGTCACGGTGACTTTGAGTGGTGACTTGAGGCTGTGCCATTCCAACCCCTGGCACAGTGGGGCAGGAACAGCAGAACCCAGATGCCTGCAGGAAGAGGGAGCAGCCTGGATGTCCCTCTGCCCTGGGGGCAGGGCTGGCAGCGGCAGTGACCCAGCACAGCTGTGCAGAGCTCCTCACACGAACTGGGACCAAGTGCCAAAGGGACGTGCCCTGGTCTGTGTGTGACCAGAGCAGGAAGAGATGGGGATGCCGCTGCCTGCTGTGGCCACACCACTCCCCTGGAGCTGCCAGCTGAGCACAGCCCATTTCTCAGGGCAGGACACCCTCCCTGCAGCCACTGGGAGGGAGGAAGGTGCTGGGGCTGCTGACGAAGCTGTGATTCAGGGCCCTCACCATGGCTATATATAGTGCTGGAGAGCAGCAGCTCGGGGCAGCTTTCAGCCACTGCTGGGAGCCTCATGACCTCACACCAAAGGCAGCCTCAGAGCCAGGGCCAGCAGGATGGTGGCCAAAGTGCTGGCCCTGAGCTGCAGCGGTGTCACCCCACGGCGTCACCAGGACAGGACCCGTCCCCAGCGCTGGGCTGGGCTGCTCTGTGTGCCCAGGGTGGGGTGTGGGAGGGCAGGGAGGTACCTTGGCAGCATTCACCAGCCTCCAGGCGTTGAGCAGCCCGAAGCCATGCTGGTGGCTGTGGCTGAAGCCCGCCTGGTTCGTGTCCCACTTGGCGTGATGGTCCTCGTACTGCAAAGACACACGGGGTGCTCTGGTCACCTGGGGGGACCCCAGCAGCCTGAAAATCCCAGGCCTGAAGGGAAGGAGGCCCAGACACATCCCACAGTGGTGGGGAAGCGAACCCACATGGCCTTATTAGAAAGGAACAGGTTGGCCTTTGTTTGAAACAAATCCCAGGACAAAGTGGCTCCCCAGCTCCTCAGAAAGGAAATGGAGCAGCACGAAAGGGCACAAATGCCTCTGCTCTGAAACATCCCAGCTGCTCCCTGCTGCCCAAACCACTGCCTGTGGCATGGCAGAAGCCCTGGAGAGAAGGAATGGAGCCCTTTAAATCAACAAGAGCTGGGGCAGGACAGATCTGGGTCCCATCACTTGTTGGGTTGGAGTGCTCTGGCAACATTGGCTTGGAAGTTATGGAAAACATCATCCCATGCCAAAGTGAGCACAGCATCAGCTGGACACACAGTCCTGCTCCCCAGAGGGGTGTGGAAGAAGCCCCATCCCTCCAGTCAGTTCTCACTCCTGCTCTGGGTGACGGGAAGGGCTGGGTTTGCTGCCCAGCTCTCTGTTGTGCCTGTTTCCAGGAGCCCAGCTCTCTGGAGAGCCCAGGAAAGGCCAGGGCAGGGCAGAGCTCCTCTTTCCCACTGCCTGCACCGTGAGGTGACATTGCAGAGGTGTCAGCCCTTGGGCTGGGCCAGTCCCACTGCACACACACAGGGCTAAGCCCTGGAACCTGGAGAGCTGCTGGAACCTGCTGAGCCCCAGGAACCTGCTGAACCCTGGAACCTGCTGAGCCCTGGAACTTCCTGAGCCCCAGGAACCTCCTGAACCCTGGAACCTGCTGAGCCCCTGGAACCTGCTGAGCCCTGGAACCTGCTGAGCCCCTGGAACCTGCTGAGCCCTGGAACCTGCTGAGCCCCAGGAACCTGCTGAGCCCTGGAACCTGCTGAGCCCTGGAACCTGCTGAGCCCTGGAACCTGCTGAGCCCCAGGAACCTGCTGAGCCCTGGAACCTCCTGAACCCTGGAACCTGCAGAGTCCCTGGAACCTGCTGAGTCCTGGAACCTGCTGAGCCCTGGAACCTGTTGAGCCCTGGAACCTGCAGAGTCCCTGGAAGACCCCTACATTGGCAGATGGAGGCATTCCTGAGGCAAATACCCCATTTATTATCATGACAGGGGAAAATGCCTCAGGCACATTCCTGGAAGGAACACGGGGGTGAGGGGGAAGCGCAATCCCTGCGCTGGGAGCCAGGCCAGGGAGAGATTTATGGAGGGGCAGCAGACACAAACAAGGATGTGCTCAGCAGGGCCCTGGCTGTCCTGCAGCAGCCCTGAGGGGAGGGAGGGAGGCAGGAGGGCAGGGCCAGCCCCTCACCTTGGTGGCAGTGAAGACGATGACGTGCTGCACGTCGCGCCAGGTGAGGCACGGCCGCACCTGCAGCATCAGCGCGATCATTCCCGCGGCCAGCGGGGCAGCAGCTGAGGTCCCTGTGTGTCCCTCCGTGCAGCCCGTGCCCTTCTGCAGGTCCCAGTCTGTTGTCACCTGCCCAGGAAGAGGAGACAGGCCTCTGTCAGGTCACTGTGCTGAGCTGGGGTGGCTGCACAGCTGCACATGGTCCTGGCCCCGAGCTGTGCCCAAGCTCAGGCTGTGACACTGCTGTCCCTGCTCACAGCCAGCCAGAAACACCCTGGGACAGCCTCACTGCAGGGACAGTGATCCCAGCTGGGAAGCAATGAATGGGGACAGCTCCCTTTGGAGAGAGAGAGATAAACTAGCCCGAATTAAGCAACTTGGTGGGAAACTCCTGGCAGACACAGTTTGGGTTCTTCCTCACTGTCACTGCTGATCACTGTCACAACCAGACTGCAGAGAGGCCACACAGGACTGTGCAGAGCACACTGAGCCTCCAAAGAGATGTCCTGAGGCTCCCAAATTATGCCAACTCACTGCAAAGCAAGTGCATCCACCTCCCTCTGCTCCCCGTGGTGAGAAAACCCAAAATCTGAAGGGTTTCTTGTGTTTTTGCTTGACTCCATCCCACTTTTCCAGCTGTGAGTGGCTCCAGCTCATGCTGGGACACTGAGTGTCCCACACAGAGCATCCCGAGAGCACAAACTTTCAGTAGGAAGCACATCCAGTGCCAGGAGCTGTATTAAATTCTTCCCATTAAGGAAACCACACAAAGTTTATGGTCTGGTAAAAAAAAATCTGGAGCAGATGGCTGCAGGGAAGTTAACTCTGGCACCACTGCAGCGAGCTCCAGGGTGTCCAGGAGCAGGGAGTGCTCCTGAAAAAGGGCTGGGTGGGGTTTGGAGCCACAGCAGTGGTACAGGCTGTGCCCAGGCTACGTGTGGATCTCACCCTGGCTGCCCCACAGAGTGCCAGCCCCCCTGCTCGTGTCCCAGAGTTTAAAATGAAGGTACATTTGTGACCTTCAAAGCACTCACACCGGGCTGGGGGAAGCCAGGCCAGCCCAGGAGCCTGCAGCTCCTGATGGAATGCAGCAGAACCCTCATTAGTTCCCTTTTTTCCCACTGTCAGTACTCTCCAAACCAGCCTGGGACAAGTGGAGTGATTTCTGAGAGGAAAAATCAGCTCCTTTCTGGGTTTTACTCTCCCTGTGGCAGATTGTGCCATGTCCTGGCTGGGCACAGATCCCTGCCCTGGCTCTGGGCTGCAGGAGGAGCTTCCTGAGTTCCAGCCTGAGGATCCCAGACTTTCCCTGTTCCCCTGGTTCACCCAGCACCAGGGGAAGCCTGTTGGACAAGCCTGTATTCAGCTGCTCTGTGGCAGGCACAGAGCCACAGGAAAGTGCTTTTGGGAAGTACCTGCCCTGGTGGGAGATCCTCAAACATCAGGAGCCAGTGATGCTCCCCCCAGGCTGCCCTGGGGTGGCTGGGCTGGGTGGTCCCTGCTGGCCCCACAGGACAGGAAGGGGTCACAGCACTGTGCTGGGGACAGCCTGGCACCAAGGGAGGGACAGGCTGGGTCAGGCCTGCAGGGGGGAAAACAGCCCTGGCTGCTTGGCTCGGGCAGAAAGGACGTGTTGTTGACAAGAAGTCGTTTTTTTGGCAAAAAAAGGGAAAATATTCTGATAAAAATATTCTTAAAAACTCGACTGGGAGAGGCCCACGTGCCAGAACAGAGGAGAAGCTGGGGCCAAGTGGTTTAAAGAGCCCGATGCTGCAGCATCCCTGGGGAGCAGAGCGAGGGGGGCTGGCTGGGCAGCAGGGAGGGAAACAGGACCCCCCCTCTGTCTGTGCAGGGCTTGGATAAAAGGCACATCCACACCCTGGCTCACACAGGAACTGCAGGGGAATGGGAGGGGACGCAGTGCTGTCCTGGCTGTCCCCGGGGTGGCCAGCAGGGCGCAGGGGACACACAGGTACTCACGATGCTCCTCATCATCTTGTCCCCACCACTGAAGGTCACGGCCAGCATGGAGGCACATTCCTCGGCATAGAAGGGCATGGAGCCCGTCTCATCCACGGCTCCTGGGAAACGGGAAGGGCATCGACTGCAGGAAACCTGGCTTGTTTCAGCTGCTGGAATTTCAAGGTGTTGGTCCCCTGAGAGCCTCCCCTGCCAGTGCTGCTCCAAGGGCTGGGAAATCAGAACCAAGCCTGTGTTTTTCCCACCTGGGAGATCCACAGGAAGGGCAGCCAGGATAAATAATCCCTCACTGTGCTCAGTATCACACAGATCTTCTACCCCTCATGCAGCTTCTGGAGAACGTGGATTACACGTTTCTCCTCTAACACAGATGATGGGAATGCTGCACAGGTCATTCCCTGAATGTGGCAGTGTCTGCCACAGCCCTGGGAAGGAGGCCTGGAATTCCTCTGGCCTATTCTTGCTCTGTAGGTCAGAAGCAAACTGCAGGCTTGGGGGCTGAAGCCTGGACACTGCCATGCTCGTTCCCAGACCCTTTCCCACAGATTCCCACCATCCAGCCAGCTCCCAGCTGGGCAGGCTGCGTGCTTTTGGGACGAGCTCGCTGCTGCAGGCTGGGAAGGGAGGGGACAGGAGAGGCAGGCTCACCAATGGTGACAGTGTAGATGGAGTTGGCGTAGCCATCGTAGTTGCAGTTGTCACTGTGCTGGCCCCCGTTGCCACTGGCCACCACGAAGATGCTCCCGAAGCCCCGGCGACCCGCGATCACCCCGTGCTGCAGGGCAGCCTGTGGGGAGGGACAGGGCAGGGAGGCTCTTCCCGGGTCCTTCCAGACTGATCCCAGTGGTTTCTGACAGCAGCCAGCCCAGGATGTGGGATCAGGGCCCCCCTCACACGGCCACTGCCCCTCAGGGAGTGCTCAGCCCCACAGACACTGGGCTCTGCCTTTGCTGAGCACCACCAGCCCCACCTGGGAGCACATTTCCAGCCCAGACACCATCCCCACCTAGGGAGAGGACACCTCTGATGGATGAGCAAGAACACAACCCTGCTGGAAGTGCCTGCCCTCCCTCTCTCCCCCTGGCAGATGAAGGTACACAGTCCCCTCCTGACTGTGCTGTGGCACAGCGAGCTCTGCCGGTGCTCTGTGTCCCAGAGCTTGTTCCAGCTGTCTCTGCAGGCAGGGAGGGAATAAATTAACTTGCAGAGCTGGAAACCATTTGTTCTGGTGAAGGGACGGCTCTGCTGTCAGCGCTGCTCAGAAGAGCGCAGGAGCTGCTGAGCTGTGGTTGGAAAAGCACAGCACCAGAGCCCTGGAGCAGAACCACGCCCCATTGCTGCTTTTGGGGCCCCTCAGTGACCCCTCTCTGCAGCACGGGCAGGCTGGGTGTGTTTTGCAGCAGTTCTGCAGCACAGCAGCTCTGAGAAAACCTTGATGACCTGAGAAGGAGCAGCCTCAGCTCTGACTCTTCCTCCCACTGCAGTCCCACTCCCCTTATTGACTCCAAAGGCTCCATCCCTGCCTTGGGAACCACCCTGAGCACTGGGACAGCTCAGGCTCCTGAGCAGGGAGCATCCTGTGGCTTGCACAAGCTGTCAGTGCAACACCCCAGGTGGTGAAAGAGCCTTTTCCTGCTGGAACCAGCCTCTCCTTGCAAAGCTCATCCTGCCCTGCCTGAGCTGCCCTCCCGCCGCAGCGACGCCTCTCCCAACCACACAGGGACAGGGACAGGGACACCTCTGCTGGCACCGAGGGACACAAACAAATGTGCTCAGTGTCACAGCAACGTCCCTCCCTGCCTCAGCGGGCAGGCAAGAAGCCACAGGGCCTGGAGGCTCCCCCAGGGCTGCTGGGGCTGGGTTTTACCTTTCCCAGTTGGTGGGGGCCATCCACGGTCTTGCCATCATCATCAGGACCCCAACTGCAAAGAGAGACACCGTGAGGTGACAGCCCCAGGAGCCACGGGCAGCTCTTCCTGCCACTGCAGCGAGCTCCCAGCAGCCACCAGCTGCTCCCAGCACCACGACTGGGACTGCAGAGCACTGCACTTTCCCACCCATCAGGATGGCCCCTCGCTGCTGGGATATCGCTGTCGTGTTTGCACTGTGCCCCCGGGTCAGATTCCAGTGCACAAAAAGTTTGATTTTTATTTAACAAGCAGCTTCTCACACATTCCAGTCCCCGTCACACGGCTCAGCCGGGGCTGCCTGACCACAGTGGGGGGGCACAGTGTCCCCTCCAGCACAGCCAGCCCAGGGGACGTGCTGCAGCAGCACACAGAGGGACATCTCACAACTGCAGGCACTGTGCAGAGCCTGGGACAGCTCTCCAGGAACAGGATTTTGGTGCCTCAAGGCTAATTAGAGCCACAGGAGGATGGGAGGTGGTGTGAGCACTCAGCCACGAGCTGTGACCTCACTCAGGGTCCCCTGGGGGCTCACCTGCAGCTGTAGATGTCGTTGATCTGATAGTGCTTGTTGAAGGCGATGGCCTCCATGCTGTCCGTGAGGGGCCCGTCCAGCACTCGGATGCCTGCAGGACACAGGACAAGGAATGTGACCAGCACGGGTCACATGAGCTGCATGAGCTGCACACAAACTCCTGGCTCGAGGCTGCCCCGCTGTGCTCACCCTGCAAGGCCAGCCCAGCTTTGCAGGGCTGAGGCAGTGCCAGCTCCCACCTGGACTGGGGCAAACCCTCCTGTTCCCTGTGCTGTGGGGACAGCCAGGACACAGCACACATTCCCTGGCCTTGCAGGGGACAGACACAGCACTGTCCCTTCAACCCTGTCCTTCCCACAAGGCAGAGCTGAGATCAGGGGCTGGTGAGAGGGACTGGCCAAGATCTGCTGCCCCAGCACCTCCAGACACAGCCTGGGCATGTCCTGGCACAACTGCCTGACTCAGCCAGCATGGCACAGCTGCTCTGCCGAAAGCCTGGCAGCCAGGGAGGGCAGGAATACTCTGGAAAAGCTGCCAGGATCCAGCTCCTCTGGAGAGGAGCTCAGACAGGCACTGGGCCCTCCCTGCAACAGCCCAACCAGCCCGAGCACAGCACCGCTGACTCAGAGCTGCCCCAGCCCACGGAGCTGTGTCCCAGCCCCAGGATTTGGGGGTGAGGCAGGCTGGATTACCTGTCCCTGCACAGATCCAGGGGTGAGGCAGGCTGGATTGCCTGTCCCTGCACAGGTTTGGGGCTGAGGCAGGCTGGATGTACCCGCGATGCGGCTCCCAAAGGCCACTCCCACGGTGCAGAAGCTGTTGTTTGGCACAGCCGCGATCTCCCCGGCGCAGCGGGTCCCGTGGTGGTTCCCGTTCTCCTCGTCGGGGTGAGGCATAGGGTCAGGGTCATTGGAGTTCAAGTCATAGCTGCCTTCTGGGCTCTGGAAACACAGGCACAGTCAGGACTCGGGGCTCTGCTCTCCTCAGTTTGGGAGAAGCAGGAGTTAAGAGAATGCAACGCGGGCTGGAAGCCACGGGAACTTGGAGGCTGCTCCCTCACAGGGCTGCAGCTCAACACTGCTATCTGCTGCCGTGGGGAAGGGACCAAGCAAGGCACTGCTGCTGGTCAGAGAGGGGCCAGCTGCCTCCCATAGGCTGCACAAAGGCAGGTAACCCTGAAAGGCAGGTAACCCTGAAAGGCAGGAGCAACATCTCCCAGGAAAGGTTTGCTGCTGGCTCTTTCCGCCCTGGCTGAGCCCCAGGTGACGGCACAGGTTGGACTCTGAGCTCTCACATACTCCTGTCACCCTGCCCGGCCTCCAGCCCGCGCAGGCACTCACGTAGTTTGGCTGGATGTCCTTGATGGTATGCTCCACGCCGTCATCCACCACCACCACCGTCACCCCGCGCCCCGTCACGTTCCGCTCCCACACGCCCGTGACGTTGATGTCCTTCCCGGGGCTCTTGCGGTTGTTCTAAGCACCAGAAAGGACAGCGAGGGNGGGGTGAGGCATAGGGTCAGGGTCATTGGAGTTCAAGTCATAGCTGCCTTCTGGGCTCTGGAAACAGAGGCACAGTCAGGACTCGGGGCTCTGCTCTCCTCAGTTTGGGAGAAGCAGGAGTTAAGAGAATGCAACGCGGGCTGGAAGCCACGGGAACTTGGAGGCTGCTCCCTCACAGGGCTGCAGCTCAACACTGCTATCTGCTGCCGTGGGGAAGGGACCAAGCAAGGCACTGCTGCTGGTCAGAGAGGGGCCAGCTGCCTCCCATAGGCTGCACAAAGGCAGGTAACCCTGAAAGGCAGGTAACCCTGAAAGGCAGGAGCAACATCTCCCAGGAAAGGTTTGCTGCTGGCTCTTTCCGCCCTGGCTGAGCCCCAGGTGACGGCACAGGTTGGACTCTGAGCTCTCACATACTCCTGTCACCCTGCCCGGCCTCCAGCCCGCGCAGGCACTCACGTAGTTTGGCTGGATGTCCTTGATGGTATGCTCCACGCCGTCATCCACCACCACCACCGTCACCCCGCGCCCCGTCACGTTCCGCTCCCACACGCCCGTGACGTTGATGTCCTTCCCGGGGCTCTTGCGGTTGTTCTAAGCACCAGAAAGGACAGCGAGGGGACAGGGTCAGCGCTGAGGGGACCTCCTGGGTGCACTGGATGTGACGTGTGGGGCTGGGGCCAGCACAGGAAGGAGTCACAGGACAGTCAGCGGAGATTGTTTGAGGCTGACAGCGAGCAACAGCCGCTCGAGCCATGAGCAGGAGGGCACAGCGTGCTCCAGCCAAACCCCTCTGCCCACCCCAGTGACACCAGTGCACAACCAGCTGCTGGAGCTGCCTCCTCCTGTTATCACAGCCAGCACGTGGCAGGCAGGGCAAGCTCCCTCCTCACCACAGAACAGAAAGAGGCTGTTCTGCCTCCCGCGTGACCGCACAGACAGCGTGAGCCTGCGAGCACAGCAGGAGCCGGGAAAGCACTCACCAGATGCCACTGCTGGGGGTATTTGGGATCGTTAAAGTGCAGGCTGCGCTTGGAGCGCTTCAGAAGCTTCTGTTCCGAGTGCCACCGCACGCTGTCGTGCTGTGCAAACAAAGTGTCCACCGACCTCCTTATTGCTTCGTGTTCAGCGGCCGCCTGGCCGTCGGGCTGATAGGCAAAGAGGTAATGGCCCTTGAGCTCCCCGACACGGCCCATGTTCACCAGCCCCGCAGTCCGGGCCAGCTCCTCTGCCCGCTGCTCCAGCTCCTCCTCGGGTGCATCCAAGCTGACCGCCCACGTCAGCTTCCCGTGCCGGCCGTCAGTGTCCGGAGCGTGCTGCCGGCCGGCCGGCGAGGCCAGCGGGATCCAGGCAGCGCTCAGCCAAAGGCACGTGTGGATGCAGAGCGTGGCCTCCATCCCTGCGCTCCATAGCGGCGCTCCCCGCCTCCAATGCGGCATCAGACAGGCGGGCTGCAACAGCACAGGGCAAACTGGTGAGAAACCCCTTCTGAAGAGGGACACGGTGGCCAGGGCCTCACCTGAAGGTCCCACGGAGCCCCATGGGGCTCGCCACCAACCCGCTGCACAGCAGATCCCCTTTCCGGGAAAGCCCGGCCGCCGTGGCTCCTTCCCAGCGGATCAGAACTGGAGGCACACCCAGGCTGGGCAGAGATCGCTCCCAACCCTGCCCTGCCTGCTGGGTGGCAGCCCCGGGCTGAAAACACCGCGCTGGGCTGGCAGGAGGAGCCACTTCCTCTCTCGCCTCTGATAAGGAGTTGATGAAAGAAACTCTTGATGCGCGTTTCCCCAGAACAAACACCACGGGCAACGCTCCGTGGGCAGCCGAGAGCCGGTTCCTCATTCGCAGGAGCCCCACCGAACTCGTTCCTCACCTGCTCCACGGCCGGAGGAACCTGCTTTTCCCTGGCACGGCTGGAAATCACCACTGAGCCGCGGTTCGACCCTCATTCCACAAACCACGGCAGCGCCGAGCGGGGAGAACCCTTCCCGAGATCCCGCTCCCTCGAAGGCGCCCGGAGCTCCACACCCCCGGCCCTTTTCTCCTTTTCCTCCCTCGATCCGCTCCTTTCGCCTCCGACACAACTCCTCAGCCGCGGCCGCTGCCGGACACCGAGCTCCAGCTTCCTCCCGCTGAAGTCGCGCTCTCAGCGCCCCTCGCTGCACCCCGGCAGCGGCACCGCGCAGCACCCGGGACAGCCCCGGCGCTCCCCGCTCCGCCGAGCACCGGGGACACCGCGGAGGTCACCCACGGCCAGGACACCCCCGCCGCCCTCCGCC
>VZTZ01031087.1:16913-30899 GCA_013400955.1 Drymodes brunneopygia
GCGGAGGCCGCGGGGCAGAGCGGAGCGGCGGCCGAGGAGCCCGACGAGGAGGCGGCCCCGGCCCGGCCGTCGCAGAACATCGCGGTGCAGGTGGGAGCAGCTCCCCCGGGGCTCGCGGGGTCTGTGGTGTGCCGGGCGAGGGCCCTGAAAGGCTCTTTTAGAACCTGGAGGACAAAGAACTGAATAAGTCGAGACTGGGATGGGTAAAACACGCCGGAGCCTGGTCCTCCGCTTTGAACAGTCTTTAATTAATCTTTAATTAAAATTTGAATGAGGCCACACCTGGAGTGCTGTGTCCAGTTCTGGGCTCCTCAGTAGAAGAAAGACAAGGAGCTACCGAAGAAGGGTCCAGCGGAGGCTGCGAAGATGATGGGGTGTTTGGAGCATCTCTCTGATGAGGAGAGACTGCAGGAGCTGGGCCTGATTAGTCTAGACAGGACTGACAGGAGATCCCATTAATGCACATAAATATCTCCAGGGGGTGTCAGAGGATGGTGCCAGATGCTTTTTGTTGGTTCCCAGCTATAGGATGAGGAACAATGGCCATAAATTAAAACGATAAGTTTCATCTCAATATGACAGAGAGCTCTTTTCCCTGGAGGGTGGCCGAGCACTGGAACAGGTGCCCAGGGAGGGCCTGGAGTCACTGTTTGGTCACTGCAGGGTCTGATCTCAGTCATCTCCCTTCACAGACTGACTTCAAGGCAGCTGATGCAGATGTGAACACGGACCAGGACATCGAGAAGAACTTGGTGGGTATCAAAGCCCCGCATTCAGGCTCCCGGGCAAAGGAGCTGGAGCTGTTCTTCCCACTTTTTTCCTGTCAGAATAGAATCATAGAATCACTACGGTTTGAAAAGACCTCCAAGATCACCAGATATCAGCCTTGAAGTCCTTAAGCTGTTTTTACAGGAGGAATTTTGCTCTCCACTGCAGGACAAGATGATGTCTGAGCGGGCCTTGCTGAAGGAGCGCTACCAGGAGGTGCTGGACAAGCAGAGGCAGGTGGAGAATCAGCTGCAGGTCCAGCTCAAGCAGCTCCAGCAGCGGAGGGAAGAGGAGATGAAAAACCNAGGAACAATGGCCATAAATTAAAACGATAAGTTTCATCTCAATATGACAGAGAGCTCTTTTCCCTGGAGGGTGGCCGAGCACTGGAACAGGTGCCCAGGGAGGGCCTGGAGTCACTGTTTGGTCACTGCAGGGTCTGATCTCAGTCATCTCCCTTCACAGACTGACTTCAAGGCAGCTGATGCAGATGTGAACACGGACCAGGACATCGAGAAGAACTTGGTGGGTATCAAAGCCCCGTATTCAGGCTCCTGGGCAAAGGAGCTGAAGCTGCTCCTCCTGCTTTTTTCTTGTCAGAATAGAATCATAGAATCACTACGGTTTGAAAAGACCTCCATATCAGCCTTGAAGTCCTTAAGCTGTTTTTACAGGAGGAATTTTGCTCTCCACTGCAGGACAAGATGATGTCTGAGCGGGCCTTGCTGAAGGAGCGCTACCAGGAGGTGCTGGACAAGCAGAGGCAGGTGGAGAATCAGCTGCAGGTCCAGCTCAAGCAGCTCCAGCAGCGGAGGGAAGAGGAGATGAAAAACCACCAGGTATTTGGTGAAGAACTGTGTTTGTTTAAACTACCCTGTAATTAATTTTGACATCCTTATGAAGAGACAGGAGAACCTCCTGAGCATCTGTCTCCTGAGTTTCCTCGTAATAACCAGTATTTATCTTGACTGGATCTGCTAAAAAGAAAGAGTTTGCTGTGTAATATCATTAATCAATTAATCAAAAAAAATAACGGATTTAAAATCAAAACCGTTGCTTGAGAATTTTGCTCTGTATCTGTGTGATGCTTCTTCTACCCCAGGAGATCCTGAAAGCGATTCAGGATGTTACAATCAAACGGGAAGAGACTAAGAAGAAGATGGAGAAAGAGAAGAAAGAATTTCTGCAGAAAGAGCAGGATCTCAAAGCTGAAATTGAGAAACTCTGTGAGAAAGGCAGAAGGTATTTGTATGGAAAAGAAAGTGTTTATTTTTGGGGGAAGAAGGCCTTGCTTATCCCTGATATAAACCTGATGGAGCAAAGAGCTTTAAACTTTCTGGGAGTAGTGAGTACTTAGGTCAGACCTGTATATGGATGAATTTAGGATAGGCTCTGTATTTGAATTGGCACTTTCATGGAGCCACTCTGTCATGTCATAGAGGTCTGGTTTTTATTCTTAGGGCTCGGTGATGTTTTTGGGTGAAACTCCTCCAGTGATGGCTCCAAGTGCTCAATCCTTTTCCCCCCAGGTGACCAGGGCAGGGCACGTGCTGAGGGAGCAGCACAGCTCCGTGCAGCGAGCCTGGTTCTGTGCCACAGCCTTTGTGCAGTGTCATGAGACAGCAGGATTTGTGCTCCAGAGGCTGCTGGCCGCTGTTTTCCCTCGCACATTGCAGGGAGCCATCCCCAGCCCGTGCTGTGTGGTTGGGATGTGTCAGGAGGGGTTTGGTTTGGACGTGGGCCCTGCTCTGTTGGGATTGCAGCTGTGCTGTCCCTTTTCCCCTGTGCAGGTTGCTGAAGGAGCAGGAGGAGAAGGAAAACAAGATTGCCTCTCTGATCGCGGAGCAGTCTGATGAGAAGTAAGGCTCTTATCCTTTGCCTGATTAATGCTGCCCAGTGCACTTTTCCTTCCTGTAATTTTGCCTCAGAGTGAATCTGATGCTCCTGGTGGGACGGAGTGGAGAGAATGATCCAGCAGTGCTGGCCAGTTATGTGCTCTAGAGGTTTTATCTCCTCTTCTGGATTAAATCTTCTTTGATCCCAGTCACAAACAGACTCCTGGATACTTGTGACATAAAGATCCCATAAGATTAGAGTTTGTGCTTGCTGGATTGACTCAGCTTGTAACTGCTACCTCTGATTGAATTTCAGCTTCCCAGAATTAGGGCAGACTGATTTCCCTGTCTGTTCCCCACAGCTGTCCAGCTACACTAAACTCTGGCATGCTCGGGTGCTTAAAGCTGGGCAGGGATGTTCCAGATCCCCAAGCACAGGTAGAAATGCCCAGCTTTGAACTTCTCCAGGATCAGAACAGCATAGCTGTGCCTGCTGCTCAGGTTGCTTCCTGGTTCAGATTTTCCCTGGGATTGGGCTGAATTTTGCCGGGGGGAGTTCCCCTCACTTTGTCCAGCGTGTTTGCACACTGGTTGTTTGTGTGCTCTGGAACAGCTCACTCCTGGGACAGTGACTCATGCAGCCCAGGGAGCTGGGGCTGCTGTCAGTCTGGAGGCTGCTGATCTTCCATGGTTCCACCCCATCCAGAGCTCCTGGGATCAATCCCTTTATGGCCATTCTGTGCCTGAGCCTAAGGGGACTCGTTCTGTTCTGTCTGCAGGCAGCTATGGGAGATGGAGCTGGACAAGCTGAAGAACCAGCACAATGAAATCAACAGGAACATCCTTGAGGAGACAGAGCGGGCCTGGAAAGCAGAGGTGAGCTGCTGACTTCTTCCCTGGAGAGTGGTTGGTTTGAGGTTCCAGAGGGTTAATGGACAATTCTGTGAAATGAGGAGCAAGGCCAAGCCCCACTTTGTGGGGTGAGAGGAGTGATGAACACGAGTCAGTGCAGTGAGGGTTGGTGGGGAGCAGTGCCCTGTGCCTGGTCTGGCAGCAGGAAACAGGGGAGTACAAAAACTGAGCCTCTCTCCACAGATCCTGTCCCTGGAGAGCCGGAAGGAGCTGCTGGTGTTGAAACTAGAGGAAGCAGAAAAAGAAGCAGAGCTACACCTCACCTACCTCAAGTAAGTCTGTGTCATGTCGGAAGTGGCAGGGAGGAGTCACTGAGGTGTCCCCATGTCCCATCTCCTCTTCCTCTGCTTACGCTGGAGGTTGGACTGGAATAGTTCAGGACTTCTTGTGGTTTTCTTACTGGATCAATGTGATTCAATAATGTCACACAGCAAGGGGATGTGGGGCTGTGCTCGTCCCCTGTCACTGTCCATCTGCCAGGCTCAGTCAGTGCTGTTGGCTGTGGTGTCCCTGTGTGTCCCCCAGATCAGTCCCTCTCCCTTGTGGGGTGCCTCGCCTGGGGGTGAGCCTGTCCCACCCTGCTGGAGGAGGGAAGGCCAGGAGGGTGTGGGGGTTGCCTGCTCCCACTTTGCTGCCAGTGAGGGCACAGTTGCAAGTGGGAAAGTTCAGCTGTGCTTGCAGGTCTGCACCGCCCACGCTGGAGACCATGAGGCCAAAGCAGGAGTGGGAGATGAGGCTGAACAGGATACGAATGACCAAGCAAAGTGTCCGAGTAAGTTCCTGCTGACCTCTCCTGGCCCAGCAGTGAGCAGTTCTGCACATACACACTGCTGCTCTCCCTGGCACCTCTTCCATTCTTCTGTGCGACCAAACGGTGCCATTTTAGGGCTTAGAATGCCCCAGACTTGCTCAGGTTTGATAAAAGTGCCCGTTTTCTTCCCTCTCTGCTAGGATCAGTTCAATGATCACATCCAGATGGTGAGGAATGGCACAAAGCTGAGCAGCCTCCCCCAGATCCCGACGCCGACGCTGCCTCCTCCGCCTTCAGAAGTGAGTGCCTCTCCAGCCCCACAGCTCGGGCATTCCATGTTGCCAGGCCCTGTGCATGTGTGGGATGGCCCATTCCTTGTCTGGGCTTACTAGAGAGGAGGGCAAGGGTCTCCTTCCCTTGCCAGCTGCCAGTGCCTGCAGTTCATTGCACCTCGCTGGCTGGGGAAGAGGGCACCCCGCTCTGCTTCCTGGTGCTCTTACTCTAACCAGCCCTTCCCTCTTGCCCTGTTTTTCTTTCTCAGACAGATTTCATGCTGACGGCATTCCAGCCCAGCCCCTCCCTGACCCCCCGGCTCCCGTTCCCCATCGGCCCCGTCCCCGTTCCCATGGTCATGCCCAGCGCCGACCCTCGGGCTCTCTCCTTCCCTCTGCTGAACCCCGCCATGTCCCGGCCCAACCAGCCCTCCCCACCCCTGCCCGCGTCCCAGGGGAGGAACAGCCCGGTGGTGGCATCGCTCATGGGCACGCACAGCCCCCACCTGGCCCCGGCTGCCTCCATCCCTCCCCCGCCCGGCCTGGGCGGGGTGAGCGTCGCTCCCGAGTTCCACCGGCCCCAGCCCCAGCCGGCCGACAAGCTGGAGAAGCTGCTGGAGAAGCTGCTCACTCGGTTCCCACAGTGCAACAAGTGAGGGGCTGCTGGTGTTTCTCCAGAGGGTTGGAGGGCTTGTGCGTGGAGTGGGAGCTGGGATCTCCCGGTGTGAGCGGGGTCGGCGGGAAGTGAGGCAAGCAAGGGTGGTGGTCTCCATCAGGTTTGCCACAGTGCTGGGATGGGATGGGAATCACTGGGAGCTTTGCAGGACAGCAGGGATATCTGGGCACAGCCTGTCTCTGGGGGTTCCCAGAGTGTTTTGGGGAGAGAAGCCCCTCAGCATGTGCCTCACCTTGTGTGGAGGGTCGAGGTGAGCACATGTGGCTGAGATATCCCAGTCCACGAGGAGCAGGAACTCTTAGCAGGCTGCTGTCCGTGCAGGGCCCAGCTGACCAACATCCTGCAGCAGATCAAGACTGCCCGGAGGACCATGGCTGGCCTGACCATGGAGGAGCTGAACCAGCTGGTGGCGGCCAAGCTGGCGGAGCAGCAGGAGCGGGCGGCGGCCGGCGCTCAGGTGGGGCAGCGTGGGGGCTGCTGCAAGGGGGGCCTGGGGAGCAGGGAGAGCTGCTCCTGCTCCCTGCTTCCCCACAGAGCTTGGGCTGTGTGTCAGGGCTGTCCCCTGGGTTCCCTTTCCTGCTGACTGCAGCGTAACCAGGGAACAGTTTTCCCCCGGAGGTGACTCCTCTGTCCTTCCCTCCCGGGCTGTTCTGATGTGCCTCCTCTGCCTTGCTGCAGCCTCTGGGCCGGATCAGGGCCCCCATGTTCTCTGCTCCGCTGCCTCAGATCAGCACCCCCATGTTCCTGCCCCCGGCCCAGGTCGCTTACCCTGGAACAGCATCACACGTAAGGCTGCTCGGTGTCCCTGGGGCACGGGGAGGGAGCCTGCCTGGAATGGGGCTGAAGGGGTGAGCCCCTGCAGCTGGGAGCTCTCTCCTCACACAGCTACCTGGGCTGGGGAGGTGGAGGACTGGGGGCACAGATCCTTTGTGTTCCACATTGGAACAGGGGGACACGAGACATGTTGGTGGCTCTCAGGGTGTGATGGCTCAGAGGGGACTGGGCAGCCTGTGGCCTCTGTGATCAGAGCTGTGTGTCTGACTTGCCTTTCCCTCACTGCCCATCCCAGACCCCAGCTGCCTGTAAGCTGTGTCTGATGTGCCAGAAGCTCGTGCAGCCCGGTGACCTTCACCCCATGGCCTGCTCACACGTGCTGCACAAGGAGGTGAGTGTGTTCTGCTGCTCGGGCCTTCCTCCTGCTCCTTCCCAGTGACCCTGCCCGAGTCCTTGCTGTCCTGACACCTTGCCAGGAGAAGGGTACGATCAATAAACACCTTCCCTGCATCCTGTCATCCCATCCTTTCTGTGCTCTTGGCTGGGCCACCCTGCGTGGCTGCTGGGTGGTGGCTTTAGGAACTGGCTGCCCTTGTGTCCCTGAGCCTGTGCTGTGCCTGTGAGGGTTAGACCCTGGAGCAGGACAGTCTGGAAGGATCTGGAACACAGAGTGAGGGGAGGGCTGCCACTGCTGCCCAGGTGTGTGGGCTGGGGATGCCAGACAGGAGCTCTTGGGAAGAGGAGGAGATTTTCCTATCCCATGGATCTTGCAGTGGGGTCACTGTGTGGGCAAACCCCCATCCCAACAGCTCTGGGGCCTCCAGCAGTGGCCCCTCAAGGAAATGGAAACTCAGGAGGAGGGCCTGATGGTCCTGCAAAGGTGACAGGGGCTCCTTCCTCATGGTGACCCTGTGATGGAGGCTTCAAGGATCAAAGGAAACCATGCCTGTGGACAATGATGGCACCTTTGGGACGTGCCAGTGGCTCTTCACTAATTCTCTCTCTTCCAGTGCATCAAATTCTGGGCACAGACCAACACAAATGACACTTGCCCCTTCTGCCCAAGCCCCAAATGACGGCTGCTGGGACAACGTGGGCCCCCCGGGAGGAGTTGCTGTGAATAGACAGGATCAGTTCTAAGATTTCTACAGTTCTATATTTATACGATCATGTATACAACATGTACATTTTTATTATATAGGTAATGTGTGTATAGAAAGTCTGTATACATACAAATTCATAAATAAAGTGTGTATATTATGCAGTGATTTGCTGCTGCTCCTCATTTCTTAGTCCTCAAGCCTTGCTGGCTTCTTCCAGGTGAGGCTCAGTGCTCCCTGCTTGCTGGGAGCTGCCTCGGCCACCTCTTCCCACTTGGATCCCCCATCAGCTCTTTCCTAGGGCCATTCCTCACCACCCCCATGCCCCTGCCAGCCATCACCTGCTTCTTCCCCTCTTGCCAACGAACGAGCTGCAGATAAAGAGCCAGGTTTTTTGTGGTCATTTTTTTTATTTTAATGTCATAATAATTTACCGTGTTTAACATTCATTGTTCTTACATAGACACTGGGTTACAGAGTACTGGAGCCTCCAGCGACAGCCCATGGTCCCGTCCTGTCCCCTCCCATCCCCTGCTGTCACCGGGCCCTGGGGAGGGAGCGGACGGACGCGGCTGCGCTGCAGCTCGGGGTAAACCAACCTGTCAAAATTCCAATTGCGTTCCCCTCTCCTGTCCTGTCCTTCCTCCTGAAGCACGGGCTGACACGCCAACCCTTTCTCCATGGATTTCGGTGGGACTGCGAGGTGCTCAGCACCGCTGAAAATCTTGCAATGACTCTCTAAAAATTCCCCCCCCCCTCTTCCTCGCGGTCTGCGGCAGGAATTCGGCACCGCTGGTGGCCCCTCTGCCCTGGGAGAGCAGGGGGCACCCCTGGGAGGGCAGAGGGGCACCCCCAGGGAGGGCAGGGGGGCACCCCGGGTGCTGATCCTCCGACGCGCACGCACACGCTCGGGGCGTGTTTTAAGGCAGTGGTCCACAACAGAGTCTCTGGGGTCCTGGGGGTCCTGGGCAGGCACGAGGGT
Organism: Drymodes brunneopygia; assembly: GCA_013400955.1. Classification (NCBI taxonomy): domain Eukaryota; kingdom Metazoa; phylum Chordata; class Aves; order Passeriformes; family Petroicidae; genus Drymodes; species Drymodes brunneopygia. The sequence goes on from VZTZ01031087.1 coordinate 24,984, forward strand.
GGGGGGAGAACGTTGCCCTCTTGCGTGGAGTGGCTGGATGCGGGTTTGGAGCGAGGCTGGGGGCTCTGTGGGTGTGAGGAGGGGCAGTGTGGGGGCTGTTGTGGCGGTGCCCCGTGCGAGGGCTGGCTGCTCTCTATGCTGCCTGCCTTTCCTGGCTCCCTCACTGCTTTCCCAAAGAAACCTTTGGCTGCAGGATTTAGTTAACAAGCTTTATATGCTCGGTGATTGCTGTGGCTCCTCTGTCCCTGCCTGACCCGGTGGCTCCACCTCAGCCCTGGCACTGCAGGTATCCCCTCTGTTCATGGGGGAGTGATGCCTTTTAATTGTGGAATCTCCGTGTTTGAGCACTTTCCTATCCAGGCTGGAGGCAGAGAAGCAGGGGAACACAGCACTAGCACTGCCTGCAAGGTCACGGGTGTCTGCCCTGGGGAAGGGACGGTGATCCTGCAGCACGGGGAGGAGGGGCTGTCCTCACACACAGGAAAATCCTCCCTGTGCTGCAGGAACACCGTGAGGACAGAAGTGCCTCCTGTGCTCAGGGACCCGTGGGCTTGTGAGCCACAGATCTGCGTGCTCCAGCCCTGCATCCCCTCCTCAAGCCAGCTGGGACCCCCTCACCATCCCGTGCTCCCACCAAACACGAGGCTGTGGTGAGCCCTGGCCCTGGGTGGTGGCCACAGCGGCCAAAGACTGAGCAGAAGGCTAAAACGATTGAAAAAAAAACCAAAAAAAGCCCAAAACAAAACAGGACCGACCCCTAACGTTGGAACAGTGGCTTCCAGGGCTAGAATTAAAAATAGAGATATATGGATATATTGTACAGGTGAGAGGCGGCCGTGGTCTGTACACGTGGGACCGGCTCTGTACACGCTCTCAGCCGCGCCATCAGTGACACGCTCGGTAAAAAAAAAAACAGAAATAAATACAACCATGTGTTTAAAAAACAACAAACGCTGCAGTTCCCACAGCTGCCGCCTGTCCCCAGGATGCTGGGGTGTCCCACAGCCGGGCCTGGACGTGTGGAGAGAGCAGAGAGGAGCTGCTGCTGTGCTGTGGGATGCGCCGGCGGTGGGGTGGGGGGGCTGCAGGGGGGGCCCAGGCTCCCCTATGGCTTTCGAAGGGCTGGGTGGGCTGGGGAGCAGCCGGTGCCAGGGCTGGAAACTTCACTCCTGGCACTGGCTCCTGCTTGGCAGCTGCTGCTGAGGCTGGGAGCGAGGGCAGGGAGCATCCATCCCGTGGGGTGCCTGCTCCTGCCTGTCCCAGCAGAGGATGGGTGCCTCCTCCTGCCTGTCCCAGGAGGGTGCAGGGAGTCCTGGGGCTGGTGGCAGCGGGAGCACAGCTCGGGAAGGCAGGAAAATGCACGGGAAATGTCAGAGTGAGCGGTGTACGGGCAGAAGGGTGGGAAGGAAAGCCCTGTCTGGGCAGCCCAGGCTGGCCCTGCAGGGCTGTCTCTGAAAAGCCCAAGGCTGGATGGCTCCAGGATGATTCCTGGAGTCTGGCTCAGTGCAGGGAGTCACAGGGGAGGCACAGCCTGGGCTGGCAGCTTCCCGGTGGGGTGAGCTGGAAAGGGATGCACAGAGACGGAAAGGGACAGGCAGGGGATGGCTCATCAGCATCACTCCATCAGGGCAGGTAAGGCTGGGTGGGAGAGCTTGGGACAGCCTGTCCTGTCCTGGTGCTGGAGCAGAGAAGCTGCCCCAGCTCCTGGGATGGGGGTGCTGCACTCTCCCCCTGCCCGGCTGCCACGCTCTCGCTGCAGTGCCAGCTGAATGGAGCCCAGGCCTGGGGCTGCCCTGGCTGCTGGCCCTGCTGGACACCGAGTCCCAGGCCTGGGCACAGGGTCTGAGCTGCCCCCGCTGCCGCCACACTCCAGCCCCTGGAGCAGGGCCCCTGCCCTGCTGCCTCACCTGCGGCCCCGGGGCTGCGCCCGCGCTCTGCTGTCACTTCAGCAGGGAGATGTCGTCGGCGAAGTCGTCGTGGTCGCGGCGCAGGCAGCGGAAGCAGCGCCACTGGAACACCATGAGGCAGAGGGGCAGCATGAAGAGGGCGCAGATGGCCGCCATGACGTAGGCGATGGTCATCAGGGTGGACTCGTCCGTCTGAGGGATGTTGTAGCCGCAGTCCTCCATGTTGGAGTGCAGGTGGGGCCCGTCCACCGCCGCCGTCCGGAACTCGTCGTGCACTGCGGGCGGGGGAAGCAGGGTCTGGTCACTGCACACCCAGAGCCCCTCTATCCCTCCCTCCCTCCCTCCCCGCGGGCCCAGCTCACCGTGGCAGGCGCTGACGGCGAAGCCGATGCGCTTGCGGGCGCGGTCGAACACCACGTAGAAACCCTCCATGATCACGGCGCCCATGACGGTGCCGGTGGAGGACTGGGAGATGGCGAACTTGTAGCAGTCGTCCTGAGAGGTGGCCACGTCCTCCACCGGGCGCAGGTATTGCTGCAGGGGTAGAGGAGCTGTCAGGGAAGGGGGCAGGGGAGGCAGCTGTGCCCACCCAGAGCTGGCTCACCCCGGGCAGGGTCTGGCCAGGCCAACACTCACCTGGGGCAGGATGGTGATCCGGAAGGATTGGTTGGTGGCCTCCCCCATCAGGTAGAGGGACAGCACCGGGAAGATGTGCCAGGGGGTGGTGCCGACCTGCCAGCAAACCAGCTGCTCCCCCAGCCAGAAACCGTCTGGGAATTTCTCCGTCTACCAGAGGGAAAGGGAAGGTGAGCGGGGCCAAGCTGGGCAGCCAGCAGAGATGCCAGGCTGGTGAGGGGCAGCCACACTGCCCACAGCCCTGCCCTGGGCCGTGCCTGTGGGGAAGGGATGGGTTTCACTGACCGAAGATGCTGTTTTGATGGATTTCACCGCAGCCTCAAACACCTTCTTTGGCAGCCTGAGGTTGGTGGTCCCACTGTCCACAATGCTCTTGTCGTAGTTGTACTGGGGGGCAGAAGAGGAGGAGTGACCCAGTTGTGGGACCCCAGCCCTACTCCCCTCCCAGCCCTCTCTGACCCATGGTGGGTGCCTCCAGTGCCGTGGGGCAGGTCCCCTGCTGCCCCCTCACCTCTTTGCAGTCCATGTTCAGGTCCTGCCCGTTGACCTCCAGCTTGACGATGATGACCTCGTAGTACCACTCCTTGCGGATGGGCGTGTACCAGATGTCACCCACGTACAGCGAGTGGTCGATGCCACCGATGATCTGCAGAGGGGACAGAACGGTGCTGCCACCACGCTCTGGCAGTGCCCCCAGGGACCCCCAGCCTCCTGTGGAGTGCTCACCATGCTGCCTCCCACCGAGGCCACGGCCTCTGTCTCGTTGGGAGAGAAGCCTGTCCCGCAGAGCTGCAGGGAGAAGATGTTGGGCACTCGTGTCTGCTTCACCAGGGAGTCAAAGAAGGGCTCCAGGCTGTCGTCGGGCTGGTGGGAGGAAAAAACAGGGGCAGGACAGGGATGTGTCAGTGCTGTCCCTTCTCCAGGAGCTCTCTGTGCCCAGGGGAGTGCCCCTCACCAGCACTGCAGTGCCCCAGGGGACAAACAGGGACAAGGAAAAAGCATTTTGGTGCTCACATCCAGGCCTGTGAGCAGGGACTCACCCGGGCAATCTCAGCATACGCCAGTCCCAGGATCCCTTCCCAGTTGGAGCCGTTGATGAAGAATTTGTCTGACTCTGTGATGGCAGCGATGTTGGCTCTGACAGTGACATTGGGGCCATGGGGGATGGTGACAAGGTCGGTGCCCAGCTCCCCTTCCCACTTGCCCTGGGTGTAGGGCACGTACACCCCCTTCCGCAGGTCATGGTAGGTGCTGGACCTGCAATGGTGCCAAAGGGACGAGTAAGACCAGCAGGGTTTGTGTGGATCCAGCCATCCCAGAGGCCAGGTTGTATCTGGCAGGGTGTGGCCAGATCCCCAGCAAGGAGCAGCAGTGTGCTGGAGGGGCTGAGCTCTGTGTCCCCCCAAAAATACTCACAGCTGCCGCTGGTAGTATCTCCTGAGGAAGGGGTGTGGTGCAGCCCCCACAGCAAAGTTACTGCTCCCTGTGTCCACCAGGATATTCAGCTGGAGAAAGAGGACAGACAGGTAGACTCATGAGTGCTGTGCCCAGAGAGGAGAGAAGGAGGTGGTGGAGCAGGAGGCAGCGACATCAGCGAGTTGCACAAAAAGCAAACACCGTCCAGCACTGTGCAAACAGAGCACGAGCTCCTCGCTCAGCACAGCCCAGCCTCAGCCCCCAAATCCACAGGCAGGATTCAGGAAGCACTTGGCAGTGTCACGGGGCTGAAGAGCAGCAGCAAGACAGGGGGTACAGGCTCCCCTTGCTAGGAAAGCAGATTTGCTGGCACAGCCGGTGGGAAGGATGGCTGGTGGGCAGCCCCCGCGGATCCCCGCGCCCGCTAATCGCCACCCACATGCCAAGCCCTGCTCCCGATTCATTCCTGCCGGGGCAGGATTACTGGGCTTGGCAAACATCCCACTGGCAGGGCCAGGAGCCCCAGGAGCGGGCCAGCCGGACCCTGCCCTCANTTTGCCGGGCTGGGATTGCCGGGCTGGGAGCAGGGCTGTCCGAGCCTCCCGGCAGTGCTGGGCAGCAGAGCCCGGGGTGAGCCCTGACCCCAGACCCGGGAGCTGCTTCCCAGCACCAGCCCGGGCAGCAGCACCGGGGCTTTGGCGCTTAATCTGTGGAGTCAGAGGGAGAGGAAGGAGGTTAATGCGCTTGTGTTAATCGCAGGAGCACCGGCTGCAGCTGCCAAGAGCTCTCCCTGACAGGGGCTGGCATGTCCTGAGTGCCCCAGCTGCACCTCCCTGCCCAGGGGAAAGTTTCAGGCCGTGGGTAAAGATCAGAACAGCACGTCCACCCCCCAGTACCCACCCTGGGTGGGTGCCAGCTCAGTGCCCACCACACAGCCCGACCTTCTCCTGGCAACCCGGCACCTGCGCCATTCCCAGGGCTGTTCCCGGGTCCGTGGGAGGGTCATTAGGGGCCACCTGCTCCACACAGCTCATCTCCAGTCCCCAGGGCACCCACAGGAGACTGGTTTCCTTGGAGAAGGACCAGCTGAGCTGACGCTGCAGGGAGAGGAGGCTCCATCCTGCTGTAGGGGTCACGCACAGGACCCACGTGGAGAGGACCCAGATCCTCGAGACTCAGCCCAGCCATCCATTCAGGCCAGGACATGGCACGTGAACTGGCGAGGCCAGGACATGTGTGGCAGGGACACTGCTTGAAACCTGTCCCTGAAGTGACAGCCCCTCCGGGCACCTCGGCAGCAGCCCTGGCTCTGTGCCACGCGTGTCCCTAGAGCCGTGTGCTGCTCCCGGGGCACCAAGCCTGGGCCATCTGTCCCAAAGCACCGGCTCCTGCTGCTCGGCTTGCCCCTCTCCCCTGTGTGTTTATGAATCAGCCCGTTCTGGGGAGTCAGGGAAACCAACATGCTTGGACACATGGAATGTGTGAGCAATCAGCTGCTGACGGTGACTTGGCAGCGCAGCACGGCTCGGAACCAAAATTAAAGCACAAGGGGGATACAGAAACTTCCCTGTCAGCATTGGGAAGGTGAAAGAAAAGGTGAGGAGCTGGATCACCATCCCCCTGCTGCGTGTGAGCCTTTGGGAAGGATGCACGCACCCCCCGGGGCAAACACAGCTCCCAATTTCCTGCAGAGGCACAGCCAAAACCCTTTCATATGAATCCTCTCATTCCACTGCAAAGCCTGGAGGGATTTTGCTCCAGCACACACACACAAACACGCACACACAGAGACACAAGCACAGGCACCACGTTTGCATTTGGAAGCAATCCAAGGCTGGAAGATGCTGCCCAAAAGGGTGACTGGCTCCGGAACGCACGAGTGCCTGGGAACAGGTGGTTTGCACGGAAATTATCTGGCAGCTGCGACACGTGGCAGGCAGGAGATGATGAAATCACA
>VZTZ01031087.1:33687-69101 GCA_013400955.1 Drymodes brunneopygia
GAGCCTCCTCTCGGTGAGCGCAGCCCGCGGGGAGCGGCCCCGCGCCGCGCCGTTCCGGCCTCCCGCCCCGCGCGGGCTGTGCCGGCTCCCGGCCGTGCGTGTGTCGCGTGGGTGCTGTCGCGATATGAGCGGAAACGGCTTTTTGTTTTCCTGATTTTTAAAATACTCGGTTAACCAAAGCTGATTGTTCTCCTTGCCAGCCGCGCTTTTTCCGCGGCTCCAGGCTGGCGCGGCGGCGGCTGCGCTGAGGCTTCGGTCCCCTTTGCGTGGAGCTATAGAGCGGTTTTTGGGTTGGAAGGGACCTGGAAATCGTTCTCCAACAGTTCCACCCCCCTGCCATGGGCAGGGACATCTTCCATTATCCCAGCTTGCTCCAAACCCTGTCCATCCTGGCCTTGGACACTTCCAGGGATCCAGGGCCAGCCACAGCTTCTCTGGGCACCCTGTGCCAGGGCATCCCCACCCTCACAGGGAACAATTCCCTCCAAATATCTCACCTAAATCCTCCTCTTTTAGTTTAAAGCCGTTCCCCCTTGTCTCCGTCTATTTCAGCTGCCCCTCAAGCACTGAAAGGCCACACTGAGCTCTCCCCATGTGTGACAGGGCAGAGTCTCCAAGAGAGGAGTGAGCCCACAATTCATCCCCCATCGCCAACGCCAGGGATGGGAGACGGGCCTGACTTAATTTTGGGAGAGGAAAACAGCGACAGAAGGCCCTGAGCGAGGTGCCCACATCCAAATGCTCTGATTGGGGATGTTTGGGAGGGGGAGTGGTGCGAGCTCTGTGATGCTGGTCTGGTTTGGTTTGGTTTGATTTGGATGTCCCGAGGATATCTTTGCCTGCAAACTGCCAGGATTAGTTGCTGCTTCTGAGACTTGCTTTACATAAGAGTTATAAATACAGAGTGGGCTGAGGACAGAGGGAGGTGAAGAGGGCAGTGTTGGCCATGATCCTGCTCTGGCTGGGTGTCACTGGTGGGTACCTGGCGGGTGCCACAACCCCCTGGCTCTCACGAGGAAAGCAGAGCAATGATTTGTGCACTGAGGATTTGGCTGAAATGTTTGACCTTGTCGTTCATTTGTGTGTTTGAGCAGCAGCCGTGGTCCCCCAGTGCTTGTGCTGGCCGAATGTGGCCACACAGAGCCACAGCTGGGGATGCTGGGGGTGAGGGGGGTGAGTTCAGCTGCCTGAACCTGTGCTGGACGGGCTGTAAGGACTCTGGTGTGAGTTAAATCATGAGGCAATGCTTTGGGAAAGCTGCTTGCTTTCTCTTTCTTCCCTTTGGCATTTCAGCTCATTTTCGACCTGGTTAAAAAGTCCCTGAAGCATTTTTCCTGCGGAATCTCGAAGGCCTGGGGGATCTGGTTGTAACTTTGTGCCACTCCAGCTCTGCTCCCTTTTTCCCCAGCCCTTGGGAGTGTGTGTGGAAGCTCTTTGGTTTGGTTTTGCTGTGTGTGCTGCAGTGGAAGGGCTCTGCCATGTGCCAGGGATGAGGAATTTCCCTTTGTGAGGGCAGTTGTGGCTCTGTGCTGGTTGCAGGTGTGGGATCCATGGCAGGGGGAATGCGCATCGGGAACCAGCTCGTTCTGGAAGAGGACTACAATGAATCCTACGTCCCCAAAGAGCAAGGTGAGCATGGCCCATCCTCCCAGGGGCTGGGAGAAGGGATTCAGGCATGCAGGTCGCTTCCAGGTGGATTCAGAAAGCAAGAATTGGTTTCTCAAGTGGGCGGGGAGGGTTGAATACACGGGATTTTAGAGGATGTCACATTTTGGTGTCACTCCCCGTGTCCCCAGCCTGGCAGGACGGACTCTACAGGCACACAGGGCTGTGCTGGTGGCTTTGCTGGGGCTCAGGATTGCCCACAGCTTCAGCTGGGGAGGGTGGCCCTGTTGGGCAGAGCAGCCTCACCCATTGCTGTTGTGTCTCCCCAGAAATCCGGGATTTTGCGCCCACCATCGGAATCGACCCTGACAAGGAGTCGGAGCTGCTGTGGCTGGCCAGGGAGTGCCTGGTGACCCCCATGCCCCCGGAGTGGAAGGCCTGGTGAGAGCCCTGGCAGCTGCTGTGCTGGGCATTCCCTGTGACAGGACGAGGGCAATGGCTTTGAACTGGCAGAGGATGGGGTTAGGTGGGGTGTCAGGAGCTCAGGGCTTTTTGGGGTGGCAGAAGAAGGGGGAAATCTGTTTGGGAAGATGGATGTGAGCATCCTGGGAGAGCTGCTGGTTTGTTTTTGGCCTCTTGGAGACGTCACACTCTTCTTCCCTGAGCTTCAGGTGCTCACACCATCAGCAAAGATGTTCTGGACTGTGCAGCTGCATTTTTAACGTGCTTTTTCCACCTTTTCCTGCTGTTTTTGCTGTGCAGCCAAGATATCACAGGTGATATCTATTTCTTCAACTTTGAAAATGGCCACTCCATGTGGGAGCACCCCTGTGATGAGCACTACAGGCAGCTGGTCATCCGGGAGAGGGAGAAGCTGCTGGCACAGGGCATCTTGAAGAAGGAGAAGAAAGAGAAGAAGAAGGACAAGAAGGAGAAGCAGTTCCTGAAGCAGCTCCCTGTGAGTGGGCTGTGCCTGCAGTGCTTCTGGGGAGCGCAGAGCATGAGCAGGTGGCTTCAGGGACACCAAGTGACCCCAAACTGTGATGGGCAGAGCATCAGCTGGGGTGGGAGCACTGAGTGCAGAACCACCTTTAATTTTGGCTGTAAGGCACTGTGCAGTGAGCACACACTCTTGGTGTGTCTGGGAGGGAGAGGAGTGTTCAGGGCCCATTTGGGTGGGCTTTTGGAAAGCAGAATGTGTGAGTGGATCAAACCCTGTTTCCTTCCCTGCCCCGTGTGCTGGGTGTGGGGTCAGGGCTCCCCTGTTTGCCCAGGGGAGCTCCTTGTCCCGCTCCAAGGTCAGGAGTGGGAGCTGCACTGGGTGCTGTCCTGGCAGAGATTGATTTCCCTGTGTTTGTGCAGCCCCCAGGCTCCCAGCTGGCTCCCATCCAGCCTCCCCTGGGTGCTCTCTCTCCTCTCCGTGGCCTCACCCCGTCTTCATCCCTTCGTGGGCCCCTGAACCTGAGCCTGGGGAGTGTGGCAGGCTCCAGCCTTGTCCCCAAGGAAGGAACTCTGGTGAGGCTCTCTCTGTGCCCTGGGAAGCACAGGCATGGGGACACCTAAATGACAGGATTTGTGCTCTTCTGTCAGTTTTGAAATACTGATTAAAAAACTGTATTTCTTTTCTTTTTCTATTTCTAGTGCTAAATTAGTGGCGAGCTTTCTTCTGCTACTTTTAGCAGATTTAAAGAATTGTTTCAGTAACTGTGGCAGAGGGAAAAAAGTGTGTTAAGTTTTAGTGGAATTTGGAGTCCAAATGAAGCGTGATGAACAATACAGATAATACAATTTAATAACCTATTTTCACTCTTCTATTTGAGAATAAATTTAAAAGAACTGTTGTCCCGATTAATGTTAGGTTTGCCATGTTGTTGTTATTTGTTTATCATTACAAAGTGACCTTGGGGTCAGTGGAACTTGTTAAGTGGTAAGAAATTGATCCTTTGAAGGAAGGCAAAGGAAAACATGTACAAAACATAGACATAAACTTTTTCAAAAATAAACAAACACATTAAGTGGTGGGAAATCCTGTGTCTCAGTGGGTCTCTGTCTCTGTTTTCCTGCTGCCTGATCTCTCACTTTTCTTTCCTCTGGCCTTCACAGCCTGCAGAGATCCCCAAGCCCACCAGCCGCCCCAAGAACCTGCTGGACTTCATCTGTGAAGAGAAAAGTTCCTTGGACATGGCAGTGCCAGAGAAGTGGAGGAATGAGGAGGAAGAAAGCGAAAATGAGGTATTTGTGTGCCCTGGCCCTTGCTGTGAGCAGAGTGCTGAAGCCTCCTGATGCTCCCCTGGTCATGGCTGTTCCATTTGCCCCTGGGCTTTCATTTGTGCTGTTTGGTCCCCAAAAAGCATCTGATGCTCTTTTCACCTGGTAATCCCTATAAATGGACATCTGCCTGGGTGTCATTCCAAGATTAATTGGCTGTGGGTTCATTGCTGCCTAATTTCACTGCTGAGGAACCCCTCCCATGGCATTGCAGAGGTCAGAACTCAGTTTTGGCCATTTCACTTTTTTTTGTTTTGTTTTTGTTTTTTTCCTAATCCTCCAGAGTTTCTGTGGGACCTCACGGCTGTTAAAAAACGTGTACCTGGATGTTGAGGCCCTGGCAGGCAGCTTTGACTTTGAGGTAAGGCCACGGTCATGGGATGGGCTGGGGGAGCTGCCCAGGAGCTGTGGCACTGCCAGGAGATGAGAGAGCAGGAGAGGTGCCAGAGGGAGGAGTTTCCTGGGTCACTTAGGAGCAGGAACAACCTGGAGCAGAGTGAGGGAGAGGAAGGCAGGGCTGGGGGGCTGTGAGAAGCCAGATGTGGCCCACAGGGGACAGTGGGGTGTGGGTGTTGAAGGGGGGTTTGTCCTTGGACTGGTTGTGGTTTGGTAGCTGGGACTTGAAGAACATCTTTGCACAGGCTGGAGCTTTGTTTCATCCTTAGAGAGAAAAAATAAAGCCAGGGAGGTGAAGCAGGCAAGGGGGAAATCTGCTTTTCCAGGGAAGAGCAGGAAAAGGGTCTCAGGTGCTGCTGCTGCTGCCCTTGGTGTGGGAGGAAGGCTCAGTGAGGAAGAGGCACTTCCATCCTGCACCGTGCTGCTCAGGGGCTGTGCAGGGAAGGCTCCTGCTCAGCTGGGGCTGCAGTGCTGGCCCTGGGGAGGGGACAGGGGGAGCATCCTCTGGGAATGCTCTTGGGCTGTCACTCTGTCCCACAGGAATCCTCGTGTGGGCTGCACGTGGCCGCTTCCCCGTGGCAACACAAAACCTGTTTTTCTCTCTCCTTGCCCTGCTGACAAATCCCGTGGCTGTGGCACAGAGCATTCAGTGCACCCAGAGCCTCGTGCAGGGGCTGTGCTTTCCCTGGGCTTCCTTAGCTGGGATCAGCCTTAAGATGACAAGGGCACAATGGGAAGTGCGTTGTAAGCAGCTCTGGGTGATTTGGCCCGGCTGTTTGTGCTGACATTAATCCTTTCTCACCGCTTTGAAAATCCTGTTCCAGTATCTGAAAGGCAAATTAATTTCTTTTAAAGTGTTTTAGAGTATTTCCCTTATCCTTTTCACGGCACACGAAAATTAAGCTGTAAAGCACTTTGCTGGAGAACCCTATTCAGGGTGCTGGGCAGGATCTGCAAAGGCTTATGCTAAAGTGGATGTGACAAAGGGAGCCCTGACTCTCTCTCATCTCCAGACAACAAGCAGCCTGTGGGGGCCCAGTTCCTCACTGAAATGTTAATGTGTGCAGGAACAAAGAGCTGTCGTGGCATTTCAGTGCCTCGGGGATGGGGCTTGGGGAATGCTCTAAGGAATGGCAATTGCTGCCCAACAGCCAGGCTGTTAGCCCAGATGGGTGATAGCCCAGCCCTGATAAGGCAGCGGTGCCCCGGCTAAAAAACAGAATTCTTGTGTAGCTCCATGAGGTGGCAGTAGAAAAGCATTCCTAGGAGCGAGCCTCAGCCTGCTCTCAGCTGTACTTCCTTGCAAAGCAGGAGGCAAGGGCTTGTGGAGCAGGTCCTGAGGGGGGAAGTCTGAGCAGTAATGGGTGAAATAATGAAAAACTGGCTTCGTGTAGCCTGTGGTCAGGGTTGAATGCCTGTATTCAGAGGAAATAGGAGGAGTTTGTGGCTTGCTGAGCCAGGATTTTGGGAGGAGTGGAGGCAGCATCAGACACAGCTCGCAGGGAACCCCGAGCTGGGAAGGGTTTGGGGGGACAGGGAGTTCGTGGAGCTGGCCAGCAGGAAAAGCAGCCTCCAACAGCTTAATGTTTGGGAATCTGTGCCTGTGAGCTCCTGAGTTCCCAGGAAAGCTGTTCAGCTGGAGAGCTGCCTGCCCTAGGGCTGTGTGAGGTGACTTGTCCCAGGTGGGCGAGTGCTCCAGCTTGGGAATTCCAGAGGGGAATTCTGCAAGTGGCCGTGTCCCCCCTGCCAGGAGAACAGCAAGGAGGAGCAGGAGGACCGTGGCAGCCCATCAGCTGCTGCTGCTGCTGCTGAAGCTGCTCCCCAGCCCCACGGGAGCCCTGAGGAGGAAGCTGCCAGCCTGGGAGAGGTGACAGTGGCTCCCTGGCATCCCTGTCCTGCTTGCACGGTGCCAGCCAGGCTTTGCATGCAGTAGGCAGCTGCTGCTGGTGTGGTGTGTGTGTGTCTGTGGCTGCTTGGCTTCTTTCTGGCACTGGTTAAAGTTTGGTGCTGATTAAGGATTTGATAGGCAGGAATTTCCCATCAGTTAGTGCCATTCAGGGCAGGTAAAATGTCACAGCTTGTGACAAGATCACCCAGCTGTAACCCAGCTGACTTGTCCAGCTCTGAAATCCATAGAAAATCCCCAGTCCGTTGTTGCAGGAGGAAAAAAACCTCCCTCCTCCTCCTCCACCTGTGTGTCTGACTGGCACAGTTCCCTCCTCTGCAGGGTTGCATTTGTGTGATCATCAAGGTGTGATGCTAACAAAAGGTTTTGCCTATAATGGCCATTAAAATAGGATTCTGCCAGCCAAAGGGATTATTCTGGGATATTTTAGTAGCTGAGGTGAACTTGCTGTGGAGAGAAATCCTTCTGTGTGCACACCATTGCTGGTGTGTTGATACATTTTGGTGTGTGTGTGATCCTGTGCTCAAGGATCAGAACCCTGCTTGGCCTCATTTGGGATCCCCTGGATGCTGCCAGCTCTCCTGGTTGGGATGTCCTCAGGAGAACTCTGGAGAAAGTTGTCCAAAAGGAGCAAAACTTCCTGGGCACCCTAATCCCCATGAAAGGGGAAGCACGAGGGTGACTAAAGAAGTTCCCCCATGCCCTGGTGTCCCCAGGGAGCCTCATGGGGCTGGTTGGTGGCTCTGGGAACCTCCTGGACAGGGGCTGGGAGCTGTCAGTACCAGGGAGTTGCAGGTGAGGCCCAGAGCTGCAGGATTTTTGGGAAGTGCCTGGGGGTTGGATTCCTCTGTCCTGTCCATGCTGCTGGATGCTCGCCCGGCCCGGGGAGCTCTGGCAGAGCAGTGGCACAGTCAGAACGTGCTCCCAGCTCCGGGCTGGGAGCTGACAGCGTTCCAGAGGCACTCTGATAAAAATACACCGCTAAAATATGCGCTCAGTGTACGGAACACGGCGTGCACAGGAGGCAGGGAATGTTTGACAAAACATTAATAAAACAGTGAGGGAGTGGGACGTGCGAGCAGGGCTCTTTGCATGCTGATCAGGGAGCCTTCCCCTGGCTGTTCCCCTCTCCATGGGCAGTGTTGTGGCCTCCCCACTGCTGGGAGAGGCAGCTGAACCTTTGGGTGACTCAGCTTTAATTCGGGGTTGTGTTCTCCCCCATCTCTGTGTTATTCACAGGCTCGTTCTGAGCTCCGAGTGGTGCCTTCAGTCAGTGCCCACCCTCCAGCCTGTCCCACTGGGAGGTGGGATGGTGGTCCTGCCTGCTCTCCTCTGCTTAAAATGTCAGGCAGAAGTGAAATGTCCTGTCGTGGTCTCTTACAAATTTCCATCTCTCACTGAACAGATCCAATGTGGAAGCATAGCTGGGCCTGCTGTGGGTGCTGGCAGGGGCTGGTGGCCTTGCACAGCCACTCTTGTCCACTGAGACCCTGGGAATAAAAAGGCAACAGATCAAAAAAAAAAAGTCAGAGGCCAAGAAATGAATGAGATTGAGTCCCTTGCCTTGGAACGGGACTGTGTGAAAAGAAGTCAAACAGGTCCTGAAGTCACCCAAAGATTTGTGGTTTTGCTGCTTGCTGTAGGAGAGCCTGTGCTGTTCCTGACTCCTGCATCCCCCAGAGAGAATGTTGGGTCTATAATTGTGTTTGACTTGCTGCCTAGAAGGAGTCTTTAAAGTCAAGACATCCTGAAGAGGTGCCAGAGTCTTCCTTGGATTCTGGTGCTGCGTGCCCTCCGTCTCCGGTTCAGATCCTCCCTGGGGATGCTGACAGCAGCCTGTCTGCCCAGAACGAGGAGCAGCAACTTGCTGGGGATGAAGTGGTGGACAAAGAAGATGCTGAGGTGGAAGGAGACGCCTCTGCAGCTGAGGGGCTGCCTCAATCTGAGGGGGAAAGGAGCACAGCAGGGCTGGATGTGCCTGGCTCTCCTGGGCAGCCCGGAGCCGCCTCTCCGGCTGAGGAAGGGGCTGAGGCAGATCAGCTGGTGAGCCTGGCTGCCACTGCTGACACCCTGTCCTGTGGAGAAAAGGTACTGGATGAAGAGAGGGAAGAAGCAGCAGCTGATTCAAAGTCAGAGGACAGGCTGGATGATGGCAGAGTAAGGATGTGCCTGTGTGGTTTTGGTGTTGGCTGTTCCCGTCATCTCGTCAGGCCCTGACTCAGGAAAGCTCTTGGAGCACTGTCTGGTTTTCTGTGGAGCCAGTCCAAAGGCTTTCCTGGTCAGCAGGGCAGTCATTCCTGGGGGGGCATGAGTGTTCTGAATTCCCAGATGGGCATCTTCAGGCCTGAGCTGGGCAATCATCCCCTCCTGCACACGGCAAGGGCTGCCCAAAGCCAGGCAAAGCCCTGGACCGCTCCGTGCCTTGAGTCTGGGAGGGGAACAGCCCCAGCCTCCAGTGCTGCCGTCTGGCCTGGGCGAGCAGGGCTGATAACGAAGCTCACGCCGAGCCCAGCTGCCCGTGCTGCTTTGTTTCTGTCCTTCTGTTGTTTCTCTCAGCTTGCTCAGAGCTGGGGCAGGCGCGGGAGGAGCCGCCAGGCGCCGCATTCGCGGCTCCGCGCGAGGTGCGAGCTTGGAGCGGGGAAGGACGGAGGAGCCTCGGGGCTGGTTCTGCAGCTGGGAGCACAGAACCTTCCAGTCCTCCCACCCTGGGCACAGAACCTTCCAGTCCTCCCACCCTGGGCACAGTGCAGGAGCAGGGGCTTGGGCTGAGTGTCACACACTGCTGCTGGCTGGCCCCGCAGCTGGGCTGCCAGACACGCGCTGTCCGCTCGTGTTCACATTCCAGAGCAGTATCCCAGCCAGAACACGGGATGTGATGGACAATCCCTCTCCAATCTGGCTGCCTTCCTGCTGATTTTGATGATTTCTCGAGTTCACTGGTGCGTGATGTCTGTAAGAAATCACAAACTACAAAACCCAGCCTGGAAAAGGCGCTCTGTCCTGAGGAGCTGCGAGCGTTGCTTTCCCAAACTCGTCCGTGTGCTTTGTGCACCTGAGCTGTTCTGCTGGAGTCAGCAGGGCCACGGGGGGTTCCCATCGAGCAGTTCCCTGCAGCTGCAAATGGCTGGGAATGCAGGAGCCCTCGCTGCACTTAGGCACAGCAAAATGGGATTTTAAAGTGCTTTTATGGCTCCAGAGCTGCTCTGTGTGGTGGGCTGGGAGCTCTGAGAGCTGCAGAGGTCCTTGCAGATGGAGAGGAAGCAACTGCCTTTTGTCAGGGGTAATTGAAGAGCACTTCTCTGCCCTCCCCAGCCCTCCTGTGCAGTGGTGTTTTGTGCATGTCTTGTGGGTCACACATCCTTGGTGTCTTCCTTCCCCATGATGTTCAGTCACCTTTTGTTCCCTGAGAGGGGCCAGACTTGTGCTGCCCGTGGCAGTTCCGTGCTGGGAGTGCCCAGGTGAAGCTGCAGGGGCAGGACATGTCCAGGCTCTGATGTGTTTTTCCTCTCAGCTCTCAAAGGCATCCGGGGCCAGCAGCTGTAAGCAGGACTTGCCTGTGTCCAAGTGCTCCGACCATGAGGTGGTGCAGCCTGTGGTGAGTCACCAAAAACTCCTTTTTTTTCCTTGGCTGTGGGCCTCAGGTTCCTCTGGGATGGGGCTGCAGTGCCCACCTCTCCCAGTGCCCTGCCAGCTGTGTGTGGCACAGGCCAGCAGTGTCACCCTGCACCTCGCAGGCTGGGGCTGGGTAATATCCCTGCAAAAGTAGGTCATGTAGAGCTCAGAGTGTACTTGGATAATTGCAAAAAAAAAAGGGAAAATAATAAGCAATGTAAAAATTATGCTTTGAGGGGCTCAGCAGCTTTAGCTGGGGAGGGTGTGTGTGGCTGGAGACCCCACTCTGGAGGGTCCCTGAGGGAGAGCAGGCGGCCCTGGGATGGAGGAGATGCCCATCAGCATCTCTTCATCTCCACGGGAAGCTGCCATTGCCATCTGCCAGTGGGAGCAGAGGCAGCGTGGCCAGCAAATGGCTGAGAATGTCATTATTTACTGCCTTGCTATGAGCAAGTGGCTCTGCCTCGTGTGGGCACGTGTGTGCAGGGCTCCCAGGGCTGCCAGGATGAGGGGGATTGACTCGAGGGGACAGTGGCTCCTGGGGGCTGGCTGTGAGCTGAGAAATGCCAGGAAATGTGCAGCAGTGCCACAGAGGGGAGCAGCAGGGGCTGGGGAAGATGTGCCCCATTTGGGTGTTCCTCGTGCCACCCTTGCCTGCTCAGGTCGGTGGCATGGGAGGGTGACAGTGCCCTCCCTGTGTGGCACTGGTGTCCCTTGATGCCACAGGGAGGGAGGCAGTGAAGGGAAAAGCTGCTGAGCTGCTGTCAGTGGGGTGCTGAGTGGGGATTCTGAGCTGTGTGGGGATTTTGGTCTCAGGGTCTCTGCTTGCTCATCAGAGACTGATCCTTTCTGCTCTCTTTTTCAGGAGCTCAAGAGCCAGCTCTCCGAGGAGGCTCTGGATGTGGGGACTGTGTCTCCTGACTTGGACAGCCCCGAGTGCAAGGTCAGAGCTGTGTGAGGGCTCAGGGTGATCTGTGAGCAGCCAGGTGGGATCCTGGGGGGTGATGCTGTCAGTGAGGGCTTTGCAGAGGTGGACAGGAGTGATGTGAGAAGTGTCAGGGCTCACAGCAGCACCACCAGGGCATTGTTTTACCTGCAGAGAGGAGCTGCACAGAGAGCACAAACCCTGAGCAGAGGTGGCTGGAGGGCTGTGCACACACAGGCTCCCCTGGCTGCTTTCCCTGCCCCAACAGGAGAGCCAATAAATGCCTTTCCTGGGGAATGGAGGAAGTGGAGCCTATTTTCCTTTCTTCTTTTGTGAGTCTGTTTGTCCTTTTCTCTCTCTTAAGCAGATGGGAAGGATTTGTGTGGCAGAACACGATAGTATCAACGGGAAGAAAAGGAGGTTAACTCCCTCTGACAGATTTTGGTAGAGGGAAGCTTATTTTTAAGCATTTGGTTGTCTTGCCTGCTTTAATGCAGGGGGAAAAGGGGCTCCTTTGAGTCTGTGGCACATGGAGTGTGCGTGTGTGCACATGTCTGTGTCAGCCTGGCGTGCAGCACTGGTCAGGCAGCTCTGCCTGAAGATTGCTGTGCATCTCTGCTTTACCCTTGTCCTCTCAGCATGGCTCTGAGCTGGCTGGCTCAGCCCCACGTTCCTCTGGAGCCCTCCTGCTCCGTGCCTGTGCTGGTTGCAGGCAGGATCCAGGATCCAGCTGGGGTCACTCAGCCTCGTCCCTGATTGTGAGAGAACCCCGAGTGGCAAACTCCCCACCTGTCCAGCAGAGAGGAGCAATCCTGCTTGCAGGGTCGTGTCTGGAGAATACACCTGTCCTCTTGTGCCTAATAATGAGCATAATCAGATGTGAAGGGAAAACAAAACATATGCCTGCTGTGCTCCCCCTCTCCCTCCCTGCGGCGCAGGCACTGTGCATGCAAATGCTGCTCGGAGCAGCCACGTTTGGGTTTATTACAGCCCTGTTTGGGGAGAGGTGGCTGTGAAATGGTGCTCCCTGCAGAACTGCAGCTGCTCTTTTGTGTCTGTGCACAGAGGCTGGGCTGGAGCAGCTCTCGGGGTTGGAGGAATGTGCCCGCTGCCAATGCGAGGAGCTTGGAATGTGTTGGCAAAATATTCTGTTGTTTAAAAAAAAAAAAGAAATAAAAGGCACCTCTGGCAGCTCTGTGAGCAGAGAATTGGAGGGGTTTTGTCGGGATTTGGCAGGAGCTGGGGTGGCTGCAGAGGCTTTGTGGGATCTGGAGAGGGGAGGCTGCTCCTTCCCCCCTTCCCTTACCAGGGATTGGGAGTGCAAGATGCAGAACTGTGGAGTCATAGAATGTCCTGAGTTGGAAGGAACCCACAAACATCATCAAAGTCCAGCTCCTGGCCCTGCACAGACACCCCAAAATCCCACCCTGTCCCTGAGAGTGCAGTCCTGGAGCTGTGGCAGCCCCGGGGCTGTGCCCATTCCCTGGGGAGCCTCAGGAAAAAGGCAGAGCTGTCCCAAGTGCTCAGTGCTGGCACCTTGCAGCGTGATCTGAGCTGATGTGAGAGGCTCCCTCGGGACCAGAGGGAGGAGATGGCCCATTATCTGTCATCCCTGTGTTCACACAGCTGGTTCTGTGTCTTGAGCATGTGAAGTGTCCTCCGGGGATGCAGCTGGGTGGAAAAAGGAGCTGCTGGGGGTTCTGGGGCAGCAGGAGGGGCAAGGATCTGGTAATTCCATGGGCAGGGGTTAAAATCTGCCCTGGTTCCCTGCAGATGGGGGCTGCCTGCACCTTCCAAAGGTGCCCAGCCCGTGGTTCCTGGGGAGGGGTTGCCCTGTGGGACAGAGGGGCAGCAGCAGCCCCGTGCCTGAGCTCAGAGGAGTTACCCTGAGAGCTCTTCCCCTCCCTCCAAAGGATCTCCTTGCCCATTTGTCTGGCTCCTGCCCGTTCCCAGGCAGCGCTGACAGAGCCCATTTGGAGTGAGGAAACATTTGCTGAGCTCCTGGGTTCTGGGGAATTGGAGCCATCAGTTACAGGGGCAGGAGGGGGCCGGGGCTGGGGGCTCAGCCCGGGCTGATGTGATGGGAGGTGACAGCACTTGCAGGGAATCCTTCTGCTCTTTGCTCCGCTGCACATTTGCATTAATTACTGCGGTGTTGTTTTGGCCCTACTCCTGCCTGCCCGGGGCTGAGCTCACCTGCTGGGCTCCCCAAAAATTCGTGGATGGGCCCTCCCTGCTTCCTGTGGGGCTGACAGGGAAGGAGGGAAGTCCTTCCCCCCTCCTCAGGTGTCCCTGCTGCAGGGACAGAGGGGTCTGGGAGCTGGCAGGTGGGGAAAGGAGCAGCTGACTATTTCACATTCAGATCTTTTCTATTCATATTTCAAGTGTTTGCTGTGCCATAAATAATGCTGGGTGTGCTGCCAGGGGGGCTGGGTGCCCTGGCAGCACCCACCCTGATGTGTCCTGGAGTCAGAAATCCCTGGACTCTGTGCAGCCCCATCACACCCTGCCCTAGAGCCAGGATGGGAGGCAGGGCTGAGTCCTGATGTGATTTTTTGGTCCCAGACAAGGCACCCTTTGCTTCACTGCCACAGCACTCTGTGTGTGTGACATTCCCCTTTTAGGAGGTTTCTCTCCTGTGCTTTCCAGGGAGTTCAGTGTGACTTGGGATTGTAAAAATGACCTTCAGCAAAGAAAAGCCAGACCTGTGTCCCAAGTTCTTAGTGCTGGCAGGCAGTTCATCTTCTGTCCTGAGCAAACTGAGCTCCCAGGCCTCCCCTTGGGCTTCTGGGAGGATTCCTGGGATGGTTGGAGACCCTTGGATACCCTCAGGAGAGGAGCCTGGCACATCCAATGTTCTGGAGCAGTCTGTGGGTGCCAGGTGGTCCAGCTGATTCCTTCAGCAGAGCTCCTGTGAGGTCTTTGATGGTGAAGGAGCCACAAACTCCACCCTGTTTGCTTTTACCTGCAGGCCCAGGAGCTGGGAGAAGAGGAAAAAGAGCAAAGCAAAGCCAGTGTAGAGGAAGAGCAAAGCCAAAGAACAAAAGCTGCTGAGAGGTATGGTACAAACAGAGCCAAAACCAGGGCGTGGGCAGCTCCAGCTCCTGCTGCCTCTCCTGCCTTGCCCTCCCTGCTGTGCCCTCAACAACACCCCAGCTGCTGCAGCCTCTCACAGGGGCTCTCCCACTCAACCTCTTGCTTCTCCTGCCTCCTCCTTAGCCCTTCCTCAGGTGCTTTCAGCTTCTGGGCAGGGAAAGTTTCCCTCGTGTCCCTGGGGCTGCCCCAGCTGTGGCCTCTGCCTCCCTGACAGCTCCCACTGCTCTTGCCAGGATGGTCTGAGCCTGGTGATGCCCTGGGCTGGGCCCTGGGCTGTTGAACAGGGAAGATGTGGCCACTGGCCTTTGGCTGGTGCCAGCCTTACTGGTCCTGCTGGGCTGAGCCTGCAGCTAAAGGCTCTCAGGGTGTCTGTTCCTGGTGCCAGGAGAGTCCAGCTGTGATGGGAGCAGTTCTCCTCCTTCCACAGGGGTGGCCTTGGCCAGGTGTGAGCACTGAGCTGTTTTATATCCTGGTACACGGACAGATCCCCAGCTGTTATCCCAGGAGGAATGCTGGCTTCCAGACCCCAGTTAGCACAGGGACTGGGCTGTCCAGGGGAGCTGTTCCCAGCCTGTTTGTGGGGGTAGCTTAATTGCAGTGGGATTGCTGTTCTGAGCAGTGAGCTCTGTGCTCCCTCGAGCTCCTCCTCCTCAGAGAGGCATTTACAGATGAGTTGTGTCAGAGCCTCCACACAGAGTTCCACCTTCTCCAGGGCACTGGGAACCAAGGAGCTGCTGCCCATGCCAGGAAAACTCGTGAGCAGAAGCTGCAGTCCCCCTTAAAGACTGCCTGTGTGGGGTTTGCAGCCTTGCTCTTGGAGGAGCTGTTGGTGTGAGGGTCTCCAAAAACATGTTCTGCCCGCAGGAATTGTCTCCTTATCACTTGGTTCCTGCTTCCCAGCTGAGCATCCCCTCTTTCTCTCTGCCTCTGGAGCTGCTCGTGCTTTGCCTTGTCTCTCCTCTCTGTGCTTCTGAGATGAAGTAGGAGTGTAGACACAAACATGCCTGCCAACATTTCCACCTGTAATTTGGACAGCAGTGTGAGTATGGCTGATAGGGACCTTGGGGACCTTCTCCAAGGAGTGGGATGACCCAGAGAAGGGATCAGCACTTTGAGGCTGATACCCATTACATCCCCAGCTGCCTGTTAGTCCCACCTGAGATGCTGGGAAGGGCGTGGAGCTCCCCTGTGGCTCTGGCAGCCCCGTGTTGGCCAGGCAGGTCCTGTTGGCAGGCATGGCTTGGTGCCCACCTGTGTCACCTGCACGTCCTTGTCCACCTGCAGCAGCCACTTGACTCCGAGCTGAGCTAATCTGATCTTCTGTCCCCTCTTTGGTGCTGCCAAGTGAGAGGGACCCCAGTGCTTGTGAGACTCCAGTGGAGCATTTCGGGTTAGAAAACCCCGATGGGGCGGAGGCTGCGGAGCCGGAGGAGGAGGGAGCCCTGCATAGCCTGGTGGATGCCGAGGAGCTTCCTGCCCCTCAGAACGTGTAAGGGCTTCGTGCCAGTCCCTGCTGGTGTGGCTGTGACAGCTTTTGTCCTTTTGTCCCCCTCCGTGGCGCTCAGAGCTCGCGTGTGAAGCGGGAGCTGCGGTTTGCGGGTGCGGCGGCGGCTCCGCCTGCAGATCCCGGCAGCTGCTGCCCTGCCAGAGTGCCAAGTGAACAGCCTGGGCTGGGCAGGGCCAGAGCAGCAGCTCAGCCCTCGGGCTCTGTGCCTCAGCACTCCGTGCGGTGAGGGGGAGCTCTTTGCTTTGTCTTTGGGAAAGCCTTCCCCGTGCCGGTGTCGCTGCCGAGGCTGCGAGGGTTCACCTTCCCCACAGACACCTCCAGACAGAGCTGAGTGATGCTGGGCAGGGGGAAAAGGGCAAAAGAAACACCTCCAGACAGAGCTGAGTGATGCTGGGCAGGGGGAAAAGGGCAAAACAAACACCTCCAGACAGAACTGAGTGATGCTGGGCAGGGGGAAAAGGGCAAAACCCCATCAATCCACCCCATTCTACAGCCACCGGGCACGTTGGTGGCACTGAAATAACAAGGTCAGAGCTCAGCTCCTGCCCCAGCTCTGTGCTGCTCCAGGGCTGGTGTCTGTGGGTTCCTACCTGCAGCTCCCTGGGACTCAGCAGCTCAGTGGATGTGAGCCTGCTGACTTTGCATTCCGTGCCAAATGACACATCAGCAGATGCAGCTGGAAAAATTAGGCAGCGTGTCTCTGGGGACAGGGTGATGGGAAGGAGTCTCTGCTCTGCTAGGAGCTGTGGTGCTGTGTAAATGTCTGTGTGTGCTGCCTGGGTCTCCTTCTGAGCAAAATCTGGGCCACAGGAACAGCCTGGGAACCAGGTGGAAGGGGCTGAATTGCTCTGCAGAGCAGCCTGATGAAGGACACCTGCTGCAGGTGGTGTTATGGGGGGGCACCAGTGAAGGGGGATTGTTCCAGAGCCCCACCACTTTCCTCTGTCTTGCTCTTTCTGCTAATGGCTGCAGAAATGACCTTTTCTCTCCTGTCTCGAGGCTGAATAACTGGGGCTGTTATTTCCCTGATTCCTGGCAGAAGTCCCTCTGCCTTGCACTGCCAGTCTCACAGCATGGTGAGACCTTCCTGCTCCAGCCTTCACTAGCAAAGAACAAAAATCATTCTTCCCAGGCTAATCTCAATTTTCCCCTCCTTCCCCTTCAGCTTCTCTCAGACCTTATAATTTTGCTGCTGTCTGAAAAAAAAAAAAAGCTTAATTAGAACCAGATTGGGTTTGAATTTTTGGAGTGATGAGGGCTTTCTGTTGCCTGGAGCTGGCAAATTCCCAGCACACTTTAGGTTGCAATTGCAGAAAAATACCTGGTCCATGAGAAGCACCAATCCCTGGGCTGGGAGCAGGTACTGATGGCATCTGCTCCTGTGCCTGGCAGCCTGGCCAGGATTTTTCATCAAGTGAGATTTTATTGCCCTCACAAGGTGAGCTCTGGTGGGCCAAAATCTGAGTTGTTTAGGCCTGGATTGCAGCTGGGGCTGGGTTTAATTTGTCACTTGGAGATTCTCTGGGGGTCAGTGAGAGGATCCACCAGGGATCCTCAGGATCCACCTGAGGTCAGCAGTGAAGCTTTTGGTGTAGGTGGCTCTGAGATTTTTGGTTTGGAGTTGATGCTCTGAGGAGGAGGTTCCTGCTCCTTTGGTGTTACTCTGCTTTCTGTCACCCTTTTGCCAAAGGAGCTTTTTCTCTTTGGAAGGCAACCTGAGAAGGAAATGGAGCAGTCCTTGGACCAGCCTGATGAGGAATCCCTGGAGGAAATAGTCAAGGAGGTGGAGACAGAGCTGGAGCAAGAGGAAATACATTTATTTCAAGAAGAGGAGGAGAAAATTCAGCAATTCCAGGAGGAGATGAGGCAGGAGGAGGAGGAAGCTGAAAAGCTTCATCAGCAAAAAGAAAAACCCCTCAGGTACTTTCCTTTTTTTTACTCCATCTCCTCCACGCCTTTCCAAGGTGGGATTTCATTGTTGCTGGCCACAGACTCGTGCTGGGACCCACCTGGGATGTGGAGCTGCTTTGCAGAGCTGGGGGGAAGGAGCACAATCAGGGAGGAGGAAGAGGAGGAAGAGGAGGAGGAAGGACAGTGTTTGTCCAGACAGTTCTGTGTGTGAGGATCTGCAGCCCCTGGGGTGGAAAGTGCCCCAGTGGCAGCTCAGGGCTCTCCCACACTGGCAGGAGAGGCAGGAGAGCATCCTGCAGGATGGGCTGGGATCCCACACTCACACTGAGCTGTCACGGGCTTATGGGGAACCTGGGGGAAGTTTCCAGCTCAGTGCTTGGAGCTCTCCCACCTGGCTGATGCTCAAATCCTGGGCTCAATGGTGGCAGCAGGGCTGGAAATGGGAGTGTTGGAGGAGATGAGGTGACCCCAGAGGAGCTGTCTGGAGCTCTGATAGGGGATGTTTTGCAGAGGGAATTCCAGACAAGGCTTCTGGGAACAGGGCAGGGGTGGCTGTGGCAAACCAGGCTGTGACAGCAGTGCAGGGGATGGAGCAGCACTGGGAGCTGTGTCCTTTCCCTGGGGGAGTTTTTCTCTTGAGGCTTCTGTATTACCTTGCTGGACTTGGTGCTTGTGTGCTGAGCAGCCACAAACAGCATCTGGACATGAAAACATCGTGGGGATGCAGTCTGGGTGTGAAGGAAGATGCAGAAATGGCACCTAAAGGGGGAAAAAAATGTTTAGCAAAAGGTATAACATGGAAATGTGGAGCTTCCAGACGTGCTGATGTATCCAGGTACCTTCCCTGGGAGCCTGCATCCATTTAATGAGAGCTGATTTCTCTTACCTGCAAAGAAAAAAAAAAGAGAGCAAAAAAAAACCCCAAAAGAGGTGTGAACTGTGATGATATGGCAAGTTTTAAACCCACATTGCTCAGGTTGGATGCTGGGGCTGCATCTCCTGTGCCAGCAGCAGATCCTGCAGGTGTGTGAGGGGGGAAATGGATGTGTCACCACAGACTGTGAGATCCCCAGCTGAGCTGGAGCCCTTGGAGAGGTGACAGGGAGATACTGAAGCCTGCTGAACCTGTTTTCTTCCTTTTTATTTTCTGTCTCAGCACTCCAGAAGAAGATGTGGCTGAATCTGAGGGGGAAGAGGAAGAGCTGCTCATCAGAGAGGAAAAAACCGAGAGACTCGAAAAGCTGCGAGCCCAAATCACCTCAGAGATGGAGGCAGAGGAGGAGAGGATGAGGTGAGAGGTTCTGCTGCCATCCCTGAGGGTGTGAAGTGCTGGTTTGGGAGGGAAGGGTCCTGCACATCCCCAGCAGCTGCTCAGAGGGAGCTCCTGAGCCCGGGGCCGAGCCCCGACTGTCCAGTGCTGGATCCTGATTTCTGTGCTCTTGTTCCAAACCCGCCAGGGCAGAGCAGGAGGCCAGGCTGCAGGAGCTGAGGGAAGAGTGGGAATCCCAGCAGCTGGTGGAGAGGGAGAGCCTGGAGAGGAAGCAGCAGCTTGCCCTGGAGGAGATGAAGCTGGCGATGGAGGAAGCTCGGCAGAAGGAGATGAAGGAGCTGGAACAAGAGAAGGAGCAGTTCCTGGGCGAGCTCAGGGAGAGGTTGGACAGGGAGAAGAAGAAGGTGAGACCTTCACTGCCAGGGAGGGCTGGCCTCGGGCCATTCCTGCTCACCTGGCAGTGCCAAAGTGTCGGGATGAACTCCCACCTGCAGTGCTTTGGGGACACTCACTGGGAGCACCAAGGGAAGGTGCCAGCTGGGCTGTTGGAGGCACGAGGTGGGCAGGAGAACTCCCCCAGCTGTTATTGCAATGCTCTCTGCCAGTCGTTACTGCAATGGTGATTAACTGGCAATTGTTCCAATGGCCACTCTGCACCTGAAGACAAGATAAGGATCACTTTGTGTCTCCCGAGCTAAACCGAGCCTTGTTATCAGATCAGAACTAAACTGAGCCACTCATCAGCTCCCAACACCTCTTTGGCTGCTGCAGGGACCTGGGGAACCCTTGAATGGGGCAGTTTTCCAGCACAGCATGACAGGGATCCATCGAGATCCACTGGGAGGGAAAGCACAGAGAGAGTGAAGGCACCTTGTAGTGATCCCGTTTGGAAGGGGGGGTTTCCTCTCTGCTTTTTGATGCTGATGGATAGAATTTAACTGCAAATGCACCTTGTCCCCACACGCAGAAGTTTCCCAGCAGAATGTTTTGCTCCTGTTTCCATAGGCAGCAGAGGAACTGGAGGAGCAGTTTGCCACTGAGCTCCAGCAGCTGAAATCTGCAGCAGAAGAGAAGCACCATGAGGTGGGGATGGTGTCCTTACAACGTGAATTGTTTGGGATTTTTTTTCCTCCCACTGTCACCAAAGGTGGCCAGGGAGGGTGGCATTCATTTATTTTTCCCCTCCCTGGCCGTGGTTTGGGTCTGGCTCAGAGTTTGGCCGTGCTCCAGGCAGGGCTGGTGGGGCTGTGCCCAGGGCACGGAGTGGATCCCGTGGCAAAGGCTGATGAATCTGTGGGTGGCTCTCCTGGCAGGTCATTTCCAGGCTGCAGGCCCAGCTGGCAGAGGCACAGAGCAGCCAGGAGGCCCAGCTGCGTGAGGAGCTGCAGAGAGCAGACCAGAAAGTGCAACACAAAGCCCTTTGGGTGAAGGAATACGAGCGAGAGGTGAGAGCTGCTTTGGTGCTGGAGCTTCTTCATGCTCTCTCCTCAGGTGTGGGGTGAGCTCTGAGCACCCACATCCCCTGCCTGGGGTGGCAGTGGTGCCTTAGGGGGCAGGACACCCCTCAGCATCTCACCTCACCGTGGTGTGAAGGCTTTGTGCTGACCCCTGATCCCGCTCTGGGCTCGGGTGGGAGGCTGGGTTTTGGGAAGGCCACTCAGGTGCAGTGCTGCAATTCAGGGAAAAACCTCCTTCCCTGCCACCCCTGCAGCTCAGCGAGCTGATGAGCGAGACACGGCGGGAGGTGGAGAAGGAGCACGAGAGGAGAAAGGAGAGGATGAGAGAGGAGCACCGGGAGGCGCTGGCGCGGATCCGGGAGCAGTTCGAGGAGGAGGTGCTGCCGAGGGGAGGTGGCTGCAGGCAGTGCCACGGGCTGGTTTCCCAGTGAGTGCTGCGTGTCTGTGCTGCACTGCTGGGCAGCCCCGTGGCTCACAGAGGTGTTTCCCTGTCTCCCTGGGCGGGCAGGAGCGCAGGCAGAGGGCAGAGCTGCTGGAGGGGCTGCGCTGCGAGGCCGCGCGGCTGCGGCAGCTCCACGACGCCGACCTGAAGGGGCTGCAGGCAGAGCTGGAGGGGAGGCTGAGTGCCCTGCAGCAGAGGCACAGGGAGAAGGTGAGCAGCAGGCTCTGCCTCTGGCCCTTGGGACTCCTGAGGGATGGCCTGGATGCTCCCCACCTTGTCCCCTCGCCACCCTGCACAGCGCAGGGCGCTGGACACAAGTGGCAAGTCACACTTTCCACTTGGTGTTTTCTTGGTGAGGGAGGAGCTTGTGCCATTCTCTTCAACTCAACGTCTCTGTGCAGGAGAGAAAGCTCCAGGATTCAGAGAACGAGCTTGAAATCCGCATGAAAAACATCCAAGCCAGATCAGAGCAGCTCCTCAGCCAGGTGAGTCGGCCTGTTGGGCTCACAGGGCTTCCCTCATCTGTGCCAGTCCTGTGGCTGCTTCCTCATGGGGAGCTGTTCAGGAAAACTCGGCCAGGGCTTCTGCTGCCACCCCACTTCCAGGTAAAACTTCATCACGAGTCAGAGCAGGGCTCAGCATTCCTGCTGTTTGCTGTCCAAGCTCTGGGTTTGCTCAGTGCTGTGGGGGGCAGCGAGTGGCTGTGAGAGAGGGGCCATAAAGCAAATCTGACAGCACCAGCACTCCTTGTGCACTTTGGAATGGTCTTGAGTCTCAGGAGCTCTCTGAGCTGTGTACCTGAGGTGCTGCTCAGCACCAGCAGAGTCCTGGCTGTGACACTGCCCTGTCTGTCCCCTGTGCAGGAGGAGTCCCTGCGGAGGAGGAGGCAGCTCCTGCTGGACGAGGACGGACGGATGCAGCTGGAAAGAGATGTACGGACACCTGGGCTCTGCAGAGGGGCTGTGCTGCTCTGGGGCTGAGGGCAGGGCTGGGGCTTTAGGAACACAGAGTGCTGGGAGCTGGATTAGCTCTGAGCTCCCCACAAAGAACAGCCAGTGCTGTCCTCCCAGGATTGGTGTGTGTAGCTCTGTGAGCTCTGTGCCCCTTACTTTGCCCTTGGGGGAGGGAAGGACTGTGAGGGAGTTTCTGGTTTTCTCCTAGGAAGCTGCTCTGGCCTCTCAGCTGCGGCTGGAGGAGAGCAGGAAGGAGCATTGCAGCCTCCTGGAGTCCGTCCGGCAGCTGCGCAAGACCCTGGAGGAGCTGCAGGACCAGAAGGCTGAGCTGGAGGCCCAGGTGGATTTGCTGCAGAGCCGGAGCCAGAGGCTGCAGAAACGCATCGGGTGTGTCTGAGAAAGTTCCAAAAAATCCCAAAAAATCTGCCCTGTGCTCCTGGCAAACCTCTCTGACCTGACCTGGGCCTCTCCCTGATCTCTGAGCTCTGTGTTGGGTCATGTTCCTTTAGAATCCTGAGGTCACAGAGTTGCTGGGGGCTAGTTCCAGATTTTTTACTAATTCGGGATGTGAATTTGAATTTGCTCATTCACCTCTGCATGTCAGGTTCCTTTGTCTCCTTCACAAGAGGTTAATGAGGTGCTGAGAGAGGGGCACTGAAATGCAGAGAGGTTTCCCTGAGGTGGCTGAGCTGCTGGGGAAGGCTGGGAAGCAGTTTCCCTGCCCAGCCAGGGCGAAAACCTGGTGTAACACCACAGACCCAGCCCTGGTGGTGTCTTGCACTCCTGTGGCCCTTCCCCTGCTGGAATCTGGAGGTCACTCTGGACACCACTGCAGGCTAATCAGGTGCCTCTGCTGTTGCTCTTTCCTGTGGCAGGGAGCTGGAGGAAGCAATCAGGAGCAAGCAGGAGGCTCTGAAAGAACTGGAGGAAGAAGAAAGTGTGGAATCTCCAAGAAAGAAACCTGAGCTCCGCGTTGAAGACCTGAGAGAAACTCCTCAAGCTGTGAGTAAAGCAGCCTGTGAAGGTGTTTGCCTTGTGAGATCTGAGGCTGAAAGTCCCTTGAAAATCCCAGCATTTGTTCCTTCTGTGTGAAGTCATTTGCGATGCAGAGATGGATTTCTCTTTGCTGCTGTGTTCAGTAGTATTTGCAGATGTCTGTCTATTATTAGTGGGTGGAGAGGAGTGTGGGGTACTCAAACCAAAAGCAGGGCTTGTGTTGGGCTGGAAATGCCTTTGTTACCTTCAAAAGCGACATCAAGAACACCCCTGGTGCTGTGTTTGGGTGTGGGCAGTGCCGTGGTGATGTCATTCCAAGCTTTTGGATTCCTGGGGGGCCCTGGTGTTCTGTTTCCCCCATATTTCTCAGTTTTTGCAATGTGTCACCCTCCCAGCACTCCTCCAGAGAGCCTTCCCCAGCCCCTCAGAACCCCGAGGAAAACGACACCCAGTTTGATCGGTGAGTGAAAGAAAAACTTCCTGCTCTGCTTTTCCAAGCTGAGCTTTCAGCTTGAGTTTGCACACTGAGCACCCGTTTTTGGGGGTGCTGTGTGAGCTGTGCAGCAGCACAGGGAGCCAGGACATTCCTGCCTGTCCCTACAGTGTCCGGAGCTACATCTCCAAGGAAGGGCAGTCCCTGCGCAGCGCCAAGGAGTTCCTGCTGCGCCAGACGCGCTCGCTGCGGCAGCGGCGCTCAGCACTCAGGGCTGCCAGCCTGCAGTGGCAGCAGGACCTGCGCCGGGCCCAGGAGGCCCTGCAGGACCCCGACAGCTCCCAGCTCCTGCAGGGAATGCGCCAGAACCTGGAGGAGGTGAGGCCTGGGCGCTGCCCGTGCTCGGGTGTGGGGTGTCCCAGAGCTGCCCGCAGTGGCTCCTGGCTCTGCAGCTCTTGGTGCTGTTGGTGTGGCCTTGGTGACCCTCTTGGGACCTCCTTTTCCTTGGGCTCTGCAGCTCTTGGTGCTGTTGGTGTGACCCTCTTGGGACCTCCTTTTCCGTGGGCTGTGCATCTCTTGGTGCTGTTGGTGTGACCTTGGTGACCCTCTTGGGACCTCCTTTTCCTTGGGCTGAAGCTGCTCTGAGCCCCGTGCTGTGCACACACCCCTTCCCTCGCTCTCCAGGACTTGGGAGGGGTTTCACTCCAGCAGCACTTGCTGTGCTGAGCAGAGTGAGGTGATGAAAATCAGCCCAGCTGCTGGCCTGGGTTATTTCCTGTCATTCCTGTTTGATTTCCCTCCTCCTTGGCTGTTGGTCTGTGCAGGAGGCGAAGGAGCTGGACAAGATGAAATCAGCCATGCAGAAAGGGCAGGTGCTGCTGAAGAAGAAGGAGGAGAAGCTCAGCCAGCTGGAGTCCTCGCTGCTGGAGGAGGTAAACTGCAGCAGCCCTGCCCAGCTGCATTCCCCCTGCCCAGAGCTCCTGGCCTCCCTCCTTAGGCAGGGCAGCAGACCTTTGATGGTGGAGCTCTTGCCCTTGGCACAGAGAAGCCAGCCCTGCAGGAGTTGTGAGGTTATTTAAAGCACAGACCACGCTGACTCCTGCTGGAAGGGCTGATTCACGTGGCTGCTCCGTTTGGCCTCTTGCACTTTGAGAGCCAAAGCAGTCTCTGGACATTCAGATTTCACTGTCAGGAGCTGAAGACAAGTTTGCCTTCACTTGACCTGTGTCTGACTGCAGTCCAGCTCTGTAGAGAAGCTGTGGCAGATTTCCAGTAGTTTTTATGTTCCAGGGGTAATACTGCAGGTTTTATTGGTGTTGTTCTCCTCCTCCTGACCAGCTCTCAGATGAAGATACTCTGAAGAGTTCTGCGTGCAAGAAGGTGGTGACTTTTGATCTGAGCTCCTCTGAGGACACAAACAGCACGTCCAGTGGGAATCTGGGCCTGTCTAAATGTAAGTGCCCAAGGTGTGAGGCTCTGGGCTATTCTGCCTTTCCCTCTCACCTCTCTGATGTCCCTGTTGCCATTTGTGCTCAGCTGTGTCCAAGGCAGGTCTGCTCTCCGTGGCTGCCACTGCTTTGTGTACCACACCTGACTGCAAAAACTTCTTTCCTGCCTATAGTGGCAGATGGGAGGGATGGGATCTGTGAGTGAACCTGCCTTTTAAATCTCAGTGGATTGTAAAATCTGACTTCCCTCTGATCCTGCAGAGCTGTATTGCTCTTCTGCAGGAATCTGGGCTTCCCCTTCCTCACATCCATGGTGGGAGAAGCTGCTGCAGTTCCCTCTCTGCTGCTCGTTCTTTTCCTTGGGCTTTGGGTGCCTGTAACTGGAGTTGTGCTGGGGGAGGAAGGGCAGGCAGACAGGAGGGTTGGCTTGCTTGCACAAAGGGCTCGTCCCTGATCCCTTTCTTCCCCTTTCTCCCTTCAGTTGACTTGGGCACAGATTTCTGGCCTGTCCTGCAGCAGGACAAGATCCAGCACCTGCGGGACGCCGTGCAGAGCATCACCAGCGAGCTCAACGGGGTCCTGGGGCTGCTGGACTCCCTGAGCCGGCACCAGCCTCCCCTCCTCTCCTCCACACCCCACGAGGGCATCCCTGTGCCCTCCCAATCCTCCTTGGGAGGCCTGCGGGGGGGCAGCTCCCAGGGGAACCCCCCCAGGGCAGCTCCCCTGGAGCGGTGGGCCTGGAGCAGCAGGCTCAGCTCTGCTTATCCCATCTCAGGGCAGTCAGTGGACAGCATGCTGGCAGAGAAATGGCACAGGTATTTCCCAGGTGAGTCTCCTGGCCTTATCCCACCTGCTTTGCTGCCTGATTTTGTCTCACACCTCCAGTGCTGGGAAGGGGGGGTGCACTGGTGCTGCTGGGATGAGGGATGAGCAGCTCCTTCCAGAAGTGCAGCATGGGGCTGGTGCTGTCATCCTGCTCTTTAATCCACACCCAGGAAAGCAGCAAAAGAGGAGCCAGCTCTCTCCACTGCAGGAAAGCAAATGCACCCAGACTTGTGGATTTTTGTGGGGTCTGTATTCAATGTCTGTTTTCCAGGTGGGTTCTCATCACTCAGTGGGAGTCCTGTGCCTCTGGACAGCAAGCTGGGATATGTCTCTGCAGAGTAAGGGTTTTCTTCCTTTCATTGTGCTGCTGTTGTTCCTCTGCAGTGATTATTAGGTCACTTACAACGAGTAGAAAACAATTTGATAATTACTATGAACTACTTATTAAGGAGAAAAGTTAAACTATCAGTATATGTATTAGAGGAGGTGGTTTTTTCTTCAGCAGCCCATCACTTTCTCATCTCTGGGATCATTTCTGCCCAGCTCTCTTTTTTTTTTCCTCATTTATCCTCTCTCTCTCTCTCTCTGGCACAGTGAGCAAATCCGGCTCTTCCAGCATTCCAGGTTCAGTGAGTCAGACAAGAGGAGCATTGAGGGGATGATTGAGAGCAACAAGAAATGGCTGGAAGGCTTCAAGAAGGATTCCAAAATGTATCTTTTACCTGGGTCTGGTCTTTAATTGGAGAAGGTGGGAGGAGAGGTGGCAGGAGGGGTGTGAAATGAAGACTTGAGCAGCAATTTCGAGGCCTCAGCCTCTGTTCCAGTGCCTGGTTCTGCAGAGGAATGTGGTGTGGAGCATGAGTGCCCTGTGTGCTGCTCCCTGAGCTGTGCTTGCCTCAGGAAGGTTCCCTTCCTCTCCCTGGTTCTGTGATGCTCTTTAGTGCTGCTGCTCTGCTCTGAAGGAGCAGTTTGAGCTGGGAATGTGAGGATTTAATAATGTGGATTAAATAGTGCAGAGTGGAGGAAGGGGCAGGGAAGAAGGGGGGGTCTGGCTTTGCAGGGCTGCTCTTGGTGCCGTGGATGGAGCCCTTGGCCACAGGCAGGCCCTGCTGAGCTGCCTGGGAGGAGGTGAGGGCACCTGCAGATGTGTGGGTTGGGCACGTGGGAGTGCACGTGGTGGGGCAGGGAGGGCTGGGCTCCCCCCAGAGCTCTCTCCAGCTCTGTTCTGAGCAATCCTGTAGCAGGGGGTTGGATCCAGAGAGGCAGAGCCCTCTGTTCTGTGAGCAGGGATGCTCCTGGGCTGTGAGGTACCAGCCTTGTGCTGGGGCTCTGAGGTACCAGCCTTGTGCTGGGGCTCTGAGGTACCAGCCTTGTGCTGGGGCTCTGAGGTACCAGCCTTGTGCTGGGGCTCTGAGGTACCAGCCTTGTGCTGGGGCTCTGAGGTACCAGCCTTGTGCTGGGGCTCTGAGGTACCAGCCTTGTGCTGGGGCTCTGGGGGTCTCCTCAGTGTACCCTGATATTAGCAGCAAATCCCCGTGCTGTCCTGAGCCTCTGAATTCCCTAATCCCCCTCTAATTCCATTTGACTGGGATGCAGCAGGCTAAATGCAGCCTGTGTGCACAGAGCTGGCTCAGTACCTGCTACCTGTCCTGTCTGTGCTAATTCCTGCTCTAAGCCAGGCTTTTCCTTCACCCAGCTGTCAGCCCTCTCTCCCCACGGGCACAGAAGCCCCCAGGCAGCAGCCCCAGCCTCCTCCAGCTGGGACTGGATGAAAACAGAGACATCAAGGTGTACCACTACTGACAGGTGGGATTTTCCTCTGCAGGGGTGGTGCAATCTCCCCATCACGGGCTGGGTTTTGGTGGTGCCCACCCAGGCACCTCCACTGTGTGCGTGTGCCACGTCCTTGAAACTGGGTGTTTTTGCAAGGGAGTGGAGGAAGGAGGAAGAGAACTTCCCAGGCGGATTCTTCTAATCCTGTAATGTGTCCAAATATACTTTATAGACTGTTTAATCCAGCGGTGACATATCAGGGCTTCAATAAATCAACATTCCCCTCATCAGTATTCCAGCGATGGCGAGGCAGAGCTGTGAATCACAGAGGACTTTGAGAAACTGGTCAAGGGGGAGGATGTGAATCCAGCTGAGGCTGTGCTGGAGGAAATGTGTCAGGAAATGAGCCTGCCCTGCTGCCCAGGCAATGCTTGGGCCACGTCAGGTGGCCCCTGGCACGTGGGAGCAGTGGAATGGCTGCAGAGTCTGGGGGTGAGAGCAGGGAATGGCACATTCTGGCTCCTGGGGAATGTTCTGCTTGTTTGGGGTGGAAGCAACGGGAACTGAGCCAAGAGTGGTGGGTCTGGACGAGCCCTCCCTGCTCCTCTCGTGCCAGGCTGGCCAGAGCTGTGCAGCAGAGCAGCTGCTGGAGCTCTGTGCCCGTGTCACGGATGTGCCGATGGCAGCAGGAGCAGGGATGGAGGACACAGGGAGGGTTTGCTGGTGCAGGCACGGCTGAGGAGCTCCTGGGAGTGCTGAGACAGCCCCACCTGTGTCCTCCCATGCCCTGGGGAGAGAGATCTGGAGCTTGGCTCAGCAGCTGGGATCTCTTTCCATGCACGGGGCTGGGGAGCCCCTGCCATAAATCCTGGAGCAGCTCCATGGGGATCCAGGGAGAGCAAGCAGGGATGTGGGGAGACTGGAGAGTGGCTGAGGAGTTGGCACGAGCAGCTGCTGGATCAGCTGTGTTACAGTGGCTCCTGGCTTTGCAGTGGCTCCTGGCTTTGCTCACCAGGTGCTGTGATGTTCCTCTGGAAAGGTCATATCCAGAGGGTGTCCCAGCCTGCTGGGAAGCTTGGAATTGGGAGGGATGTCACTCTGCTCAGCAGGGAGGAGTCAGGCTTTCACGGGAACAGGGTATTTGGTTGTCTTTTGTCAGTATTTCCTGCGAGCTGACTCTAAATATTTCATGCCTCAAAAAGCTGCCGAGCCACTCGCCTGTTCTGGCTGCCGAGGACGCCGCACTTCAAGGGGAGCCCATCTGTGAGAAACCATCTTCAAAGCCCTTCTCTCCTGAGACAGCTGCTGGGGGGAGGCTGTGAAGCTGCTGCCCCACAGCCCCTGTGCTGTGTGAGCCCCCCGGGTGGGCAGTGGGGGGAGGCAGAGCCCCCCTGCTCTGCTCCCCGGGTGCCGTGTGCTGGCACACGCCCTGAGCCTGGCACGGGGGATGTTTACATGCAAATAGAAATATATTTTTGATGGAACATCATTTTGAAACTCTTGAAGAATGTATGTATTTTTATTGTTTTCTTGCTGTTTTTCTAGGATTTTTGTAATCGGTCAACCAGCCTTACTCCTTCCTAGGAAAGGAGGGATCAAAGCACGGGTATCCCATCTGCTGTTGGATTGCACAAACCCCTTCCTGCAGGGATTTTGCTTTTAGTTTCCTGGATATCAGGATGGCAGGGGTTTCAGAAAGGACCCCACAGCTGTGGTTGCTGTGGCCAAAGCCATATCACTGAGTCCATCCTGTGTTCTGGGGGAAGCATGGATTAGTGGTGCAGAGAAATGCCAGTTTTTTTCTAACAATAACTTGGTTTGAAACGTGCTCCTTTTTCCTGTTAAAACCTGGGATAGCAGCTGTGTCTGGTTTTGTATAAATTAAATCAACATGAGCCTGTTTTGTATGATGGTGGTGGTTGTCACTGTGTTTTGTTGTAGCTGGATATCCAGCTGTACTTACTTCTCACATCTCCCCTCGCTTGTCTCTGGGCTCTCTCATGTTTTGTCTTGTCAAGGTCATTTCTGGCAGTTCCCAAGACCACTTAAGCTCTCTGTGGCTTTGTTGCCATTATTCTTTTAAGTATCTGGACAGGGGTAGCAAATGCAGAGGCAGAGAGAGAGAGCTAAAAACCAAAAAGCACCAAATGAAAACAAGGCGTCGCCCTGGCAGCCTGGGATCTGTTAAAAATGTCTCTCTGTGGATTGGCTGTGGCTGCTGATTTCCCACGGCTTCGGGAGCAGCCTGGAATTGCCCCTGCAGCATGCTGGGTGCTGCTGGGATGGCTGAGTAACGCTCTCACCAGGAATTGGGGAGGGTTGCTGACGTGCTTTTCTCTCCCATGACTTGTTCCCATCTCCTGTGGGAGCTGGAGGGGCTGGAGGGGGAGCAGGGTGTGCATCAGCTGCTTGTGCACGAGTGGAGGCTGATGGTTTCATCCTTAAAAAGAAAACAAATCACCACCAGGCTTTTCTTGCCCCAGTTCCCCCTGGGCATGAGCTGCACTGGTGTGTGTTTGCCCTCTGGAGAGCTGGGTGAGAGCTGCTGGAGGGGCTCTGGTGGCAGCACACGCTGTCCAGGCAGGCACTGCTGGGGACAAGTCTCCTGTCCCTCTGCTGAGCAGTTCAGGGCGGTTCTGAGACATCCCAAATCCCACCTGCAGTGTGGGACCCTGCTGGCTGTGCTGGGGTCCTGCTGAGATGGGTCCCTGTGGGGCAGGGGTGACCCTGGGCTGGGCTGGGCTGTCTGTCCCTGCTCCTGGCCGTGCCTGGGTGCGTGGAGCAGAGGATTTGCCTTTCCTGGGATGCCAGCTCTGTGTTTGCTGGAGAAACTCAGCGATTAGAAGAGCAAAAGGGCAGTGCCTGATTACTTCCCCACGCTGAGCAGGGGCTGTAAGCTCATTAAGGGGCTTGGCCTCTGCCTGCCCAGGGAGGGACATCTCAGTGCTGGCTGTTTGGAGATCCCAGGTGCTGCTGGCAGAGCTGAGGCTGCCCCGGGACAGAGACACCCCAGCCATGCTGGGCACCTTGATGACAGCTCTGTTCTTTGTGGTGAGGGTGGTCAGACAGGTGAGTCCGGGCTGGCCTGGGGGGAGCAGGGAGCCTTTATTGCTGCAGTTCTGTTCTGCAGGGAGAGGAGGCAGCAGTTTCTGCTTGCCCTGCTGGGAATGGCCTTCTGGGCCTCCTGAACCACCCCAGGGGGAGGGCTGGGAGCTCTGCGGGGTCGGTGTTGCCACAATGAGTGGCAGGGGAGGGCTGTGATCTCTGGTGATGGCTGTGGCTGAGCAGCTCTTTCTGTTCCTCTTCCTCTCCTGTCCTGTTCCCTGCCAAAAATCCCTCCCCATGTGCAGCTGGGGACCAACCTGTTCCGTGAGGAGCCCCTGCCTTACCTGGTGTACCAGCCCCTGCCCTGGCAGATCCAGTGCGTGTCCCAGAGCCGCCGCACCAGCAGGGACAGCGAGGTGAGGGCAGCTGGCACTGCCAGCACAGCTGGCTCGGGGGGTGGCAGTGAGCCAGGCAGCCTGGAGGTGTTGGCGAGGGGGAAACGTAATGCCAGGAGGGCAGGGTGAGCTGGGAAATGTTGGGAGAGGTATTTGCAGGCAAATTCGAGCTTATTTTTAGAAATGGAAGGAGCCCCTGGAAGACCTGGCAGCCCAGGAGCTGTGGGTTCGTGGTGTAGGGGCTGTCTCCTTGCTGGTTTGAAATGTAGATCCAGTGAGGATGGCCTGTGCCAACATCCATCCATCCCGAGGTGGACTGGAGCATCTCACAGCTCTGGGTTTGGATGCAAAGCTATTTCCTGCCTCTCCTTGGAGGTCTGCTCATAAATGCAGATTAATTAATCAGTACTCTTTAAGGGAACAACAGTGAGCATGTTCCAGTTTCCTAAAGGGAATGGGCAGTGGCAATCTTGCCAGCTGGCCTGAAAGGGACTGCCCTCACTGCCTGGGATAGGACTCACTTTTACTTTATTTCTCTGCCTTTCTAGAGAGGCAGGAACTCCCGGCACAACAGCGTCTTCTCGCTTTCTGGAGAGAAAGGTGAGTGTGAAACAGGCAGGGAGGCAGCAAAAAAAACCCCAAACAACTCAAGAGATGGGGGAAACTCATGGCTGGGACTGTGGATGCAGCAGAAGAGCAGGCACTGCACTACCTGCATCCTTCTTGGCCTCTTCCTTCCTCTTCCACAAATCTGTCTGGGACATTATTGAGGGCTATTTGATGATGAGATGTTTGTTAATGTGTGTAGAGATATTTGTTAATGTGGGTACCATCAGCCAGTGAGGGTCCCAGTGCTGCAGGGCTCAATAGATGACCCCACACTGTGTCTGTGCAGGTCCCTGCTCCCCTCTCACCAGGAAACCTGCCCCCACTGACTCGGGGGTCCCACAAAACAGCCCCCTTCCCCTTCTTCTGGGAAAAGCACCTGGGATTCACCCCTCTCTGCTCTTGGGTCCTGTCTCCAAGGCTCAGCAAAGAGGATTTGAGCCGTTCTATTCTGGGTGCCGAGCAGATCAGGGGGGCTGGGGGTGCCATCCCTCCTCGTGGCCCAGAGTTGCTGGGCTGGGGGTTCCACTGCAAACAGGGGCAGGTCTGGGGCTGCCAGGGGCTGAGCCCCTCGGGCAGGGCAGTTTGTGGCAGAGCTGCATGGCCAGGGCTCAGCCTGGCAGTGCCCAGCAGTGCCCATCCTCAGCCTCTGCCCCTGGAGATTCACAGCTGGCAGTGTCGCCTTGAGCAGGGCAGGGGGGACCCCGCTCCCCCCTTGTATTTCCCATTTTACCCTGCATTTCCTTCCAGGCAGGGGAGGGAGGTGTGTTCAGGCGGCAGCGGTGAGTTTGTGCAGCAGCATCTGGCCCGGGATCGCTGATGGCTGCTCGGGGGGTGCTCAGCAGTGACACCGCGGCTTAGAGGAGCACTGCTGAGTGCCTTTGATGCAGTTCCTGTTGAATTTCACAATACTTCCCTAATGCCACATTATAGCGGGAGCGGGGAGGGCTCCCATTTGTCAGCGTGAGAGCTTTATCGCTGCGCGGGGCCGGCCTTGCCTCCTAATCTTATTTGTGTGTGCCAAAGTAAGTGAGCGCCGTGCGCGGGGATTAAACGGGGGCGAGCTGCGGCCCTCGGGGGGCAGAGCTGTGTAAACAGAGGGCTCAGCACTGCCAGGGAGGCTGGGCTTTGCTCTGCCTCCCGTTCCCTGCCCCTCCTGCCCTGGAGATGTCCCCGTGAGCCGCTGGAGTTGTGGTTTCGTGCTGAGAGCTCTGCTGTCCTGTCTGAGCAGTGGGGAGGTCACTGACCCCACGGGGGTGATGCCAGAGCCCTGCCCTGCTCCGTGGAGCCTCCTCAGGGCTGCTGGCGCTCTCTGTGCTCACTGTGATGCTCTGTTGTCCCCCCCAGGTGACACCATCTCTGATGCCAGCAGCATGAGTGACCCTGAGAAGGCAGCCATCACCATCCAGACCCACTTCAGGAGGTACCAGCAGCAGAAGCAGAAGAAGTAGCCACTGTAGCCACCTCTGGCCTGCTCTGTCCCTCCTGTTCATCTGTTCTGTACCCCAGAGACGTTTGGGGCCGTGGTGACTGTGGACCTGCCCCCGATCTGTAGCTCCTGGTGCAGGTGTAGCTTCTCTGCCCTCCTCCACAGGGAGTTCTCTGCCCTGCTCAGTCCTTCCCCAGACAGCATCACTTCGTGGGCCACGTTCCAGCTGGTGAGGGGCTGCTGGGGACACTGGCACGGGGCTGCAGCATTTTTGGGAGCCTTGGCCAGCCCTTGGGTCGTGCTGTGAGCCCCAGCAGCTGTGTGGGTGGGAGGGGGCCCTGCACTGCTGAGGCTGCTGGTGCAGGCTGGGGTTTGTTTCACCCCAAGAACCCTCCCCTGTGCCTCCACCTCCTCCACTCTGCCTCCAGAGCTGGGTGGAAAAGCTGCCTTTGTCCCCTGCTCTGTCCGGCCAGCAGAGTGGCCAGCCCTGGTATCCAGGGGCCAGCACGGTGTCCAGGGGCCAGCCTGGTGTCCAGGGGCCAGCCTGGTGTCCAGGGGCCAGCCTGGAGTGGGACATTGCCAAGGGAATGTGCTGCAGGCTGTGAGGGGAGCAGGAGCTGAGCTCTGAGCTGGTTTTACCTTTTCTGGGGGAGAACTGGTTGGGGTGTGCTGGTTCCAGAGCAGGCACTGGGTGGGACTTTGTGTCCTGAGGCTGACCTCACTTTCCTTCCCAGCACAGCCCCCTGGTAATGCTGGTGTTGGGCTTGGAGCCCACCCAGCCCCCTGGCCTGTTCTTCTGGTGCATTTCTGAGCTTGATGGCTTCTCTGTTTGCTGCTGGAAGGCAGAACTGGGCTGAGCACGGCCTGAATGGGCTGTTCTCCTTCCCATCCTGCTGTGCTGGGGGGCAGGGGGTGGTGGGGGCTCACTGGGGAGTGCTGGAAACTCGTGCTGTGTTAAACTGTGCAAGGCCAAGGCTTGTGCCTGCTGGGGAAGGGAAGGGGGGAATCCTTGCTGAGATGTAGGAGGAAATCTGTACTAGCCAATTCCAATAAAGTTGTATTAATCTCTGTTAATCTGTTCCTCTTTTTATCTTGCTAATCTGCTTACTCTCACAGCTGAACACGCTTGCCTTTTCTTGCCTCTTCTATTTTTAATTCTATTTTCCCCTTCTATTTTCTATTCTAAGCCTGGGGTTGGTATTTTGGTGGTGATCCTGGTTTAAGGGCTGGGTTTTAAAGGGTTTCCTTTAAAACCTGTATTATGTAATGGTTTATAAATGTGGTGTGCTCTGATGCCTCCCCATCAGCCTGGCTGGGAAGGATGCCCCTCTCCACATGGGATGTTCCTTGGCAGAGGCTGGCCCTGAGTGGGACCTGAATAATGGCCAAAAAAAATCATAAAAAATGGGCACAAGAAATGGTCTTAGCAGCTTGTTTCTCCAGCCCCAGAGGTGAACAGCTGCCAGGCTCTGGCCAAGGCACTTCCAGCTCTGCAGGATTCCAGGAGTTACCTCAGTCTGGGAGAACCAGATGGCCAAGGAGGATCTGCTGACCAGTGTGCCAGCAGGCTGGGAAGGGCACTGCAAGGCTGCACGTGGAAGCTGCAGCAACATCACTGTATTTGCATGTCATTTTAATTTGGGTACTTCAATTAAAAAAAAAAAAAATCAAGGAGAGAGAGAGAGGTTAAAAAAATAACCTCTGCAGCACTTGATTATAGCTGATGAATTNTGAAGAATTAAAAGGTGGCAAGAGAAAAAAAAAAAAAAAAAAAGAGAATGGTACAAATCTGTGTGTAGATACTCCAACTGCTGCTGAGTTAAAATGGGAAATGTATTTGTTTGTAAGGAAAGAGCTGGAACCAGTTGGTAGCAAGCAGAGATGGGAAAGTGATGAAAACTTGAGCTTATAAATTACAGGAAAAAAGGAAATGAAAGTGCAGTTAGTTAATTAGACCTCAGGTAGCACCAGAAGCTCCTCTGAAAGGTGAAATTCTACTTTGGGTAACTAAAACAAGAATTAATAATGGCCTGAGCTATTTTTTGCCTTTGGAGCAGGTAAGGAAGGCTGGCAGCCCTGGGCCTTCAAGTGCTCTTGCCTTCACAACCTCGTATGAAAGGGGGAAAGTAGAATCTGCATTTCCTTGGTCTGATATTGGTGTGGCTGGTGCTGAAAATGAGAATAAGAACAAACTATGGTGTGGGGTGGTGCTGGGGCTCACTGTGGTTCTCTGTGGTGTCCTGGGGCCTCTGTGCAGTGCTGTGCTGCCCTGAGCTGTGATTCACCATTATTCAGGGAGGCACAGACACCATGAGCCAGGGCTCTGTGCTGGATTCACCAGGCTCCAGGCTGTGCTGGATTCACCACGACGCCTTCCAGCTGTGATCGAGGACAGGGGTGCTCCTTCTCCTGCTCCCTCGTGGGGCTGTGACACCTCCCAGGGAACAAGACCCTGCTTGGAGGGGTTGCTGTGCCTTGCTGGACGCTGGATCCGATGCTGGAGCCACCCTGCACTTACCTTGAGCTGCTGTGGCTCACGAGGGTTTCAGCAGCCATTCAATGCTCCAGATGAGCTGGACCAGGATCCCTGTTTGGCACCACAGGCTGGAGCTGGACTTGGTGCTGCTCTCTCGGTGCTGTGGCACAGTCTGGTCATAACTGGTCTGTCCTGCTCCATTCCCAGGACCCTGCTCCAGTTCCTGACCCTCCTCCTGCCCCACATTTCTGCAGATGAGTACATACCTCATTATTCTTAAATATTTAACCGCTTGTCTTAGTATTTCTGTACTTTGGCTGTCCATTTCCATCCTCCTGCCCTGTCCTGCCCCAGCCCTGCTCTGCCTAATTCCCTGCTCACTTCACAAACGCCCCACGTATAAACATAACCTTTATTGCACACAGCGCTGGGTTTTTTTTCATAGAAAAAGGTATTAACACATAAGCATTTGCAAATTGAAGCAACTCCTGCTGTTTTCAGAACAGTAAAATAGCATGCAATGTCTCGGAGACGTTCCTTTTTCAAAACCCCCAACAAGATAAGGGAGAGAAAAAAAAAAAAAAAAGTCGCTGAGTCTTTCCTTGTGCCCCTTTCAAAATGATGTGAAATATATATATAT
>VZTZ01031089.1:0-74708 GCA_013400955.1 Drymodes brunneopygia
GGCCCGGCCCAGCTCTCCGCCCTGCGCGGTGCCCTCGGGGCTGTGGGGCGCTCAGAGCCGGGGGAGGGCAGCTGCTGCCGGGCCCCGGCACCGGCCCGGGCTCCGGGGAAGCCCTGAGAGCTCCTCCAACTGCAGCTCCGGCGCTGCCCGAGGATCCGCGGCTGCGGGCCCGGAGCTCCCCCTCCTCCCCCGTGTCGAGGTCAGAGCTGTTGCACTAATTGGTTTGTTCCTAATGAAATGCCGCTTTACCTCTCCATCCAGTCCTCCAAGGCACGTACTTTTCCAGGTGCTGCTGCTTTGTCTCTGTCTTCTGCCCTGGAGTTCAGTATTGGGGAAAAAAACACCACCTAGAAAAGTAATCCTGCTTCAATATAAACTGCTGCTATTAATAATTTCTGAGAGCTAATCTTTCTTGTAACTTAATTGTAGTGATTTAGCACTTGGAGCCTCAGTGAAGTGGAAGTGTAGGTGATAATTGGTGTACGGGATGGGCAGGCCTTGGTTGAAGCAGTGGAGTAGTTTGTCATGGTAAGGGAATCTGATTATTGTAGAGGCTGAGTGGAACATAGTATGAGGGTCAAACTCTATGGTTGATAAAGAAATTTACCAGTTACTGTGGCAGCAGAGCTTTCCTTTGTGGTGTGGGAGTAAAGCAGTGGGCCTAATTCTCCTTTTTGTGGACGTCTTGCAGATGCCTGTTTTGACTGCAATTAATTTAAAATGCTGCTGCTAGGCTGAGATAGGAATACATTCTGTCCACTTCACACTGGCTTTCCATCCACTTGAATAAAGGCAGCCTTTCAGGAGATGCAGAAGTTAGGGCTGCTTAGGTCTTGTCTCTCTTCATTTATCTGAAATTGGATGTACTGTTTTGATTAGCTAAATGTGTAACTTCAAACTTTCTTAAACTTAGTTTGAATCACTTTAGCTTGTTTGGCAGTTTACTGAATGAATGTAAACAAAGTAGAGATAGCAAATCCACTTAGCAAAATTAGTATAAATTTGCTTACAAGAGACAAGGCCTTGAAAAGATGTTAGATACTGAGGGTGCCACATTTACCATTTTTTTGTTGTTCAGCTGCCAGGAAGCCCTCTTCTTCAAATTTGAGACGTTTGGTTAAGTGTTTGACTGGATGCCTATGAAGCCACAGAATATTTTGTCATTGGTCTTGACTGTTAGGAAAGCAGCTCCTAAATCTGCTTAAAGTCTAAAGTAGAAATTTGGTGTGTGCATGATATCTGTTGGCATCTCTAGGCATCTCACGTTTGGTGTGTGTTCCTCATCTCCAGGAATTTGAAGGTTTATTCTGCAGGATTATTTTCTATCATCTGAATTTTTTAGAGCAGTGAATAAAAAGGAAGTGATAGCACTAAATTTTGTGAGAAGCAGTAAAGGTGAGTTTAAAAGAAGATCGTTGAGGGATGTTCTTGTACAATGGCAAAGGAGAAAAACTGAAAGGATGTCTGGAACATGGCCAATGTTCCCATTCTAAAAAGTGCATCAGACTGTGCAAGGTGATATGAGGTGGTGGGAGTTTTAAGGACCTGTCTTAGGGTAAGAAAATGAATTACATGGTCAGAGGATAATTCATTTAAAAAGGGACTTGATGAAGATTAAAAGAATATCAACTATGAGACCAGACCAGGTTGCTTTAGGCTTTATCCAGTCATGTTTTGAAAACCCTAAAGTATGTAAAGACTGCACAGGCTCTCTGGGCAACCTGATTCATGGCTTCATTGGCCTCACAATAAACAAGCTTTTCTCTGTATCTGGTCAAAATGTCTCCCGATTCAGTTACCAGAAGAAACATTTTTCTGTTGTTGGGACTACTTTTTACCATGTACGACCTGGTATTGCAAGGACATTGAGTGCTTCTGATTTCTAGAACATCAGTGGAAGACGTGTGTCCTTTGTGCAGTCGGGCATATTACAAGGTAATAGCAGTCAGCTTTGACCTTCTGATCTGAAAAGGGGGTGGACTTAGCTCTGTTCTTAAAAATAGTGCATATCAGTGGTGGAAAAGGGGATTCGTCAGTCAGTCTTTCAGCTAGCTTGGATATTGGCTTTATATCCCATATTTATCTGCATCGTGATAAGTTTTGTGGCTTGCTCGTGCATCATCTGAGCTAACAAATTCATTGGTAGCCTGGGATATTTGTACCATTCTGTTGTGAAACTTTACAGTGTCAGTACAGGATGAACTTCAAAAGATGCTTCTGTTCTTTCCTGCC
This sequence comes from Drymodes brunneopygia, assembly GCA_013400955.1. Lineage (NCBI taxonomy): Eukaryota > Metazoa > Chordata > Aves > Passeriformes > Petroicidae > Drymodes > Drymodes brunneopygia. Next base: position 2,233 of record VZTZ01031089.1, read on the forward strand.
ATTTAGAAAAAGTAATTTGCAATCTTCAAAAGTAATCAATGTTCCCACTGAACTGAATCATTACTATGGTGTTTTAAAAAATGGGCTTTTAGTGCAGAAGAAGATTAATGCTGTGTGCTTTTTTCTCTTCTTTGTTTTTAGGGGTTGGAAAGACTACTTTGATCCAGAAAGTCACTCAAGCTCTAAAATCTTCAGGCGTTCCCATTGATGGATTTTACACACAGGAAGTTAGAGAAGGTGGCAGGAGGACAGGATTTGATGTTGTCACTCTGTCTGGAAACTGAGGACCTTTATCTAGAGTCAGGTAGTTTTAATAACTGTAAGCAGCTTATTGTTTTATGTGTCTGCTCCAGTCCTTTGGCATGTTAAATGCTCCTCCAGAAGGTGATTTCCAGCACATGTGGCTTTCATGGTCAAGTTCTCTGCTTGGTTTCTGTGTCCTGGCTGATACCTGTATTGTATATGTAGGCAGTGTCTCTGTTGCACAGTGAAATATTGAAAATGTGCTGGGCAGGGGTGTTCTCCCTTACCGGCTATTGTACACCAGATAAAGAGGAAGCACTGTTGAGCATTTTACTGAGAGGCCAGGTCCCTTTGGGATACAGGTAAGTAGCTTATTGTGGGCGGGGAGGAAGATTTTTGTGTTGCCACTAGCTGATTTATGGAGACAGGAGTGGAAAATGAAAAGGGAAATTGCATATAGCATTATTTTAAAGAACATTTGACTGGTCCACAAAACTCGCCTGTGAATTTTAAGAGAAAAGGGGTTTCAGAGCCCCAAAGGGGGGCCTCTGAAGTGCAGAGTGCCTCACAGTCTCTCCTGATTCGCCAGACTTAGATTTTTATACTTAGTGCAAAACTTAGTCTTATGTCCAGTGTGACCTTAGCAACTCATTCACGTGGAGTTGATGTGACAAAATAATTTGCACTCTGCTAATAACGGTGGTTCACCTAGCACAGTGTGATGCAGCACATGTAAACTGGCTATTTGCATTCCTTTTTAGGAAGAACTAAGGGGATTTGATTTATTTGGATAAATTCACCTGAAATGGCTGCAGTGAATTCTCACTAAACTCAGTACCTTGAAGAAATTGTGTATCTCTTTTTCAGCCCCAGTTCCAATTCTTCTGCTTCAAGACATGAATACCGGGTTGGACAATATGTTGTAGACCTTGTTTCATTTGAGCAGTTGGTTCTTCCTATGCTGAGAAATGTGAGTATTCTATGAAAGCTGCTGAGAAATGTGTGCTTTATGATAGTGTTATTGGAAGGCCCTTCTGCAGAGCTAGTTTTTGGTACTAATTAATGGCCTGTTTCTTGGATATTGCTCTTTCTGATTAACTTCGGCGTCAGGAAGCTGGAGGGGTGAATCTGGCTTGTTCTTTTGTCTTTATTGTGGTGTTGGAGAGATTGCAGTCCTGTGAGCAGGACCTCCTTGGCCTGAAGAGGCAGCAGGTAGGAAATTCCTTCTTATGTCGCTGTCTCATACTGGCAGGCAAACAAAATGCACAAGTGGTTTACCACAGAGACCTGGATGGAATCAGTGGGTCTAAGAAAAAGGCTTTTGCTGTTGCTCTTCTCTACAGTCTTTTTTCCCCCTCTTCCTCTGATTCCCATCTTCTTACAGTAGAAGCATTTGTTTCTTGATTCCAGTGAGTATTTTTGATTACCATTGTATAAATACCTGCAGACTGATGATAGCAGCCTGATTATTTGGGATTTAGCCTGCTGCTCAAGGAGTGCTCTGGCTGTGATGAAACTTCCCACACAATCTTTTTCCTGTCCTTTTGCTAATATTCTGTTACTGGCTTTTTCCTTCTCCTTCCTCTCTCTCACTCCAACCTTTCCCCTCTCCAAAATTAAACAAGAACAGATTTGATTCTGGCAATAACACACCACAAACAGCGTACAGCAGCTGCTGAACTGTACTACTAAAAAAAATCCTGTTGTGATTTTTCTACGCTGCCAAAGCTCAAGGGGACAAGGAAGAAGGGATTTTTTTGGTGAACTTGGAACAAAAAAACATGAAGAGGTGCAATCAGAATCTGAGGATCTGATTCTTGTTTTTGTCAAAGAACATTGAAGTCTGAGGGTAGGAAAGCAAGGATGTTGGGGCAAGGGAGAAAGGAAATAATAATAAAATGGGACAACTTTTATATGTTAAGTTTCACTGTAACTATGTTTATGATGTTAATAAATAGAAATATAGTTTAGTAGAAAATACTTCATTAAGCCATAAGTGCTGTACTTGGAATCCTTCTGCCACTGAATTAAGATGAAATCCAGGAGAGATCTTCCTAGAAAAGTGTTAGCAGTGTTGAATTTCTTCCATTACTTATATAGCTTTCTACAAGTACAAGAAGGTGAAGAGAAGAACTGGGGCCAGCAGAATCACACAGTGCATGTGCCTGTGCTCACAGAAAGTGCTGTTTGTCAGTTTTGTGGGAATGTGGTCACACATGAAGATGGCCCAAAATGGAAGAGGAGAGTGAAGAAGACCAGAGAACTGAAACAAGGAGAGACAAAGGAAGAATGAGGGCAGGAGAGTCATAGGTATGTTCTGGTTTGATGAGAGAGCAGCACAAAATGGGCATGTGCCCATTTAGACTTGAGGACAGATTCAGCTCTTAAGGCTTTGTTCATTCCAGTGAGAGAGGGATTGATCCTGCAGTGGAAGATCTCTCTGGTTCTGCAAACTTTATCAGGCAGGACTGATAGTTTTTTTTTCAAAGCAAAATACTCTCTTCTTCCATATATGACCTGGTGACTAGTATTGGCTTTTTGGCTCACTGATCTATGAAAGGATTTCAGATAAAACAGCTACTCAGTAGGGACTTAGCTTGAAAGGATTTTAGGATGCATGTTATACCGTTCTTTCACTTTCCCAAAAGCAAATACTTTGCCTTCACAAGGGGAGATGTTTTGATTTTTTTCTTTTTTTTTTGTTTCTTTATAATATGGCTTGTGTTGGTACATATTAATGGATCTATAATGGTTTTGAATTGAGTTGATTTTCTTCTCACTTCTATAAATAATGGAGTACAGTTCTCAGTCACTTTTACCACAATAGGGTGGGCAGTGCAGTTGAAGAGTTCCTCAGCTTTGTGAGTTGTCTTTTCCTCAGTAGCAACCACCCCTGTTTTCTCCTGGACTTCTCTGCTGCTCCAGCAGCCTGCAGCACGGCACTGTTTGGCACAGAATGCACTTCATGGAAGATACAAACAAGCCACAAATGTGGTTAACTGTGTCTTTCCTACTATCCAGTGGCTGGGAATATAGAATAAGGTATATATCAATATCTATCTGTTCAAATATGAGAGAGGCTTGCAAATGGCATGGTTTTTATCTAGACTGCTTTGAAGACAGCCAGTAGCTCTGAGTGAAATGCTCCATCATCCCAATGACAAGAGGAGAAACTTCCAAATCCAGATTTAATTGAAGTCTTCTTTTCTTAGATACCTGTTTTGTGTGACTACTGATCACATGATTAAATGTAATCATTAAATGCATAATTTAGTGGGAAGAGTAAAGTTTTTTAAAAATTGCTGACCCTCAGGATGATTGAGAGCTGCTTATAGGCAAAGTGCAGCTCTTATTTGTCAAGTGGCTCATATGGGACCATTGTGAAAATTCTGCGTTAAAGGAAATCTGATACAATGGATATTTCCTACTGTAGTTGGTATTTTTACTGTATGATTGTTTCCATCCTTCCAAGAATCTGTCCTAAAAAAGAAATTATAGATTTATAAATTTGTCATTTACCAGCAGTAGCTTTGAACACCCACTTTTCCCAGTATTACAGTTGAGTTAATTTCTTTTGGGGGTATTGCTTATGTCAGCATAGAAATCACTTCTGTTCTTGTTCTCAGTTTTGCTGTTTACAGTCTCTTGATGTGCTTTTTGACAGGTAAACCATGGTGGTGACACAGAGAAAAGAATTTGTGTCATAGATGAGATTGGTAAAATGGAGCTCTTCAGCCAGGCTTTTATTCAAGCTGTTCGTCAGACGCTGGCTGGCCCAGGAACTGTGGTGCTTGGAACTATTCCAGTACCTAAGGGAAAGCCACTGGATCTTGTTGAAGAAATAAGAAGTAGGAAAGATGTTAAAGTGTTCAATGTGAGTAACATTTAATATCCTTAAAGAGCCTTCTGTTCTAGGTTACTGGTTTATATTTGGCTCTGTTTAAAAACTGTTACTGCCAATTGATAGCTGTGGGTAGCTTGCATGAAATAGGTTTTTTGGTTTCTATTTGATTCTTAATGGGCAGGTGTTCACCTTATTAAAATAAATCCCATTTGGCACTTACTGTAGCAGTCTCACATAGCTGGCTTTGCTTGTGAGGGGCTGCAGAAGTAATGCTATAGTTGTTTTAAAAGGTTTCTTTGCTGTAGTATTATTGCTGTATAGGTATTCATTATTCCTAAGAGTTAAATATTTTAAAGTACAGTCAGATTTTTAAGCTTTTTTAGTTTTTTCCAGACTGGCTTGCAGAAATATTACCAGTAGTCATATTCAAGGGAAAAAAAAAAGGAAAAAAGGCAGCAGTGGAGTTTGCAGGAATGATTTATAGATGAAAGACAGTTGTAAATGGAGTGTACTTTCTCTGGAACCAATTTTGAAATTCATTATGTTACTTTTATAGACATAATTTTCAGAGTATTAGGGTCTCAAAGTACATTTCTGATCAGTCACAGGGTGGTTCTCAAAAACTTAGCACAGCAAAACATAGCCTGTTCCTAGGAATGCATGTGTGAGGTTTCCTTAACAGCTCTTAAGTGTCACAAGAACACGCTAAAGGCACCTCTCACTCCTTTATGTTGTTTCCTATTCAAAGCTGGCTTAAAAAATTGCAGTGCTCAGAATTCCTCAGCTTTCCTGAGGGTCCCATCATCATCATTTTCAATTTCTGTTTTTATATTACCTGCTGATTTAATTAAATGCTAAAGCAACTGTAGAAGCAAAAATGAGAGATTATTCCTTTCCTTGCATAAGTATTCAACTCCTGCCATTCCTTTCAGAGATAAACCCTCAGGTTTTACCACTACCAAGCTGATTTGTGTTTGTAGTCAGGCTGTTGAACAGAGATGTACGTAAACGTGAATTTTGTATGAGTTGCTTTACAGGGGTAGCACTGGGGAAGAGGGGATGGAGAAGCCTTGCTGAAAGTACCGGTCATTCAGTGCTTAGGCTGCAGTCATGGCAGTACAGTGGTGCATCCATTTGGTCCTCTCAGGAGAGGAAATGGGCCTAGAAAACAGCATTTGGCCTTTCAAGGAAGCTTTTGAGGCTTCTGCTGTCTCTTTTTATCAGGTGATATTCAGAGGGCATGGGTTACTCTGCCTTGGGTATTGAGCTGTATCAGTCTGCTGATAAATCATTTCTCTCTCTTTGACTGCAGCCAGCAAAAGTCTCTGTAAATTTCAGTGGAGCAGTGTTTTCTCCAGCTGAAAGACCTTTACTAAAACAGTGACCCATCCTGTTCACACTGCTGAGATTAGGACATGCTGATTTCTTTGATTAAATAGAGATCTCTGGTGAATCGATTAACCGAGAGCATGGATGTGAAATGTGAGGCAGACTGCAGCCATTCCCATGTGTCACAGACCTGCTAAGCTGAAGTCTTGTGCAGGAGAGCATCTGTCTCTCTAGCTCCAGTGACACACTACTTGCTCTGTCCCAGCTTATTCAAATGTGTGCATGAGCAGGACCTGCCCGTGGGGAGTCAGAGGTGTTAGTAGCTGAAGTGAGTACTGTATTCTTCAAGGGCTGTGGCATGGGGAAACCTGGAGTGCCCAAACAGCTCACAGTCAGTAATTTCTAAATAACTTTTATGGTGCCTAGAAGTGTGCAGAAGTAGGTGACTATCTTCCAAAAGCATTCTGCCTGTTTTGTCACTTAATATGGAGTTAGGCTGCATTCGAGTAGCTCATCTCAGTTTTTTCAACCTGCTCCTAGTGTTACAAGGACAGTTCTGATGAGAGAACAGCTGTTTGGGGTTTTACAGTCCCTTCTGTCTTGAAAGCATATTTTGTTGGTGTAAATGGGCCCAGATGTCCTAAAAGCAGTTCAGCATTTGGTCCTAAATGTTTAATTTATTATATTTAGGGCACTTAACGATAGGAACTCTGATATTTAACACATTTGTTTCTATTATTGCCCAGTTCCATTTTGCTGAGAACTGAACTTTCCAGTGAAACTACAGAGGCTCTTTTTGCGCTGTGTCTCTGTAGCTTTGCAGACATGGTGGCATGAATAGGATCAGGTTATCCTTAGCAGCTGGCAGATACTAATTTTCTCCCATTTTCCCATGTATTAATTTTGCTTGCATGAAACCCATTACTGAAGTGTGACTGCATGTGCCTATTAAGAAAGAAAATAGTTAAATGGATGGGAAGAAGAAAAGCTTCCATTTGAACAGATTGTACATGAGTGGTTTCCTTGATGGTATTTTTAACAGCTAGGGGAAGAAAGCTTTTGTCCTTTGTAGTTGCCTGCTTGCAGTCTAGGTGGTAATTTCCTCCAAATTACATAAATGCTTAATATAAGCAGCATCTACAGTTATTTTCAACTCCTTTCTAAAAACATACCCATCTGTTTGTACATTCAATGCAGATACTGGGAGATTTGTTCTCTCTGGAAAAGCTGCCTGCACAGAATGTCTCCAGATCTTAAGAGGAGACTTATATCTATCAAGCAGCCTTTGTAAAGCAGTTGTGAAAATTTTCTAGCACTTGGCGCTTTCTCTCTGCTGCTCTCACTGGACTTCTGGCATATAGGTATGGAAAAAGGGTAGATAAAGTGTAGTATTGTTTCTGTTAGCTGTGAGAGAGTGGGAAGAGCTATTAAATGTGCAGAAGGTCCTTTGAAAGTCAGGATATCAGTACACTTGCTGTGAGATTTAGAGTTTGGCTCATCTGTGCTGTGTATTGTTTACCTTGGGGTCCCAATAGTCTAACTGAAGAGCATTCTTTGTTGTATTGCTCTCTTTGTTTTTGTGGGGTTTTCTGTTTATCTTATAAAGCTTGGACTGATTCTCAATAAAAACAGTGACATTTTCAGGCAGATCTTCCTAGATCTTCCTTTTCATTATTCTCCCTCTCCTTTTGTTTCTTTCAATGTCACTTTTTCATTCGTCCCATGTTGATCTGCTGTCTTGAATTCAGTGGTGGGTGAGACCACTGTGTGTGGGTTTTACAGTGTTGGTTTACAGCACTTGGATAGGATGTGTGTGACTGTAAATACTGGTAGGCTCCTAAGGTCAAATTCCTCAGATAGAACTGTCACCTATTTAACAACAATAATAATCGTAATACTTTCTCCTGTTCATTATTGACTGGAAGGGATACAAACTCTTGCTCATACCTTAAATGCAGATGTAGGGAGTGCAGTGGAACCTTGCTGGTAGAGTTTTTTGCTGTGCATGGTGGTGTGTCTCTTTTCCTTGTCAAACTGCTTTTCTACAACTTTGTATGAATGCCCTTACTTATTTTTTCAGCTCATGTGTCTTTGTCTGATTTCTTCCTGCCCTCTCTGCAGGGATCTGAACAGTGGGGAAAATTTCTTAGACTTTTTAAAATAAAGCTTTTGCTGATGCTTCACAGTTGCTTGTTACCCCTTTACAGCCCCAGTCATCTCCCCAGGTTTTGTCTGAGTGAGTAATATGTGGCACTGTGGGTCACAGGGCTCTGGATCAGGACCCAGTCTGTCAGGAAGAGATAATTCACACATACACAGCCCCCAGCTCTGTGCCCCTGGGAGCTGAGCTGACTAGCAAGCACCACTTGCTTGGCAGTTTACAGTCATCTGTATGTACTGGAATGCAGATGGGTCCAGCAAAAGACAGGACACTGGACTACATGGATTTTCACATACGCTGGACTTAAAACCCAGCATTGCACGGACATTGCCATGGTCAGCCAAAGGTGTATCTCAGTGTGCTACAGAACACTGTAGCTTTTTCGAGTAGTCTTCTTTCTTTTCCAATGTGTTTCTCTCCTTCTTAGGTTTCTCAGAGTACAGAATTATGCTGCTAAGCCTGTTTTTCTTTTTTTTCTTCACAGATGTTTTTGACTAGGTCTGTCATCTTAATAAATAGAACCCTTTCAAGTAATGAAGACATACGAACTCCACTTTATAGTAGGAGAGTTAAATTTGGTAGTCGAAAAGGACTTCTAGTAATGACAAAAGTACATGCTGGTTCTTTGAGTGATTCTCGTTAGTTACTCAAGCCCTGAATAAAACTGCAAAATACCACAGATAAATCAGAAAGAGCACTAAATATTCAATTGCGGCTTTTGTGGGTTTAGTGTACTGTGTTCTCAGGCGCAGAAGAAGGCAGGTGTTTGACACTCAACATTCCTGCACTGAGAAATAAATGCATTGGAATTTCTGCTTTGATTGTTTTTGAAGTAAACACTGGTGTAGAAACTATTCATGAAATTACATCAGTTTTAATTTCTCTTTCTCTAGGTTAGTAAGGAAAACAGAAACAGCATTTTGCAAGACATCTTGGCAGCTGTGGAATCCTGCAGAAAATGAAGACCTTTTCTGTCCTGTAAACACTAAAGCTTTTATTTCAACAAAACATTACAGTATTTTGTGGGTGGTTTAGAGTCTGTCCTTTCTGCATTAGCACCCTAGAGGCTTTACTGGAGCCTTCAGGGTAAGCAGGGTAAAGCTGGTAATACTCTGAAGTGGGAAAATGGGCCATCAGGATTGTAATTTATTCAGTTCACTGAATTAAAAAAATTGAACAGATAGGTAACTAACGTCTGGTTCTAATCTGGGTGTTTGGAAGTTAGATGGTCAACTCTGACCCCAGTTACCTCATGTGCAAACAGTTAACTGTAAAATCTGTTTGAGATCTTAATCTTTGTGAATGTGTTTGGACTGTTCTGCTTAGAGGACAGTTCAAAATCTGGAACATAGCCTTGGTGCAACAGAACAGAACCCTGTCCAAAATGTATATGGGTCCTGCCTGGTTTGTGTAGGAATGTTTTGCTGTTGGTGACCCAGCTTAGGTGTGTCCAAGTGTGTTTTAGCATGGGTGACATTTACAGAATTCCATTTTTGGAGGAAAAGTAGCCAAGTCTACCCTCTTTTGCATGGCCCAGACACTAATTGATAAGAGGACTTCACATTCATGAAGTTCATCAAATCTTGTGTTTTTCATGCTGAGTTTGTCATGATCGACTTAATACTGCATTTGTCTATATTCATTTTACAATCTATTATGTTTATTGATACTTACGTTTGGTTTTTTTTCCTTATTCAATTCTGTAGATGCTTAATGGTGAAATAAGAAGTGTTTGAGAGTATCAAACAATGTGTTTCCCTATGAGGAGTGCAAATGTGTTCAGCAAAAGTGCTGCCAGTTAATCAGCTTTGCATGTTGTGAAAAAAGAACTCCCTCCAAGGTGTACACTGTTCACTGTAAAATTTATGGTCATCTCTGACTGAGGAAAGTTGTTTAAAATTCAGTTGTTTTTTAACTTTTTTTCAGCTCAGTTCAATGACTGTTAAAATGAGCAAACTATTTAAAGGCATCTTCGACTATCATTTTATTGATTTATTTCTGCAAAACTGACACCCAGCATTGTATAGGGCTGGATGGGGACAGGTATTTTTACACATGCCCTGCAAATACACAGGAGCATGGAGGGAATGTCCTTTTTCTCTCCTGTATTCAGAACAAGCATTGCACCTCCACAGGTGGTAGGAGGTGCTTGCCATGTTAAAGGATGCCGTGGGCTCATTCCCTGACTGCCCTGTTAGGACTGCCCGTCTGCCCAAATCCATTTGGATGGTGGTACTGTCTTCACCATATTTGGGAAAAAGCAAACTCCTCTTAGGGTCTCCACTTGAGAATGTACAGCTCTTGGCTGCTTTTTGCAAAATAAGGTTGTGCCCTACAGACACACTAATCCTTTAAGTACTTCAGGCGTTTTACTCAGACAAAACACCTTTTTAGATGTGGAGGACTCGGGACCAAAGTAAACTTTTTCAGGGCTGTATGCCATAGGTTTTTGAACGGAAACCTCTCTGTGCCTAAGTGTTGGATGCCCTCCTGTTTCAGTGTTAAATCTCTTAAGCTGCAAAATATGCTGCAAAAGAATAGTTCTTTCAATGATTAAAGAGCTACCCAAAATCTAGCACAGTTTTACTGGGACTGCTGTTGAGTCTTAAATGAGGACTGACCTTCAAAGCTAAACAAAAAATGGAGAGATTTGACACCTCTCTGGTAGAGGCCAAGAAGGGGAGTTCTGTTAGGAGTCAATCTTTTGATTTCTGGTTCAGCCAGTATTTCTGGGAGATCACTTAAAGTGTTGTTTATTCCCCGCAAAAGTAGATATATTGTTTTGCATGTAGTCCCATCATTTAGTGATGGGGGGAGAAAAACCCCCCCTCAAACAATTGCAACAAGATGTTTGGGGAACTTTTGATCAGTGCTTCTAACCTATTGTCTCATGGTTCAAAGAAGACCTTTTGTACTGAGGATAGATAGTCACTAGAAAATGCAGGTGGATTTTTTCTTCTCTGGAACTGTGAGTGAAGTATCAGTCCTTTTAAACCAGTGCATATTTTCTGCTACCTATCTCAGTATTGGTGAGAGTCATTAACTTGTTGTCCTTTTTTTAAGCCTATTTTCCCTCTGAGTTAGAGTGCTTTTCAAGAGAAATAAAGAGAAATTCTGTGATCTGTGTTCAGCAGGAGAATGTAGATGACCTTAACAGTCATGTCTGGCCTTTAAATCTCAGACTGTCCTGAAGATAGGATTTGCCTGTTTCAAATATGCATCGAGTAAGTAAGTTGTATTTCCAGCTGAATCTAAGTTTTTATGACAACCTGTGTTTACTTTAAAGGTAAAAATTTATTGTCTGGTCCCACACAAGTAAAAATACTTGGAAGGCCTTGAGAGCGCTGTAACAGCAAACGGAGCATTCACAATTCCCCTGATGGGCTGATTTTATTAATAGCACACATTTGGGGAAAAGCACCTCTGATGTACCAGCTAGGTTCCAGATGACAACATTAGTGCACCTGCAGGTTTTAACTGGTGCAGAAAAGGGGAGAATGTGAGGTACCAATTACTGTCTCAAAGCCTGAGAAACGAGGACATTTTTGGCAACAAGTCTTGTAGTTCCAACATAAAATTGCACACAGCATGGAATAAACAGGGCTTGCATTATTTATCATGCATTAGACAATTTTTGATTTGTAAAACTAAATAAGAGAGGTGAATCTTTGATACTGGACCTACTGCAAAGTTAATTATAAGTAATATGTCTGTGCTGCAGATTTAAGGATGTATAAGCACTAGTGAAACATGGTAATTAAATACCAGCTCCTAATCCAGGGAGTAATCTAAATATGGCAATAATTGGGTATTTTAAAAAAAATGCATTGATGAGAAGATGATTATCACATGCTGGAGAATCTCATTGGTAATTCTAATCTTCTATAATGAGCTGCACAAAATTCAGCTAATCTTTATCTTTTCCAGTAAGTAATCTTTAAATTTTCCAGTAAGAGAAGAGCCATCAGTTGGTGGGCTGGAGACTAATGCAGATGACATTTCTTGCCTTACTCTAGTAAGTTTTTATAAAAAGCTGTGAATGATATCACTGAGAGCCCTAAAAACTTAGGTGTCAGAATGTCATTCATAGGTATTGAGAGTATCTGTTCATCATGTCAAGGGAAGAAGATTCACACTGGTAAGTTCTTTTCATTGAGATTTGTCTTCAGTGAAGTGAGTGCCAAGGTTTTCTGCCTATGGGAATGAGGTGAGACTTTACAACAAGAACTTCAGTTCCTCACAGAAGTTGCATGACACCACAAAATGGAGGGAACAGCCAGGACCTGTGGCTTTTATTTCTGGATGAACAGGAATGAAGTTTGCAGACTATGTCCATCATTGGTTCCTACTTGCTTGCTGTGGTGGGAAACAGCTGGGCTGAAGGCCAGGCTGGGGCTTGCTGGTGTACCTGGTGGACATGAGCAGTTCAGCAGCCTGTGCTTGGCTTTGGTAAAAAGTTGTTGAGTGTCTTTTTGTCAGATCTTCAGGCCATGTTTCACCATTGGGAGTGCAGCAACTGGCTTTTACTATATGATGTAAACAAAAGCCTATTTGGGAAAGTTTATGAAAACAAAATGTGAGGGAGGAAAGTATCCCATGCTTAGTGCAAAAGCTGAAGTACTGTGTTTGTGCTTGTTTTACCACATAGTTGTTATCCTCCATCCTGTAACCTGCTGTACTGTCCACGTTCCTCTCTGCTGAGACAGTGGATAAAATCACTCCTAGTGTTTCTTTTCAGCAGTGGTGATGTTATCTGAGGTTAAGCTGGGGGGAGGCAGATAAGGCCTCTGTCTCTTCATCCCTTCTGACGTTTCTGTGAAAGAACTGCATGTACAAATGGTTGTGTGGATTGAGCACTTGATTTCCTCAAAGGATGCATTCAGCTTGCTAATAAGATAAGAACATCACTATTTTCATGTTGCCTAACAAGAACATTCTTGACTGGCTGAATGAGGTGAGTGGCCTCCACAGCTCTGGAAAAATCAAGCATAGCACCTGATGCAAAAAAATCTGATGGAACTCTTGATAAAAGGTCCTTATATGTTGGTGGTGGCATCCTTCCTGCATCACAGCTGTAGCAAGAGATCAGACTTGTAGGCAAACTGTTAAGCCTGAGCAACCTTAGGGCCAAGTTTTAACAGTGTTTGGCAGTGTGAAACCCATTAGCAGTGTCACAGATGACATAAAAGCAATGAAAATTGCATTTGCTTTTTATTTAAAGGCCAAAACCTGCCCAGAAAGTGATGTACTTGCATTTTGCAACTCTGAGGCACCTCATGTGTGAGGTCAAGTATCAGGCTGTTTAAGTCTTTCATGAATAAAGGTATGACTCAAAACCTTCATGTGCATGTAGGCACTGGTGCTGAGGACTCAGGTGCCTTTTGGTGTTATGTAGAGCTGTTTGGAGCAGCTTACTGTTGAAATGAGGCCTTGTGTAAAGCTTAGGCTCCTATTTATTAGCTTGGTGTGCATCAGAGCCCTATATGCACCTTCTGTCACAAGCAGAGTTAAGTGGGTGTATCTCTACCTCATGCAAAAATGGGGGAAGTCTAAAATGTGTGTAATCAATATAACCTCTACCTGGTTCAAGGTTTCATTTCTAGCCATTATGTCAGATCATTCTGTAGGATTGGCTCATATTTAAAACCACTGCACATAGCAGTAGTCTGATTAATAGAATAGCAAACTATCTCAAAAAATTACAGAGAAATGTAACACAGGAGAGTTTGTGCTCATTTTGATTATTTTTTTCCTGTTATGCTTGTCAGTGGTCACTCTTGGGTTTTTTCAACCCACTATGCTACAACAGCAACTTTAAGGCAAAGTAAAAATGGTGTAAGTTACAGCTACAAAAAAGGAACTGATTTTTGAATCTTACCTTGACTCCTGTTTTGCTGTGACTCCACAGAGGTGTTAGAACGTGCCCTTTCTGTCATCCACCCTGTGCAGCAGGAGGCTGGACTTCATGGCACAACTGCTGTCCCCAAGGAGTTATGCTCCAGGGAACAGTGGCTTGGACTTAGTCAGAAACTGTGAGGCAGCTGCATTGTTTTAGGATTCAGTACTAGAGGCCGTGGAGGTGGTGCAGTCTTGCAGAAGGTGTGGTGCTGGGGGAAGGTGCTGTTGCTGGGCCTCAATCCACACTAAGTAAATAAAGCGGTGGCTGCTGAAAGGATTTGTGCAATCATTCCCCAGTCTGGTTTAGTATGCTTGAGTTGGATACAAGGAATAATTTAGGTTGATTGGGACTGCTAGAATGTCTTATTTTTGATGGAAATTGATTCAGACTTAAAGATGTGAAAATTGGAGGCTAAGTGAATATAGAGAAGTTCTTGGTGCTTTCCAGAGCCACCTGTTTGCCCTGCCTCCATGCAGGCAGACAAAGCAGTGATGGTTTATCCTGTGGACTGCCATGCAAAAGCCTCCAAAGCAGAAATGGGGCTGGTGGCTGTTTGTAGGAGCCTACCTGTATAACCTTCATCCTTCATTTGTAATGAAGCACTTTGTGAACAGTGTGGTGGAGCACGCGTCATCATCTCCCAGGACTGGTCAGAAGGGAGCAGCTGAATTCAATTTCCTCTTCCACATCTCACCTGGATGCTAGAGGTCTGAACTGCACTGATGACCATGTGTTGAGAGGGCTGTATATGAATATTCTGCTTTTGTCTTTGTGAAAATGAGCAGAATTTTTCCTAGGTTGTGCTAAGCTTTACTAATAAGCAACTCATCAAGATCTGAAATGAACTAAAAAAAGAATAGGTTTCTTAATTTTATAAGGCAGAAAGCAAGTAAAAACAATTGCAAATAGGAAAGAAGACCCAGAAATTGCTGCCACACAAAACATACTTGGATCATTTTATTTTCACTCAGTCTTTAGTTCTACTACTCAGATCGGAAGTGTGGCACAGTAGGAAGCTCAGAATGCAACTGAGTATTGCCTAACAGTAATGAGACTTAGCTACAGTATCTCTTGTTAAATCTTGTTAATTGGGACAAGACAGCCTGGCTGCACATCATTGTGTTGAGATTTAGAAACAATCTATGGTAGTTACAGTAAAGAGGAACAGCAAGACATTGATAGCTGCAATTTTTTTTAATTGGAAAAAAAAACAACCCCAAAACACACGCATGTTTGTTTAGACTCTATAGCAGAGGAAGGATTTGTTGTAGCCTTTTGGGTTTCAAAGGAGTCATGCATTCCTGTAAATCAGTGTTTCTCAAACCTTTTGAAGGCATGGCCTCCCTTTTTGAATCATCTGTCTTTATTGGCAGCAGCTCAGTTTTCTCTGGGGGAGGGAAATCAGAAGGCTTTGTAATTACTGGCTGTAAGTGTTTATGGACAGTGAGCTGTGTCCAGCAATTAAAGGTATTTAGTTGTTCCATTCCTAACACAAACACTTCCAGACAGTAATTACAGCCTGCTTTGCACTTTTCTGTCCTTGAGGAGGATTCCTCTGGGCCCTTTTGCAACTCCTAAGGGTACTGTTGCTTAGAATTTGAGAAACACTGCAGTAAACCAAACAGGAGCTCGAGATAATACGTAATTTATGCAAAGCTGCTTTGCAAATAAGGTGCACCATATGCTTTGAAGACTTTCCATGCACTGGATACTTTCTTTTCTTACATTTGACTTTTGTTAATCGGTGTAGCGTGGCTCGTTCACACAGTATTTCAGTATGGCTGCATGCAGTATATCAGTCTGGGATGCTGTGTTGCTATTCAGCATTAGCACCTGCATAAAATGTCAAAGAAAAATGAGATTTGCTGTTGGAAAAAAGATACCAGATTTAGCTCTAATGTTACAGGACACTGTACTGTCCTTTTATGTATTCATTGCTTCTGTTCTTAGTTGCCTTTTGCTATATGTTATATACCAAATTTCAATTAGTTTGCATGCAATCAGGTGTTTAGATATGGCAGGAAAGAGATGTCTTGTGTGCTTTTCACTGAGTTGTATTAACATTTCCTACTGTATTTCGTTTGTGATTCTAACCATTTCAGGGGAAGGAACGTTAAACAGGTTGTATTTGTTGTTCTAGGGTTTACAAGAACCTGAGATGAAGTGGCACTGTGTGTTTTTTAGGATATCTTCCAACCCTACCCATGCCAAGGCCATTAGCTGAAGAACATCCACCCTGTAATATTCTTGTGTAGAAGTTAGAAAAATAAACATTTGAAGGTTGCTTATTACATTTGAAAGAACCTAAACCCATGTGCAGCTTCCTGACCTAACTCTGTACTTAATGCTAAGAAGCGCGTGGCCCTTGTGCCGGGAGTGCTCCTTACTGCTCCTCAGACAGGCTGTGCTGAGAGGCAGTGTCTTCCAGGGCCATGTCCTCCTGGCTGGCCCTTCTGCACTCCAGGTTCCGGCTCATGAACAGGGCATGGGCCGGACCCGCCTCCCGCTGTGGTCTGGGTTCTGTGGCATCCACTGCTTCACAGGTCTCAGTGACTTGCTGGAAAGTAAGAGAGAAAAAGTCAACTAGTTTAGGAAATTTCTAAGTAACACTTCAGCTATTTTTTGAAGTGACAGGTGAAAAAAAGTTTAAAAATTGACGTAGCAATGTCATTCTGTGAAACTCCATGGGATTCTTAACATGCATTATTCACAAGGGAGTTCTGAAGAGGTACTTGTCACACTTTGTGTAACGCATAAATTTGGAAGGAAAAGTAGACCAGGAGCCGGAGGTTTAGTACCACAGATGTACAAGTATAGAGAGCTGTAAAAGAATTTGGATTGAAAAGGACTTCTGGAGGTCATCCAGTCCAAACTGCTGCTTCAAGCAGGGCTGACTTCTAAGTTGTTAAATCGGGGTTGCTCTGGATCTTGCTTTATACACCAAATTTTAAATCCAACTTGCAAAGAAACCTTTTCATCAAAACTGGAATGCAATTATCAGTCTGAAAACGTTAGGCGCAGTGCTGCCCCACTGTAAGGAGTCCATCAGGATAAAAGCATTCCAGAACTTTGCTGTGTGAAGGTTGAAATGAAACACTTCCTCTTGATTACTTTCAATCAAATGGGCACCTGGACTCCAAGCAGTCACTTCAGCCAGGATTCACCTCATCTAAATTTAACCATGTGGTTTTGCTCTGGCATTTAGGCTGCCAGTGGTTGGCGGAGAGATACGAGCTCCCCAGTGGAAAACTTTCTCCTAATAGCTCCAGGGATGAAGTGGATTGGCCTCTCCACTGAAAACAGAAGCCTCACCAACAACCTACTGAGACATCATGCCCAAACTTTAGATAGCCTAAAGTTGGACAAGGTGAATCCTACCATTAGTATCGTAGAGAGGCTGAGCTCTTGCAAACGAGGCCATAAACTCCTGAAAGTTGGAATTGTGCCTTGCCATTGCATATATTCAGCTGTATGTGTAGAAATATTAAATACTTGTTACAGTAACAAAGCAGGACCCAGATGAGTAACATTTAGTCGACTCTTGCTGAAGTTCATGGTGAAACTCTAGGGAGCAGTACCACGTGGTATTTCTGGGTTGAGAGCAAAATACACACAGGCTAAGGAGCTTTTCTCACTTTAGGTTTGGAGAACTCTTTGGAAACCAGGGAAGTTTTACAGAGTTCAGAAGGACAGTAACAGAAAAGTGCTTGGGACCTAAATCTGCAGTCTTCCCCTGTCACCAGTTTGGTTTCCATTTTGATAGGCCAAATGCAAGTCTGTCTAATGATGTTGTCTAATTGCAGCCACCCTTTATTTCTACGCCATCTTCTCATGTTTCTGCTTTCTGGTGCTGAGGTCAATTTTCAAAGTTTAAGACAGCAATGTATGGCAACCAAAGTTAAATAAATACACTTAAGTAAACAATAAAACAGTAACTCTCTAACGTGAATTGAATTTTTCAGAAAAGACAGGAATAAAACTGTGAGTATATTGGGAAGAAGGCTGGAAGTTTTATGTGTGTACTGTTTAGCTGTTAGAAAGTGCTTAATCACACAGGGCACGCTGGTTTTCTTTGGTAAATATCTTGTACAGGATTCCTTTGACTAACTTTCAGCAACAAGGTTTCAGGTCTTGGATTGAATTTCTGATCAGAGAGAGGGACAGAACAAGTGCACTATTCAGGGAAACCCATTCCTTTTCCTACAGATAAAATAATTTTAAGTCCTGCACAGGACTTTAAGCAGGCAAGGAAGGAGCTATTTAGTCTTACGATGGTACTGAGCATCTGGACTGCAGAAAATGGAGATGTAAGTCCCTGATTTGAGTGAAAGGAAGAGCAGCTTTGCCCCAGTTTGCAATTTCAGGCTTGTGCATAACAGCCCCCCCCCCCATCATTACTCACAAACATTCTCACAGACACGCTAATACTGAACAGTCTCATTATGATGCAGCAAAATCTAAAACACATACCAAAGTCCCAACATTGTTTTGGAAAAACTGTTTTCTCACTACCCAGTGGTGGTGAGGACAGTTAAGCAGACAGGCAAGCAAAAGGGGAGCTTACGCTCAGTAGTGCTGTTTTAGCTTCAGCCTTACCCGAGCTGCCTGGCTTGCTGCTCTGGCAGACGGCCCCATGGCAATGTTCATGCTGCTGGATGACTGCGTGTCACTTGTGTTGCCTCCGTCCGCAGCCGAGAGCCCAGAAATCACCAAAGCACTTGAGAAACTTCTCTTGCCGAACAGCAGGCTGAGAGTTGAGCTGGTGGAGGAGGCCAGGCTGGATCTGAGCATTGCTGCAGCTCGGTCCTGCACAGTCAGCTGGCCAGCAACAGGAACAGCAGGGGACTGAGAAAACACAGATGTTGCCGAGTTGTGGAATGATAGCTGACTATTAGAAAGCCTCTGGGCAATTTCATGGGCAGATGTAGATGTTTGGATGAAAGGCTGGCGGCTTTCTACAATTGGTCCAGAGTGACTTGAAGCAGGGGGCCTTTGGTTTAAAGCAGTGTGTGCCTGGACAGACTGGCTCCTGGGTTTTCTCCTGCCTTCAAAAGAAAGATGAATATATTTAAGTAAGTGGCATTCTGATGAACTCCATGCTATTGACAGTGTCCCATGTGTACACATTACTGTTGGCATATTACCACTGGTTTTATTAGCATAGGAACTCCAAGAACAGCAAAAGTAACAAACCTCTAAACCTATGAATCTTTCTGTGTTTTCCACTACAGGTGTTCTGAGTTTTGGTCAAAACAGCTCTAGAGGTTGTGCACTGAGTCAAAAGACAGGGAAATGAGAAGAGACCCCAAGCAAAGCACTCTAATGACAGACTCATAGCTGTTCTGCTGTGTAGAGTTTAAGCAGCCTGGTGAATGATTGAGCATAGTGTTGCTGTAACTCTGCTCCCCTCTGACAACCACACTAATGGAATGTTGAATATCCACCTTAAATGGCTTGGTATAATTAAATGCAACAATAAAACCAAAAACCTGTAAGTTAAAACAATGGCACATTTAAAAGAATTATTCCTGCATATGGGGAGAATCTGAAAATTCAGCCAAGTGGAAGAATACAGCATTCAAGCCACAAGACAGTTTTTAAGACTAACAGTAACCTCTGAGTTCCAAGAGAGACATTAACAGTACATCACAGACTTGAAGAGATGTGAATGCTTTTAAATTGGATACACTATTGAAGGTCTGAATGAGACCCACATCAGCCTCTTGTCCCTTTCTGGGAAGCATTTCAATGCAGCCACTACTGGAAACAGAAAGTAGATTAGATAAGCTATTCTGACATGCCCAGAAAAAATCCTTCCTGTACAAATAGATCCCCATATTTAACATTTACATCAACACCTTCTGTCATTCAGGCAAACAATTTCTGTATTTCTTATGCTTGTGTATGTAAGTAGCCACAGAATGAAAAATAAATCATAAAATACTGGCCAGTGAAACCACCAGAGGCCTGCTTTTGTACCCAAGCATTCTGCCATGGGCTGGTGTGTGCCACAGGCCCCAGCAGAGTTTACTGTTTCTGTAGACAGGCTCTAACCCAGGCTTACACAGCAAATACCCAGTCACAAGAGTGCCTGCTTGGTTTTTTTTGCTCTCCAGGAAACTCCAAACATTAACACAAGCTGGCATTTTGGTTTCCTAGCTATAGCTGTGGGGTGGGGAGTTGATGCCAGGAAATCTGTTGAGAGCCATCAACACAGAAACAAGTTTTTCTGGCAGGCATTTCCAGGCGGTTGGTAATTTTTTTTTTTTTGCTTTGGTTTTCCCCAATACTCAAACTCCTCCAAAGACTGAAATTTTGCTGGCATAAAGGAATATAAATCTCACACTGTCTCCTAAAAACATGACTGCTGAATTCATGCAGGTTCCAGCAATGCAGGATTTCATATCCAAGCCATATACATTATATATATATGCCATTTTACATCCACAGACTTGCTTTTGAGAGGCTGGTATCATTATCCCCATTTTTCAAATGCTGAAGCAAAGAGAATTTAGGTAACTTGGAACAGAGTCAGATGAGCAGAGCTGGGCTACAACCTAACTGGAGCTCACTAAAACCTAGTTGGTTTGGCAAGTACTGGACACTTTCACACCTCATTTACAATGTATCTTTAGCTCTACTTTTATACTCCAAACAATAAAAAAATAATTTTCCTAAGTATTAAGAGCCCCATGATCTCTGCTGGAGAATGATGGGATAGATGCACATGGCTTTTGGAAGCTCCTGGACAATGCTCCCAGGGCACAGGATGTGATTCCTGGGGTGGTCCTTGCAGAGCCAGGAGTTGGGTTTTGATGGCCCTTGTAGGTGCCCTCCAGCTCAGGATATTCTGTGATTCCGTGGCTCCTGTGTACTGCTCTGCCAGTGTCCTCTGTCCTTGGGCACGTGCTGTGATGGGCCCAGGCCTGGCTGCCCTGTCTGTGGCTGTGTGCACATCTGGCCTCCGCAGTGATTCAGGTTCTTCAAACCCTGGGGTTCTGCTTAAGTGCTTTGGTTTCTACATCTGATGGCTATTTCAATATGTTACCTTTCTTAAATAGAAAGGACGGACTGGAATTAAGAACAGAGGGGCTGCGGTGTGTCAGTTTGCGCCGTGGCTAACGTGGCCAAACATCTGTTTGTGATTTAAATCACAAAGCTGACCCCTGTCCAAAAGTATTCTATATTCATCCCAAGTGCAGTGGTTGGAGCACTGGGCCGGAGACCACCCGTGTCTGCACATAAAATCTCTGTCCCTGAAAACCCTTAGAAAAACAAAGGCTGTTCTATAAACTGCATCATGAAATCAGGACACTTTGGGGGAGAGCCCCACACGTTTCCAGTGCTCCTGATTTTGGTCACACTTTTATATAGGGCTTTCACTGCATTTTGCAATGTTGCAGACTCAGTGGTACCAGGCTGCAAAATGCAGCATGAAATATGAAGAAGTTAAATGCACTTGAAGCACGGATTATGAATCTAGAAGACATTGCTACAATTATCTAGTCTGCTCTCCTACATAGCATAGGCCATAGAACTTCCCAGATTTAATTCCTCTGTGGTTTTGTTAATTGCTACTGTGATTTTTAAAAATGCATCCAGCATCTCCAGTCATGGAGAATCTACCTTAACCCTTAGTCTCTTGTTTCACTATTAATTTACTCTCTCAATATTAAAAATGTGCTCTTGATTTCAAATCAGAATTTGTTTAGCCTTGTCTGCTCAGACCAATGGTCTTTGGTCACCTTTCATTGCTCAGGTAAATACTTAGAGGCTACAATCAAGGCATCTCTTACACTACCAACTGCTTGAAAGCACTTTATCTTTCAATACAGCACATATTTCCCAGAATTTTGATCATATTTTGGCTCTTCTTTGAAGTGCTTCCAAACTAAAAATGTCCTTAAATTAGGGCACTAGGACTGTGCATGGCAGGACAACAACATCCTGATTTTTAACAGGAACAGCATAAGTTCTTTTCCAGTGCTCTGGTATTGCCTCAATGCCCTGATACTTACTGAAGATTGAACAGAACTTGTTTTTTAACCAGCTCTCTTAAAACCCTTCTTGAATGAGTCATTTGGCTTTGCTCAATTAAGCATATAGCTTTGATAGCCACTCTTTCATGTTCTTTGTAGCTGTTAGGATGGAAGGAACTGTTTCATGATCACATAATCTGTACGTTCTTTTCCCATTTCTACATATTGCATATTGGCAACTCTGCCTTTCCATACAGTCAGTGACAGATCAAGACCACTGCTAGGATTTCTTTTGCTTCTAAATACTCTTTTAAAACAAAGCCACAAGCCCACTTTCATCTTTTCATCCCTAGTGGCTCTAGCCAAAAAATTCTCCTTGTTTCATTCTCTACAGTATCTCAGGAGTGAATATGGATTTCCATTTGCTATTTTCTATTTCCTTGCATTTGTTGTGCATGTCTTCATTTTACCAAAAGCCATGTTGCTTTTCTTATCTAAGCGTGACTTTCTCTCTTGATTATGGCTTTCTGGTACCCAATCAATATGTTCTTTTAAACAATTTACAATTAACTTACTTTATTGTATGGTATGCTCAGGATCATTATATCACAATTAAGTTCGCTACTCTGATTACTGTTGTGTCAAGTTATGAGTATGCACATGGGGATTCCTCTAACACTAGGCTCAATTAAAAGCAGCAGTTATTTTGTTCTTGCAATGTGATTTATATTCAGGGCAAGATTTATTCCAGTCCTGCCCATTATCTTTAATGATAGGTCAAAATGATCTAACGGGAAACAAACAAGTGTCAAACCCCTCAAGTTCTCAGCTTTAATTTACACAGTAATACCATAAACTCATTGAAATGTAGAGTTAATTTGCTTTACATTACAAGTCCTGATCACACAGTGATAGATCTCACAGTGACCCACTGCCAAACTTAGCATCATAGACTGGTTTGGGTTGGAAGGGACCTTAGAGCTTGTCTAATTCCAATCTCACTGCTGTGGACAGGGACACCTGTTAGTAGATTAGACTGCTCAAAGCCCCATCCAACTCAGCCTTGAATACTTGCAGGAATGGGGCATCTGCAACTTCTCTGGGCAACCTGTTCCAGTGCCTCACTACCCTCACAGTACAGATTTTTTTCCTAAAATCCAATCTAATCCTCTAAACCCTCTTTCAGTTTGAAGCCTTCCTTTCAGTTTGAAGCCTTTCCCTTGTCCGTCACTCCATGTTCTTGTAAAAAGTCACCTTCCATCTTGTGAACTCCCTTCAGGTACTGGAAAGTTGCAATTAGGTCACCCCAAAGCCTTCTCTTCAGGTTGAACAAACCAAATTCTCTTTGCCTTTCCTCATCTGTAACCGTCTTGGTGTCCATCCTCTGGACCTGCTCTAACGAGCCAATGTCCTTCCTGTGCTGGGTACCCCAGAACTGGATGCAGAGCTCCAGGTGGGGTCTCACCAGAGCAGAGGGGCAGAATCCCCTCCCTTGCCCTGCTGGCCACACTGCTTTGGATGCAGCCCAGGACACATTTGGTTTCCAGGCTGTGAGTGGTCATGGCTGGGTCATGTTCAACCTCTCATACACCAGCACCCCCAAGCCCTTCTGGGCGGGGCTGCTCTGGATCTGTTCATCCCCCAGCCTGTGTTGATACCTGGGATTCCCTTGACCGAGGTGCAGCACCTTGCATCTGTTAAACTGCATGAGATTCCCATGGGCCCACTTCCTGAGCCTGTGCAGGTCCCTCTGGAATACATCCCATCCTTCAGGTGTGTCAGCCGCAGCACTCAGCTTGGTGTCATCTGCAAAGGTGCTGAGGGTGCACTCAACCCCTTAGTCTATGTCATTAATGAAGATATCAAATAACACTGGTACCAGTATTGATCCCCAAGGGTCACCACTTGTCACTGATGTCCATCAGGACTCTGAGCCATTCACCACTACCCTCTGGATGTGACTGTCCAACCAATTCCTTATCTTTATTACTTAATATACACTTCCAACACAAAGGCCACTAGTTCTATCCTGTGAATACATTTGAAGCACTCTTGAATCCATAATTTGAGAAGGGCTCAGCTGTTATTCGACAGAATGATTGACAACATTTAATTTTCTCTTGGTAACTGCTATATAGACATAAAAAGCTATTTGTTTGTTCTCTACATGTGCTGATGAGCAGCCAAATCAATTCCTCAAATAAATTGTCATGGTCCTTCCAAGATAATTAAGATTTTTGCATGCTTCTATTCTGCTGCTCCCAGCCAACAATAAGCAGAGGTTCACTGTGGTACACACGTGTACACTCTTTCCCATCTGCATTTCTCATTCTGACATTCTTAGTGGCACCTGCCAGGCCAAAAATTACCTGTAATGGACTTTGACAGTGGCACCTTTGGTGAATTACTTCTGTGCTACACCCTCCCAGTAAATACCTGGAACACCATCAGGAAGCCATCTACATGTTCTTGGTCATTAGGAGAGACAAAGTGCACTCTCTTTCGAAAATTAGTTTTCCACTGAATCTGAGGACTCCCCAAAAGCATCTGCCCATGTGACCCCCCCAGGAGAAGACTCCAGAGAAAGCCAAGTAAATTGTGCAAATACCTGCCCGCTGGTGGACCTCTTGAGATGAAGTTTGCAGCTGAGGGGTTCCATCCCTGGTGGGCTGTGAGCTACTGCTCTGGCTTGAATTCCCTGTGGAATTGTTGCTAGATGAAGACCCCCCTCCACTATCCACCTCTTCAACATTTCCTCTCTCGTGGTGAGCTGCTGCATGGCAGTCCTTCCGCATTCTGTTTGCAGGAACACACACAGGGTCAGCCACTTGTTGTGCATGAAAATTTGTGTCACCAGTGTTGGGTGCCTTCAAAGAGTGTGCTCTTTCACACCACTGCAAGTCTTCTGACATTTTATGAGATGGCAAAGATGGCGTGATAGGCTTACTTGGAACAAAATTGTGTATGACACAATCCCAATCTTTCCTTGTCTGGGTTTAGTGGCTTTGGAACCCTCCAATAGCTTAGGGCTCTTTATCTAATGTTACAGTGGTCTCCCAAGAATAACTTCTGCGTGAGGTAACCAAACAGCAAAGAGGAATGGGCTGGAGGGAGCTCAGAGGGATGGGCTGCATGGTGGGAATGTTAAGTATGTTAAGCCATCAGATACAGTACTGACATTTTAACATAGGTCTTGGCATGCGAGCTGGCTCCCATGGTGTCTCCATGGTGCCCTGCCTCTCCTCAGCTACAGGGCAGGGAATGAGGCAAGGGAGTTATTGCTGTGTGAAAAGTGCATGTAGGAATGGGAGATGCAGTGTCAGGTACTGATCATGCATAGCTAGGGGAAGTCAGGCCATTTTGGTGAATTGCAAGTACATTTTTAGGTGTGTTTTGGTCAAGAACAATAACTTGGGGATGAATATCTAACTGCCAAAGCTTCGGAGCATACCCCACCAAAACCCACCAGCACATTTACTCACATACAGAGGTACAGAAAAGATACCCTTATTTACACAGCATAAACAGTAAAATTCCATGGAATAAGGGAAGTGTCCATAGTGCTGTGTGATTTGAATGAATGTTGTTGAACATGTAGAAAGCTTTGTCATGAATGAGTTAATGGATTTTCTTTCTGCTCTATTTGCAGCACTATTTTGTTATATTCTGAGTTATTTGCAATTAATTTTTTTATTCACAGATAATACAGAACTACTCTCTTTTAACAGAAAATACAGTGAAATTGAGACTGCAGGGTCTCTTATCAGCATAGTCAAAATTTAACACCTACCTTAACCACTTGGATTTGAACCACTTTTTAATGTTGTCCAAACTGACAGGTCCCCCCCAAATGTTCCTCAGTTGGCTGTGTGTCCCAAGGTACGAGGTGGTTAAGGGGGAAACATACATTGGATATCCCAGTGGCTGATCACACGAAGAGTTAATTAAGTTCCGCAAGACCTGTTTATTGTTCTGGATGCTTCCTCTCTCTGGGTTACGATTGCGTAAGAAAATCAGTTCCTGCTGCTGGCCAGCCCAGAGCCCTCTGACACACTCTTTGTTGACCTACAGGTGGGTTAAAAAACATGCAGATCATGCAAAAGCATTTGCTACTCAAGATGCAGAACTACAGGATCTAAGTAGAACAGCAGTGGCTGAGTGTGCAAACACCTTGTGTCTTTGCACCAACAGCTTTTTATGAGCTTTTGCAGCTACTCCCTGGTAAAGCCTGGAATGTTATTTCAGAGACACAAATGTGGGTGGCGAAGTGGAAGTGAACTGAAGAGAGCTCTTTTGGCCTCAAGTCCCTACTTTAAAAACTACAATCAACTTCCCCTTTCAGCCACGTTACTCAGAACTAGTACTAGTTACCACAGCCCTAAATCACTGCAGTCAGTATTAGAAAGATGGCATAGGTACCTTGATCACCTTGAAGCTCAGGTAGCTTTTGTGGAGCATGATAACTTTATATTCATCTGCTCCTTCATCTACCACGTGTCTGAGAGTCAGCAGCTCCTCCCGGTTGGACAGGACAGCGCTGCGCCAGGCTGGGTCCCCTTCATGACAAATCACAACCTTTTCCTCGAAGGACTGGATCGCTTCGTACAAAACCGCTGGGTCCTCGTACTCATCCGGGCACGTGAACTGGTCCTGGCCGTACAGGAAAAAGTGTTGAAGAGCTCAGGGACATTTGTGAAAACACAAAAGCTACTGACAGTAAACAAAATATTGGCTTTCGAACAGTTGCCAGCTGACCCCCTCCAAATGACTTGCCACTTGATGAAGAGTGTCTTTTGGGAGGTTCATTTAACAGTAGCATAGAAAGGTACTATTTTGGTTTTATTGTAACCTGTTCTGATCTCATGACTACACTGGGGAAAGACACTGGGAGAATACCAGCTTATCCATTCTTTTTTTTCTTTTAAATGAAGTGTGAAACTATGGAAGAAACTATGGGAGGCAGAGCTTTTGGGTAAGTTGGAGAGAAAAACCACCTAGGGCAGTCCACAGTTCTTGTGGAAATTCTTATTTTTATTCACAAAACCCCACCAACAATAGCACAGAGTGGGAATCCATTAGCAGATATCACAACACTGCAACTTCAGTCCAGCAGCACCATGGCCAGCGATAACATCGTAGAATTATTGTGTCAAAGAATCAGATGCGAATTCAGAGCAGTTCAGTAACATTCAGAACAATTAAAAATATTATTCATGATTGAAAGCATGTGATACTAAATCAAAATGTGCCAGAGCAAGAACAAAATCAATTCCAAGCTATACAGGGCCTGACCTGAAATTAGCAGTGAAATCAGCATAATCAATGTATTTCCTTGCAATCTAGAAACCACCTTTAAGGTATCTACACAAGTGAAATATGATAAGATTTTCTGCTTTCTTTTGATGAAGAATGCAGGGTCAAGCTCTGCAAAATGGTTTAAAATGGGCATCTAGGAGGTTCAGAAAGGAAAATCAAGTGAATGCAAAATAAATAAATGCCAAACTCTTCCATCTTGGTAAAGAATGTTTCTTAGAATAAGGTGACAAGTACTTAATTTCCCTGGTTTTTTTTTCCCTCTCCTTTGGACAGTTGCTAAGGTTTCCCATGTTTTCCTAAGAAAACAGATACAATAGTAAATGTTAAAAATAAATACATAAATAAATACCTTACCTGGTGTAGCTTCAGAGACATTCGGATTGCTGGGGCAACAACCTTATGCAGTAGATCCATGTCTGCAAAGACCCACTCATCTTTTGCTGCTATTCGGAAGTCTCCTTTAAACAGCGCATGCAGCCCATAAAGAAAAGAGTCCAAGCTGTAAGAGAAAGGCAGCAGTCACTCCCAGAAGTCATTCCCATCTCTCCAGGCCAGATCTGTCAGTCACCAGCCTCGTGCTGACCTATGCAGTGGCCGGTGACCCTCCAGCACAGGGCGAGTGCCTGCGGTGGGTGTAACGCAGGGGTCACAAAATGTTTTTCTAACAAAAAAAAACATTCCTTGGGGGAGGTGGTTTTCCTTCTGTGTGCTCTGAAATGACTGGCCATGAGATGAATGTGGCACCTGGAATGAGGGATGTCCTCAGGATGGGTGACCGAGTCACAGGGTGCCTCAGGGCGCTGCTTCTCTGCAGCTGTGCCAAAGAGACCAGGTCAGAGTGCCAGCTGCCCTCCCCATGCCGCCAGCAGAAGCTGCCTTCTTATTTGAAAGTTTATTGATCAGTCCTGTTAGTGCTTCTCCTTGTAAGGGAAAAACAGTAACAGAAAAAAATACTTTCAGGAAATCTAAGACCTTTCTCACAGCATTCAAACCTAAATGTGAACATTAATGCAGATGTACTGAGAATACTAAATTTCAGCACTGTTCAGCAAACCAGGTGAGAGCAGGAATCAAACAACAGGTGTTTCCTACTGAAACAATGAGCCCTACACCAAATACACACTGGATTTCTTTTTTCTAACATGAGAAATTAGATGTAGGCAGTTCTGCCAGGCCTTGCATGATGGTTTACCTGGACCTGAGATATAAGCACAACATAAAAGCTATAAAATCAGGCAGTTGTTAGAAGATGGTTGCAGAGGGCTTTGTGAAGGGAAACAATCAGCCTTCAGCTCCAATCTGCACCCTGAATTACAAGATTCCCATGTCATTGTCACTTGTAAAATGTTTGTAGGTGATTGCTGTCCCAATGTTGCTCTGAAGAAGTGATCTCAAAATAGAGGAAATCACACTCATCTATTAAAAACAGGCTTCTCTTGCAAACCCACAGGACATAGTTTCATCTACCTGCTAAGATTTTACTCACTCTTATAACAGTTCATCTTTTAGATTGTAAAGGCTCTGGGGAGAAGCTGCATTAAGATGTTAGTAGTCGTCATTACTGCCCAGCCTTTCTCTAGAGAATGCATGATCTTTCCACATAATTGAGCTTTCTTAATTATTTCATAAAAAGAAAAAAAATCTTTTCAATATATTCTCTTCTCTGAGAGAGGGAGAAGAGGGACTGGGAGAATGCCTGGCCAACTTCAAAGGCATTCTAATTTTGTTCTTGGTGGGTTGCATGTTTTAGAAATTAAAATGGAAATACATATGTTGTTACCAGAAAAACAGCTGGATACTGATTTTCTCCATGAAAGCATCATGTAATACAAATCAAGTAATCAGTGGGACCAAAGCTAGCCAGAAAGGCAGGGCTGCTGTCACTGCTGGGAACATAAGGAGTATAGGGAAGTTCTTATGAATTCTTAACTGATTTGCATTTATTAGTACTAAGTTATTTATTAAAACATGCCTATGTGAGACAGGCACACTCAGATCTTCAAAACATTCAAGCACTGATCTCAGTGGGAGTTATTATGTGTCCTTTAGGAGTGGGTCCTGTTCCCCACTGACTTTCAATCCATCATCTCCACAGTTCGGAAAATGATAATATACTCAAATCCTACTTAAAATCTAGGAAAGCCCTAGAGTAAGCCAGCTGGGAGGGTGGGGGGAGAATGGTGAGTGCAGCCAGTGTGGTGAAATATGTGACTTGTCCCATTTGAATAGGCTACACATCAGGAAGTCTCCTTTCACTTGCCCACCCACCAGATAACGTCAGCATATACAGCTGAATCCTTGCGTGGAAAAAAACCTTCTGTACCTAAATATTCTTCCCAGGATGAAATTGTAAAAGCTACCTTGAACTCTGCATATAATGATGATCTGTGGTATAGTTTTTCCCCACATAACACCCCCTGTATCTGCTCTGAAAATTTGGCTGGGATGAGGGGCAGAGTAGTCAGGAGAGAGAACTGGTTTTTACATCTTGGGAGGCTCTCAGAGCCAAATGTGAACACCAGAGCAGGCAGAGTTTGCATTCACATCAAAGTGTCTTACACGCACCAGCACAGCTAAACAGGCTGCTGGGAACAGCAGGATGTGCTGAAGGCACAGCCAGGACTAGGACAGCCACAGAAACTGCAGCCAAGCATCAGCAGAGGCAGCGGGGGGAAGCACAGACAACTCTCCCTGGGCTGAGGGGAGGCTCATACATTTGTCATCCCTCTGCATAATAAGTTCTCTAACTCAGAGGACTTTTAAGAACAAACATGACTGCTACAAGGAGCAAATCAGTGGTGGCAGTAGTTGTGAGAGGCTGAGAGTCAATTATTTTATGTATTGTATTTTCCACCAGAGTGGTCTGGAAGAGATTGCTGTATTCACAAAACCATGGGCATCTTTTATACTTCTGCCAGCTGTAATGAGGCTTTTGGGTACATTCTGCCTATAATGTGACACTATCTCAAGCCATTACTTCTGCAACATGCAGCCTCCTAAATCCATATAAGATACAGCTCTCGTTATTCTTCCCATTGTTATGGTCTCTCCTGAAGACACTAATGAGATTATTACGAAGCTGTAAAACTCAACCACTTTGATCTCAGGTCTGACTCTTAGCCACTTTGATCTCAGGCCTCACTCAAGGTTGTTGCTGCTTTCTTGGCCCACTTTTAACATACCTCAATTAGTAATCTGCTGTAGTTACAGGCTGGTTCAAAATATTAAAAAAACTAGTTAAGGTAAAATTACATGTCAAAGAAACAACATTAATCTGTAAGAGACATAACTACCATATCTGGCAACATTTCTAACCCTCTGAGCTAACAACCTGAAAAGCTGCTGTCACAACTGCAAGCTATTTTAGAACAAGACAGGTAGGTGCGTGGGAACCGCCAGCCCCTTGAACGTGCAGAAAAGAGGGGATTAAGTAGCACCACAAACACCAGAGGGAGGGCAACAGTGCCAAAGCAAATACTCCCTCCTACTGCACTCCTTATGCTGCTCCAACAGCTGAAACTAAAAGCATTTAGTGCCAGCCTGAAAACAGTATGGATGCAGACTAATGAGCTGGTGAATATCTCTGTGTGTGTTTTGCATCTGCAGACCTTCTCCAATGTTAACTGTAGGTTTATTTAAGGAATAAAGGAATGTGCATGTCTGTGAGCTAGTAATGACCTGAATGTCATAGTTCACCTGAAATATTTTCAGTGGTAGTCCTTCTAATTGGGTATTTTAGATGACAGTGGCTGTGAGCTAAGAGTCAAACTTCTCTGCCCAGCTCAGCTCTGGCAGACATCAAGCTGCACTGCCTGCCTCAACTCCCACCAGCAGCAGCACTGTGGTGCCATGGCCTGTGCTCTCTATGTCTTCCCTCAGATGCTGGGCAGTGCTGGGCAGTGCAGTGGGGTGACCAGGAGGGAAGGGGCAAGTGGGGGCATCTTCTTCTTCAGAGTGAGCAGCAGTTCCTCAAGGCAAAGGCATTCCTTGGAATGACCCTTTGTCCACACTGAGCATGGGGAACCTGAGCAGCCAGGCTTGGGAGTGTTGGAAGTATCTGATGAGAGACGCTTTACTGAGAGAATTTTTTATTTTTCCAGATTTGAAGTTTTTATTAAATATTTCTTACTAGTAGCTTTAGTGGCTGAATAGAATTATTTTGTAATTTTTTAACAAATACACAACTAAATGTATCACTCACATTTGAATAAATGAATGGTAATGTCATGTCATTCTTCAAATTGCATTTTGTGCAGGATGCCTCCTAATGATAGTTTAAAAGAGCAAGTGATTTGCATTGCAATGTTCTGCCTCCTTAATGAATGCATTTATTGTGTAATCTAGTGTTAATGTTAGGTTTCTACTGACATTTACATGAACAGGTACACTGAATAATTATTTACATACATTATATAAGAGCATTTAAAATCTTGGTTTACACAGTGACATTTGCTGATTAACAGATTAGACAAAATCATGTGTAAATGAGTGCAAATTGATA
The DNA here is from genome assembly GCA_013400955.1 of Drymodes brunneopygia. Lineage (NCBI taxonomy): Eukaryota > Metazoa > Chordata > Aves > Passeriformes > Petroicidae > Drymodes > Drymodes brunneopygia. Next base: position 33,505 of record VZTZ01031089.1, read on the forward strand.
GTTTGCATACACAATGTAAACTTGACTCTCAACTCTGTAGTGCACAGCCCATGGTAACATTATCTTTGCTCTGCTGCAAAGCAACAGGATGACTGTCACTCCTCCAAGACACAGCAAGGACTAGACTTATTCTAGAGAAAACTTCCTACTACCTGCATAGTCACCTCTGAGAATGAAACATGAACTGCAGAGCACAGCAGATTCTTGGTTGGTTTGCTCACAGTAAACACCTGAAATGCTTCATGCAGTGAGGAGAAGAGTACAATGCCTACCTGGCCCTTACACCTCAAACTCATCCCAAAAGCTCCAGCAATGTTGTACACAAGATGCTCCACAGAGAGAATTAATAGAAAGTCCCAAGATGATGTTCAGGGTAAATTCTCAGTGCTTACCAGAGTAATCTAAATCTACGTTTTTGTAATCCAGCATTTGATTGTGACAAAACGTGTTAGGAACCCTGACCTCTGACAAAATGACCCACAGCCCAACAGCCAGAGTCATGGAATGGCCTGGGTTGGAAGGGACCTTAAAGATCATCTAGTTCCAACCTCATACATGTGGTACATCCACCTCTCATGCACACATCTGGCTGTAGGACTGCCTGCTCCTGAGAAAACTAACATCCTCTTCAGCACCAGTAGACTCCAAGAAGTCCCCAAAATATTGTGGCACCTTTTCGAAGAAAAGGACTGTGAAGCATCACCCAAGGAAAGGTTCCTTCCACTTCTGAGGACCATAAGTACTTCTCCCCCATCTGACTGAATGCACACATGCAGCAGTCTGAGAGCTGGGGGCAAGGACAAAAGGAAAACTCAAAATTGCCCTTGGTGAGAGCTGCTGTGCTCTGCCTAGCACAGAGAGGGGTGCCTGAAGACAGTTCTCATGAGCATCTCCTTTCTGGCCTCATCAGTATTGCACACACTGGACAAAGTTTCCTTCCCCTGGAATGCTGTATAATTGTATTCCTACTGGAGTCTCACTGACTTACTGCTCATTTATGTTTAATCAAGTTGTGCAGATCTGTCTGAAGCAATAAACACCGTAAGTAGGGTTAGACCTGCCCTTCGTGCTCAAGTGAATGCATTTGGGGGATTTCTGTTGATAGAGGTCTTGATGTCAGGGGGTAGGGTACCCACCTTGCTCCTTAGTTAGTAATTTCTACTAAATGGGTTCTGTCAGTTAAGATATACATTCTGAAAGACAAGAAGCTAAAGTCATGTTTTGTAGCTGCAGCAATTTATAACTTCAACTCTGCTACTTTTTTATTTCTCCAAATCTTCTTGACAGTGGAAATACATTAAAGGTAATTTAACCAGGTGGGGAAGTGACACAGTTTTTCCACAGTGAAACTTTTCTAGGGAAAGCTTTTGTGAAGTAGCATTGGAAAAGATATCAACAGAAGCTTCCACTTAGCTCCTTTTATGTCACGAAACACATTTTAAAAATACAATGATTTGATACTACCCTGGAGCACTTGTTTAATAAAAAGAAAACCAGGACCTAATTGAAGATTATATAGAACAGATGAAAAAAAAGTGACAGAGCTGTGCACCTCAGATGACTACCCCAGTTTTTGCCTTTTTGCAGACCTTTCCTCCCCAAGAAAAGTATTTTTAAATATGGATAGTCCACTTACCAAAAGAGAGGAAGTAATTTGGTTCACTGGTAATTTGTCAGATTTTGAAAAGACATGGTATAGCTGACTCCTGAAATAATTATTAAAATCTTTACAGAATGCTATACAAATAATTATCCTCAACATTCATACTTTCCATGTTAAGCTTTGGAAAGTCTCTGGTAATATTATCCTTTTGCATTAGCTACTAACCATGTAAGCCAGTACAAACAGGTGACATTGTTATTGTATCTGTACTAGAGTCAAAGCATTGTAATGAAGATTTTAAGATCCAGTGGAAAGTACGTGCAATGTGATGACAGTTTTGGGAAGCTTTTGTGTTATTTTTAGATGAATTCCTAATATTGCTGTGACCTATCTATTGCAATCCCAGACCAAAAATCACTTTAATCTTTTCTCAAACAAATATCATAAATGCACATAAACTTTTCCATCACATCCCCAAACTCTAAAATTTGGATCATCAAAAAAATATGGCAACTAAAAATATCAGTGATTTAACTAACGTCACACTAATTTGAGTGAATAGAAATGAAAGGAGAAGAAAAGCAACCCAGAAGAAAACTACTACAGGAAGGGAATGTGCAAAGATTAGTACAAAAGAGACGACAGAAGCCACTTTAGAAAGCAGAAATCAGCAGCATACCAAGAAATAAGCCACGTGAGCCACAAACATTTTGCATGGAAGACATAAAACAAAATGTTATAAATGTCTCAACAGATAACAAAGCTATAATGAATATTTAAAAGGACTGTTATCTTATAGCAAAATGCATTCAAAATCACACATGCTGTCTTTGTTTGCTTGTTAGTAAGACAAATCCTCTCTAAGGAGCACGTTGATAGAGGTCTAGGTAGCTTTGCTCACTGTTCTGTGCCAACACAGCAAGGTCACTTAGAAACTGTATTTATTCAACTTCTCCATTGTTACTAAACTCCTATGCACACAGAGGGTTCAAATAAATCCAATAAAAACCTAAAATTATGTAGGAAGCTAAACTCCATTAAAATAATTATTATTGCATTAATAAAATGCCTCATCTATGGCACAGTGTAAATTATACTGTATGAAACCCAAACAACTCAGAACTCCCAGTGATAATGGAAGAATCCCTAATGAAAATATAAGATGAAGAGCATATTTAGAAACAATCTCAATGAAGCATATTTTAATTAACCAGACTTCCTAGGAAGAAGGGTTTTGAATGAATGAACAAATGAGCAAGGTAGACTGAGAACAGACAAAGCTGCAGCCTCAGGAGATGAGAGGTTCTCCCTTCCTTAGTTGCCAGAATGAAGTGGCACAATGAACAGGAACCCCTGAGGAATACAAAGAGGAACCCTCATACATTTATTATTATTTAGCTAACTACAACTCAGATGACAGCAATTTCTTCCCCTTCCGGAGATCTCTTCCTCCTACTGGAATGCCAGAGGAAGGACAGCATTCCAGTACTCAGGCATGAGGGAGCACAAGCAATAACCATTGATACCCATTCCTTCAATGAAAATTATGCTTTGCCTTATGAAATAAAGACTGGTATTAGTTATTTAGCCAACCACAAATTAAAAAATGACCAGGAATGACAGAAAACATCTTATAGAGGAATGAAATTTCACCTTGACCCAATTTTCTCTTGAGATTCCACACAATGTGAAAAAAGACAAACAGGTCTTTGTTTTAACATGAAGAAAAAGGATTCCCAAAGATTACCTGATGGCCATATTGTGAGATGCAGTTCCCAAAGCTCTCCGACCCAGTATACACAAGGCAAAGGAAAGTGTCACCAGAGGAGAATCCTCATCGCTGTCCAGGTGCTACAAAGTTTTAAGATTAGCATGTTACTGTAAGTATAAATCATATTTAAAAGCACCACAATGCTACAAACAGTGACACTCATAACATTTGCATGTAGCTGGACTTCCACATCAAAACATTCTTTGCAATTAAACAGACCAAGAAGGAAGACCATCACCATCAGAGCATTTTTGCAAAATGCAAGCTTGTTTTGCCCACTGGTAGAAACAGAATATTTCATTCTAGGGTAGTGAGATCCCAAGGGAAGGGAGCTTTGGTGGTGGTGGTGGTGTTTTATTGTTGGGTTTTTGTTTGTTTCCATTTCTCTTAGATCTGACATTCTAAACCAGAGGAGGTTCCTTGCTGTTGAGAGACACTGCAACTAGAAACAGCCAAAACCCTTTTCATGGAACACTGCTCCTATGAAACCCTCCCACAGATTCCAGAAGTACAATCTATTTGGAAAAGTTTGGAGGCACACACTTTCAGTGAATAACAATATCTATCTAAGTGGTTGACAACACTGCACATTTTAACAAGCAGTCAGAACATTTCATTTATGCTTACTAGCTCAGGAGAGGTTTATTTATAAAGTTTTCACAAAGAAAACTTGCTTTCAAGCAGGAGAAAAAACTGGAACAACCCCTTATGCATGTTAATCTTCAGGAGGATACAGATGATTATTTCACACCATGTAATGAGTAATTTCTTAGAGCTCTCTTTGATTCTAAAACTGAAGCCAATTATAATGGAGAATGTAGCTCTTTCTATAAAATATATTGATTTTCTGGGTTATGTGTACAGGGAAGTTGGGTTTTTTTATACCGTCTCCTACATGAATTTTGCCCCTCTATATATAGTGAATTAAAAAAAAAGATAAAATATGTAAAAAAAGATAAATGTGTGTGTGTGGCACCAGTGCAGGCACTCATTTGCCTTTTGAAGTCTAACTTATATGTTTCAAGTCTATTGGCATCCTTAATTCTATTATTGAATTTGAAAATCTAAGCCAGAGAACAAGTGGAAAGGCATCAATTAACAGTGGGTTTCCCCTTACTGTGCAATTCTTTGTCAGAACTTGGGAATTGAGACATGGAGATGAGAAAGAAAAGTATTCCCAGTAGGAGGAGATGGTGGAAAAGGGCTCAGAAGACAATTCAATGAAAACAGTATCAATATAATGATATGCAGGGTAACTGGTGGAATGGTATTCAGCATTAGAGACATGAGAAAGAACCAAAGTGGAGCAGAAGCGTTTGGTGATGTTCCGAGAAAGATTCAGTGAATGGTACACCAGCTAAGGTCAGTAATGAGATGTGCAGTCTGTGATCCTGAGTGGAAAAATGCACAAATACATCACATCGTGGCCAGGAAAGAGGAACTTCTCCACTTCTGCCATTATCAGCAATAATCAGAAATTTAGATCAAGGCAATATGCTTGTTTGAAACTGTACTCTCCCTCTGGGCTATTTTAGGTATTCCATGGAAATACAGTAGTGCACTTCTGCCAAACGACTGCTGACCATCAGTAATATTAGTGGCTCAGAGCATGAAAATGCACAGCTGTACTTCTGCCCTTGACCTTCCAGAGCTGCAAGAGGTCCAACACGGTTCTGTGGTGTGGTTTACGTTTGAGTCACGAGCTCTCAGAGGTGACCTCTGCCAGCAGGGAGTGTGCCATGCACTCCCCTACCATTCTGTGACTATACCCAAATATAGGCAAATTTCTGAAAAGGATACACAGACATCACAGGCATTTGGCAAATGTACCAATCACTGGCAACACTGAAGGAACTGTAATGGTCTGGTGACATTCTCTGAATGGAGCCTGCTCTAGCAGTATTTCCGTGAGCACTTGATACATCAATGCTTTCTAGAGCTGATGAAATTAACATCATTGGATCACTGGAAATGTGCACAGTAAAGAATTGGTTCGGTATTCAAAGACTAATGCTCCTTAAGACTCCAGTTTTTGCATACAAGCAGTTTCCAAAATATGTTTTTTCCATTCCACAAAACATGTTTTCCTTTCACATTAAATCTAAAAGCTTCTATGAGATAAATTTTATTCTACTAACCCTGAGTAAGTAAAAGAGTAGCCATGCATCATTTCACACATATCCCAAGAATTAAAACTAATACTAATAAAAAAAAAATAAAATTGACACGTACCTCCACCCTTTTCCTAGCACAGAACTGAATCCAGTCCAGATAAACACTGCAGAAGCTAGCTCGTGTTATCCCTTGGAGACACGGAACATAATCTTCATCTATGTTAACGTTAAACATCGCAAGGTCACGTTCAATATAATGCCACTTTGCATAGGGCTGCAGTATCTTTTGGATGGATTCGTCTTTTATCCAGTCAAGGATTTTGGGAGAAGTTGCTGTAAAGTATATTATACTCTGTTGACAAAATATGGAGACGTTAGTCACTCTGAACTCTGATCAAAGCAGACATATTTTACACAGAAGAAAATAAGCCAAATAAGACCATGTTAGGAACTGCAGTAGTGTATCTATTTCTTACAATTTACTGCTTAGCATCATTATTACTTCACAAAAGTGTTCAAGTTAGAGAGATGATAATAATTTATATTGATAGCAGACAACAGAAAAAGAAGCAATATTTTTAATATCCTTCTGCTTTATAGGAAAAGAAATATAATGATAGGAATAGAGTTCCAGCATTCAAACATGTTCTAGAGTCTATCGCCAAGAAGGTGATACCAATAGTCGCTAAGGCATATTTTGAAAAAAGAGTAGTAGATGGTCACATCCTCAAAATAGGGCTCTTATTTCCTCACTGGACTGTTTTCTGGGGATGATGCTTTCCTAACTCTTTATTAGCCACAAAGATGAGACATGACAGATGAGTATGACACAAGTTTGTTATTTGTCAATGCAGCAGGTAAACAGTAACAGATTCTTTCTTACATGTTGAGTTAAAAAGCTGATAACTGATGTAACTCAGTTTGGTTTTAAAGCACTGAATGGGGAACAGCATTCAGCAGGGGCTCTTTCACCAAGTACATAAATGTTAGAAAGCAGCAACACATATCTTGTATCTGTGCCTGAGTTTCTAAGTTTAAGTTCTTCTAACTGCTCTATCTGGACACATTAAAATAATAATAAATAATAAAGTAATAATGAAAAAATATATCCAAACACAGCTTAGAGCATATTTTCAAAAGAATATGAAACTTAAAAAGTTCCAGTGTGTTCTATCAGCAGGAATGTCCCATTATGTTTTATAATATTAATTTAGAGTTGGATTCCAAAGCAAATGAGGAGCAAGTATGATTCACGACTGAAGATGATGTAATTCTACTTTACCCAGTCAATGGAAATAGTACCAAGCAAATAAATGTATAAAATGAAAATATGATGGATTACAGAGGACAGAAGCACTACCAGCCCTTTTTAAAACCCCCAGATGCTCTCCATAGTTTATCTTTCAAATTTTACAAAAATACACAAATAAGAGGAGAATCAAGCTTCGGAGGAAAAAGACAAGTCAGACAGATACAGACAGGATGGACCCTTAATTTCTTGGCATGTGGAGAACAATACACTCCTTAAAAAACATTCATGCAGAAACAATAGGAGCCGAAAACACAGCACTAGACTTCTTGAATACTAAATGATGTTTAAATAAGAATATATTGAGAAGAGATGGAAGAGGCACAAGGGAAAAATATCACAGTAGTTGGGCAGGAAATTGTTTCAAAATATATGCAAAAGGGCTACAGGACCTGACCCACTTTATTTGTGGGGAATAAAAATGCTTTCATAATAGAAATGTATCCATTTATAGGCTGTCAATGAAACTGCAAATGAAATAAATATGATTTAGGAGTAAGATGCTCAGTGCAACTCATTGTTTAAAAGACCAATACAGCAATTATTCTTGAAGGACAGAAGAACTAAAACAAAGCATACATTCTCTTTGTTGATTTTTGAGATAGAGTTTGCTTTTTTTATTATCCTCATCTGTGTTTACAAAGAAGCCGATTCAGCTGGGAAAAAAATCTGACTTGCAATCAGACACAGAAACAACAAAATCTTCTGTCACCTAATTAAATTCTGCTCTTGGTGACTCTTCCAAGATCTGTTTTGTGCACAAGTACATCCTCAGCTATATGGCAAATCTGAAACAATATGGTAAATATTTACATTGTAAGCTACAGAGAATAAACCAGAAACACTCCAAATGCTCAATGCAATGGAAGTGCAGTTCCTGCAGAAACTCCAGCCTAAGTGTTTTTTGAGTCTGTGTTTTATGTGACCTGAATACTGCCTTATCTATAGTTCTTCTTACAATTACTTTCACACCGTTAAAAAGAAAGTGTCAAGGACTTTTAAAATGTGAAACTGCACAGGGTCTCAATCTAGATTCCCTCAGAAGAAAGAGCTGGGGAAGGAATGAATTCTCACCTCTACGTCTGATACTGTTTATTTCGAGGCAAGCATTAAATAAACAGGAAGAAAGCCAATCCAATACATATTATAATCTTCTCACTTTCCAAAGCTGTACTAAAGATCTTACCAAATCTTTTTAAAGCCCCTGTTTATGGAAAAAATGAATTACTTTAAAAATACAAGAAGAAAATATCTGGGTAACTTTCTTTTGGAAAGTGACATTCTAAAGAAAGGATCTCCTGAGTGTACCCTCCCCTCACTGAAGGGAGCCCCAGCCCAAGCTAACATTGAAGGTGCCAACAGGTTATTATTGTCTTCTGTTCATCCTTCCCTAAAAAGAGAGGTAGATTAAAAAGACCAACTGTCCAAGACCGACAGCCTAAGAATGGAGACTGACCTTTCTGAGTATGAAGCTCTGTCAGTGCAGTATAACAGTACTGGCTCAGCTAAATCCAACCAGAAGAGATTTGATTTTCATGCTTTCAGAGCCATCAGTAGTGCACATGAACTCTGCATAGAGCCAACATGGAGCCACAGCACACCTCAGTGATGTGGAGAGCATTTAACCCACCCCCCTTTTACTCAAAACAGGATCAACTAACCACACCTGTATCACATGGGATGAAAGTTTGTCTAAGCCACCTTATCTATGTCAGCTGCTTCTCAGGTGTGTCCAGAACCAGAAGCTCTAAACTACCTTTCAGTTAAGTTTTATCTCTCATAAAACCATGTGTGGTGAACCTCACACTTTCCACCAGTCCTCCATATATTCATTCATTTTAAGGCACAAAAACAGTTCCAGTTTATAAAGCACAATTCTTCACTGCTTTAAGCTAATATGATGCTGATTTGATTGCAGCTTAGACATGGATTTTTTCGATCTCATTTCCCATTAAAAGCTGAGTCATTTGCCGGCTTGCGCCAATTTACGTTCCAGTTATTCAGGTTACCTTTTAAAGTAAAGCAAAGCAATTGTAGCAACATACTCGTTACAGGTCAAAGGGGTTTGTTTTGTTTTGGCTTTTTTTTAGCTTAGTTACATTGCTTTAAAACAATTTATAGCCACAAACCCCACTTCTAAAACGAAAAAATCATGCTCACATGCAGTTTTATTTCTAATTAGTTTATTAAACAAAGCAGGTTGGTTACCAGGCCATACTGCCTACAAAATTATTTATGAAACCCCAGAAGTAATCAACTGCACGATCAAAGCAGCTTTGTAAGGCAATGAGCTTGTTTTTACTACATGGGTTCATTTGCAAAAAATGGTGATTAACTTATTTACAACAGGTCTCTCTCTGAAGTTGACAGATCTCTACAATTGCAGAGATGCAAGTAGAAAGGAGATGTCAGTGATGGTTTGGCGCTTTAGCAACTGGCTTCATAGCAGTACCAGTGGCATAGGAAGCAGCAGCACTTGGCTCTTACTGTTTCAGTAGAAGGCTATAAAGCTCAACAAATTCTTCATTTGCTGGACTGGGAATTGTTTTGACAGAGGAAAAAGATGTCTTGCTAGACTATAAGGTTCAATTATTTTGACAAATTAGTATCTGTGTGGTTATTGTGATCTTAATAACAATACAAATATAGAAGTGGTGTAAATGAACTCCCGTTCAATCGATGGAATAGACCAACTTCAAATGTGTTGTGGTATATAAAACAGAAGGTAAGAAGGGGGTTTGCACTACTGAAGAAAGTACATTTGAGAAACAGCTCTTCAGAGGTTTCCCAAGAACTTATGTTTGTTAATCACTTTCTTTTCTTTTCCAGGAAAAAAAAAAAAGCAGTGGAAAGGCTAAGGCAAGAGAAATAACAAACTGTTAGTGAAGTGTTGTAAGAACATAATTAAGAACACTTTGTCTGACTTTATCACTAGAGGATGGTAACTCACCTTCTTGATCTCCACTGAAGCATGCCTGCCATCTTCTGTACTAACTGTAAGTGACCAGAATTAAATTTAGCAAAGGGAGACATGAATTAATTATCCCTATTCCAGTGGAAGGTGTCCCTGCCCATAGGAGGAAGGCTGGAACTAGATGATCTTCAGATCAAACCAAATGATTCTACAGGTCTATAATCTAACATCAAGTCAGTCTGACTGCTAGACTGCAGTGCAGATGGACAAACATAAAGTAAAAAACTTCAAATGCTCTTCCACTGACAAACAGCACTCATTGTACTTGACAAAGGAAACATTTTTTCTGCCCAGGAACAAGGCACTTTACCTTGATGTAGTATCTGATGAGGATTCTGCGCAGGTCGAACACCTGCAGCATCGTGGCAGCGTTGTTGTCGATGATGCTGTACCCTTCCAGGATGTACTGGCTCCGTGTGATCTCCCACGTCAGCCAGCGCAGGTTGAAGGCTGCATTGCAGGACAACAGGTGAGGCAAGTGCCCGGGCTTACAACAGCAGCAGCCCTCGTTGTCTTCATCTCCTTCTGTTATAGCTTCCACTTCTCTCTGCTGGCAGTATGTCCCTTGGCAGCGAGAAAAAGAGAGTGTGCTGTCAGTTATTGGGGGAGGAGGAAACAAAGGACGTCTTGCAAGCTCACATTCAAAGTATGTTTGAAGGTTGTACACACTTAGCAAAAATCTGAAAGAGCAAGCTACAGCAACAAACTCCATGTGCTAATTGAGCCATGCGTAGCAGCAAATAAGGGCCTGCACATTACTCATTTACTATCACCTATAAAAACCAAAAGGGCCTCATCTAATGTTCTAGTTCTAATGGGTTCTGAGCTGAGCTAAACTACAGACCACAGCTTCTGCCTTCATAAAAACTCACCGGGAAGCAACACTAAAGAGTCTCGCTCTGTAAGGCACATCAGGCAAACTGATCCAAGTCTTAGTCTGCTTCTTCAACTAACATACTGGACCCAAAGAAATATTTTAGTGTCAGAGCACTTGTAAAACCTGGGTTTCAGCAAACTATCTTGGAAAGCAGGTTCCAAAAATAACATCTACCAGGTTGTTCTCTCTCCCACTGGAGTAAAAGCTACTCTGGATCAAACATCTCTAATGAATAGCACTAGTGGCAGTACATCACAAGAACAGAACAGCTTTCTAATTAGTCTATTACATAGGCTTTAGATCAAAGTAGAGCAAATTCTTCTGAAAAGGATATGTTACCCCAAAAAGAAGTCATGAGGCAGATGCAGAAGCAATAATGCAGACTCTACATTTTCAGCCTGTGCTGTGCACACTGGATAGTCAAGCTGAGCCCTTGTGGATTTGAAATCTATGAATGTGGTTTCTATATCATGTAGGGTACTACTAATAAAAACTGAGGCACACACTCATGTGCTCCCCCCAGTATTCTCAAAATATATGAGTTTTTTGCTCTTGATGTATGCTTCTTTTCATAATTTACTCTCCATAGGCTGTTGCAGAACTTACTCCCCACTGAGTTTGTACATAAACCATCTTCCAAGGCAATCTCCTGGGATGCAAGTTACACATCTTGCACAGGCCTTCTGCCAAAGCTTCTGCATCACCCCACAGACTCCTGATTCCATCAGCTTCCAAACAGACTCAACAGGAGAGGAAGATGTGAGACACTGCACTGCAGCTCAATAGTTCCCTCCCCACCAGGACCAACAGACCTGTTGTGTCACTGTCAATGGGAGAGGAATTTGGCTGTGTTCATCTGAACATTCAGCCAGGAAAGAACACACTGCCAGCTTCAATTCCCTGCCAGCACCCCAAAAGAGAGCCTGGAGCAGGGCAGTATCCCAAAGGCTTTTCTGTGGAGCATGATGGCAATTGCTGTGCCCTCCGACTGTCTGTTCCAGTCCCATCACAACTCTCTGGTCAACAACCTGTGAACTTCAGTTTGTGTAAACAGAAGAATATTCCTTTCTCCTCACTAAGTAAAACCTTTCAAAATACAACAAAACATGCTAAATCATTGGTTATCACCTCTTTTTTTTGCCTGTGCATCTGCTAAAACGTGTGTATCAAGCAAAACATACAAGTAAAAAAGAATAGAAAAATCCAAGGGAAATGCATGAGAAAAAACAGGATTGTAGCCCTCAGAGATGGAGGAAAAAGATCCACTGTATTCCAGTGTTTTCTGTTCAGTTTGCTAAGAATGAAAATTTACACTGTGAACCCAGTTACTCACACACTGATATGCATTCCTCCTCAGACTTCAGGGATACATACAATATGAAAAATTATTAGAAATCTTCAGGTCATCCAAATATAAACATCTTGCCTTTCAATACTGCCAAGTACAAAACATGACCTATTAAGCTGACATTTTCAGTTGGACTGGACATGAACTGGACTTGCTTCTGCTTCATATTTCACAGATTTCTACATGAATTAACACTTACTGCTCAACAGCAAAAAAACCAGGAACTGCTCTGGGTCAGCTGATGCTACTGTGAAATGTGAAATCAAGTCAGAAGACATTGTACTCAAACTGAAGTAGGGAAAACATTCCTTTGTACATTGCTTGAAAATAGTAAAACAAATGCTCCATGCTTGTGCTGTTACTACTGCTGTCATGTTTATTTTTGAAAGTTTAAAGGTCTCTCAATATTACACTGAATTTAAGAGAAAATACATCTTCATCCCAGGTGCAAAATTAAGTATTGCCAAATGTTTGCAAGTGATGAAAAATGAAAAACACAATGAACATCTGTCACTAATCCCCCAACAACAACAGGATTCAAAGATGCCTTTGCTCAGTCTACGTAACGATTTGTATATTTATATTTTTTGTATAGAAATACTAAGTTTTATTTCTATGGAAGTCTTTACTGTCTGTACTACCTCTTTCAGTAAATGCCAAATATTATTACTGTAGTTTCTGTAATTACTAGTTTTCTAAGGGAACATGTTTTGTAAAATACAGGGCCTAAGGAGTCTGGAAGGCCAAGAAAAGGTGAATTCAAGAGACCCTCAATGTTTAAAGGAAACTGTCATCACATGCATAACAAATAGAAGATGATGCCAGAACATTATTTGCATTCTTAGCTAATTCAACAGGTTAAAATGCCTCCAAGTTGTCTTTGCTAGGTAATTTTAATCAGCTAGAGTTCAAATTATACTACAGGGGGTGCAATCAATGTTGAACTTGAGGAGCAATAGTCATTCTAACAGGAACTGTGTTATTACAAAAGCTCTGGAAAACAACCAAAGGAGCTCATGGGGCTGTTTTAGGGATTTATTCCAAAGAACTATATCAGGGGTGTGCTCTTCAACATCTGGCAAACATGCACTTGATTAACTAATCTGTTTGATGGACTTGGGCACTACCACCTTGGGGATTTGGTGTCTCTACTGCTTGCAGAGCTTCTGGGGTATCCCTGTCAAGTTCAAAGGTGTAACCTGAGTCATGGCCAGTGCTCTGACAAAACACCAAATCCTCATTCCTGCTGATTAGTATTTCCAAACAACATATAGCAAAAGGACTCAAGTCCACAAAGACAACATTCAGGCTTGATGCTCAAGTACATGTTGGTTCCCTCCCAGTTCCTGCAGTCAGTTCTAGAACAACTGCCAGTAATTTACTCTTATCTTTAATGGAGCCTTGCTTTAGTCCTTAAAGCATTGGCTGGACTTTAATGCCAGATTGGCATTTTACTGTAAAATTTCATTTACCAGTGAATACATCAATCCTATTTGGTTCATTACTCCAGACACTGGTACCACAGAGACTAAGACCATGTGCTCAGCTGTACGCTTTGAGCCAGAAGGGACAGGACACAGTAAATGAAGTCAATCATTTGTGTTTGTCTTTTACAGAAGGCTGGCCCTGGACTTTTTTGTATGTGCTATAAGCTGATGATTTAAATGACAATTTTTATATTGCTTCCTCAAAAAATTAGCAAATTCAAGCAGCTCTGAGAGAATTATTCATAAAACTAAAGAGCAGGGAACCGAACGTGCACTTCACTTCTGCAACATAATTAAGTGTAGTACCATTAAATATTAAAATACAGGAAAATGTTTTCACTAGTAATTAGTCATTTCAAAATTCTAGGGAAAACATTTTTTTTACATTTCTTTCTGCAGTAGAAGGAAAATAATCTCATGCACTTCACTCAAGTTTAGTCACTCATTCTGACCCTTGCTAGTACAGATGAGACCAATTCATTTGTAAGATACCTAACACTGGAGGGTTGCCAAAAATCCATCAATGTAAAAAACATGTGCCAGCTGAACAAAGCAAGGTCAGCCTGTGTGAGCTCAGGAGAAAGCCAGGGTGAGAACTTGGAGCTCTTGGTATTTTCCTGACACATCAGGATTTGAGGACAGACTTGTGTTCTGCCAGAATGATCTGACCTAAATGGAAATGAGAAAATTAAAACTGAAGACTAATCTTGCTTCAAGAGGATAAAACACACCGAACTGAATCATCCCCCAGCCTTCTAGCATTTAAGGCTGAAATCATAGTCTGCTCTTGAATTCAATTTTGAAAACTCAGTGAGTGAAAAGCGTTTTCCAAGATCTGAGGGGGCCAGAAAGAAAATTCCATTACACAACCACATACCTCTAGGAGCAGTTTTAATTTCCGTAAAACACTTCAGTTTAACAACACATCCAGAACAGGTACCAATTATTGTGGCTGAAGGTAGCAACAGCTTGAGCACTGAGGATTGCTTACAAATAAGCAACTAGGGTGCTAATCTACAGAGAAAGGGCTCACGCCCAGGGTAGCTCCTTTCCTAAACCATGCAGAGGTCTCTTCAGAGATGACTCCACAAAAACACCTGGTTGCCCACCATCTGTTTGGCAAAACCAGGCACATGAATGTCTTATAAATAAATGCATTACAGTAGAATTACCTGGCTCTGCTTCAACAAGCTTATGCTGCAAATCCGAGTATTCCCAAATCCTGAAGGGTAAGGCTCCTTCTCAACCAATGTTTGTTTTCTGCTTAGGATAGCAGCTTAACAAGCAGCAAGTTAACACACAAAATAAGCACAATGAGCATAATTAAAGCCATTGGAAGGCCATCCTCTACTGAAACACACATCAGATATGGTTCTAGAAGCACAAAAAACCAAATATTTCAAAGAGGTGTGAACTGAGCTCACAAATAGAAATTAATGAACCTCAGAATTAGACACATTCTGGAAACCTGCAACATTTTTAGCTTCTTCCTGCTCTTTTGCTTGTGGACCTGGGATAAAGAACAGTAATTTACAGGTTCTGATAGTCTCATCTTGTTTCAAAGAAAAAATTCAGGACTTAAAAACCAGCATCAATTCCTCAAACATCAAAGCTATTAGTTATAAAACTGTGGTTTGGCTTTCAGCTGCTTCAGGTGCTTGTATGTCTGAAAAACAATCTGGTTTTCAAACCAGATCAGTTGCTATAATAACAGGCATCCCCTCTCCTCAGAAACCTTTCCTTTTCTTGTCCCACAGAGATGCATTAAGAGAAAGGCCACGTGGAAGTAGCATTCTCCAAAGATGTTTGTTGTTAAACTTGCAGCTACAAAATACCACAAAAACTTCTCACGCCACACCTTTTGCAGTGCAATGCAAGATGCAATATTTTGCTTTTGGCAAGGATATCTTCTCAATAAAAAGGCTGCACTGCATTTAACATTTTCCTTCTTTCCAGAAGTCTTCCCCAGTGCACCCATAAATACACATGAAATTGTGAAAGGAAGAAAAAGGAAAAAAGACAAAAAATATTTATTCTAGTATGTGCTACAGAAACTATTCTAAGCGTATTTGAAATTCATAGACAGTTCCACTGTTGGAGCATCATGGTACACCTAGAAAGACATACACATCACAGATTTCCTGCATTTAACATAAAGTATCCTCTTCCCTGTTTCATGCTATTCTTCCCAATGAAATAATCAAGATTAAAGAAACCCCTTTGCATCCTTTCTGTCCATGTTTCTAGTATTTCCGAGACTTGTCTCTCTCAGTCTTTGTTCTTTCCCACAAACACTGAACTTTTGGTTTTTAACCTCCGCTTCCAAGGGAGAGAAGGCTAAAAACTGTCAAAAAGTGCTGTTTCTCTGAATTCTTTGTAATTTATCAATACCTTTTAATGTTCTGGTGCATACATTAAACATACCTCAAGTGTGATCTCAGGAAAGACATGAACATGGGCACTTTTATTTCCCAACAGCAAGAAGTGATTTGTAAAATAACAAAAGCTGCAACCACTCTTTAAATAAAGAATGATTCTTCCTAGTGCTACAGAACCCTCAGACACAAAAATCAAACACAGATAAATACTCCTTACACTGGTAATGTACTTGCTACTGTAACAAAACTATGCAGCATACACATACGCTGCAGAAGTGAGTAACTGTCCCTATTAGACATCACTACTGTGCCTAGAGCACATAGCCTGAACTGGCTGCTTTCATACAGCATTTTGAGTGGGAAATGAGCTAGCTAACAAAGAGAGAGCCCCACAGGCAATCCCATCCTGCTGCCACAGCTGCCTGCCACTGTGTACAAC
The DNA here is from genome assembly GCA_013400955.1 of Drymodes brunneopygia. Taxonomy (NCBI): domain Eukaryota; kingdom Metazoa; phylum Chordata; class Aves; order Passeriformes; family Petroicidae; genus Drymodes; species Drymodes brunneopygia. The sequence goes on from VZTZ01031089.1 coordinate 49,805, forward strand.
TGCATCTGCGTCTGCCCTGCGCTTCTTGCCTTGATCCATCTAATGAAGTTCCAAGTGAAGCATGAATATTACACGTGCAACAAGCAGTAACAAAAAATCACAGCAGAGATTTAGAAGTTCATTAAATGACTGAAGAACACTGTGCAGCAGTTAGAAAACAGCTCCTGAAGACTTCAGCAGCACCATCAGTAAGAATTTCTACACATGTAATGCCTAAATGAATATTCTCCAAAAGACACTTCGTAGACATACAGACTAAACAGGAAAACATTTTAAATCTCCCTTGTTCTACAGGGAACTCGTGAGAGGGAGATATTTTGACATTGTTTCTGCTTGCTCCCTGACTGTGGGCTTTCCCATCTCTTCCTTTTAAATTAAATGATATGTTATGTATTTCTTCTGGCAGGCTGCTTTTAGCGTTCTGCTGTGGTCTAACACACACAGCAGAGTTAAGTTACTGAAGGGCTCAATTCCCCCACACCACTGTGCAGCTCCTTGGAAGTGTTCCCCTGGTTTCAGCTCATTACTACCTTTGCTTTGCTTTCCATAAAGGCGGAGCTGAGCATTTCCTGTCAGTGCCTGGAGGTCTTGAGCCTCCCCTCCACTTTACACTCAGGATGAATGATACAATGGAGACATATCCCCTCTCTGTCCATAGAAGGGGAGAGTGAAAAACTAATTCATCCAAGGTGTTTAATATGAACAGGACTAAAGACAGATGAAAGGAATCCCAGATTTGCTGACTATTCTTTCAGTCTGCTCAGTCTATACCTTCTTATGCTGCCTGCAGGCATTTGGTTGGGTTTGTTTTTTCATTTAAAAGCTGAGACAAATGCTTCTATTACAAACAGTTAGAAAGGCATTTGGATCAGTCACTTACAATGCCAACTCTCAATTAGGATGGACTGCAAACTAGGGAGGCAGCAAGTACCTCCTGCCACAGTACACTTAACTTCAGAAGGCTCTGTGACCCCTTCTTAGGGCACTACCAGTATTGGCAGCACAGCCTTTCAGCTACCACAACGAGAAATACCCGTAGGAAAATCCAGAGCTCCATAATGCAAATATTGCTTTTGGTTTAGTCATAAACAGAAAACAGTCACAGAGAACACTGTTGTGATTCACTCATTTCCAAAGCAAACACAGATTTCCTATTTAAGGAACAGCAGATTTTTGGGGCCCTCAATTAAAATTACTTGTTTGAAATTGAAGTTAAGCAGCCAAAGCTCAGAAATTACAGATTACAAATTCCTTCTCTAGCCGTTTTCTCCCCCTTGTGGGAAACCATTCTGTACAATGAAAGGAATCAGGGCCCCCTGTAAAAACAGTGCATGACCAGACAACTAAAAATGGGAATGCAGGATGCCCAAAGCAGAGTCTGGTGCTTAATAACTGCCACTTGACTTTGTAAACCATCAGGTTCATCCAGGGCAGTTCCATACACTCTCAATTCTGCAGAAAAAATTCTTACTGTATTCAGTATTCAGGCTGTATTCGCCAGCCCTTTGCAAGATTTGAAATGGGAAAGAATGTGCCCAGTCCACACAGGAGATGGCTCTCAGTGCTGCTTGGTGAAAGCCCGCTCTACCTTCCTGCCCCCGCAGGCACCAATCCCATTAAAGTGAAGGAGCAAAGAATGCCTTCCAAGGCAGAATTTCAGTCTCAGCTTCCACACAACTTCCTTGGAATGGCCTTGGTTCATCCCCTTATGAACTTGTGCATTCAGGTCAGCCCCTCTGGCTCCTTTTACTCAGACAAGTGCCTGAGTACCTGGGCACCCCTGTGGCTGCAGCCCCACCAGAGCAGCCCAGCTCCTTGTTGGCAGAAGGACCAAACCATGTACAGGAAGGGCAGGTTCAGCAGTAGAGCTTATCTAAAGCACATCGGCCCTCATGGATTACCTGGAGACACAAACAATCCTCTGGTGTCAGCACATCACCCCAGCACGTCTCCACTGGGCACACAGCAGAATATCTGCTCACATTTTGGTGTCCATGAGGCTTCTATTATAGTCTGCATCAGACAGATCCAGGCATCCTTATCTGCACTCGGTTCCCCTCTGGGCTCCTTTGCTTCTCCTACTTCATCCTTAAGCAGGCCTGTAATTTGTGTGATTTCTCTGGCACTCATTCTGCACAGTCCAGTGGGGTTCAGCTCTCACATGGTACAGCAAATGCTACATGTTTGAACTGGTTTTGTCTCAGGTAAATTCCTTTATTCAACCCTACATGGCTTCTCTGTTCCAGGCCAAACAACAGAATAGCAATACACACACTCCTGGTTTCTGTTCCCATAACAACTCCTCTACCAAATACTCTGAAAACCAGAGAAAACCTCCTTACATACCATGTCTGCGAGGACACAAAATAACCACAAATTTTGTCTTATTCTTGGAATAGGATTATCCAATGGGTTCAGAGAAGAGAGGGAGTCCATTTTTCTCCCATTTCCAACTACTTCCTCCTCTATTATTGAGCAGTCTTTCCCCCCAGTGATACTCTGAGGGTAAGGAGGAATAGGGGACTAGATCTGTACTGAAGATGAGATAATCTAGGTGAAACTCCCATTTCCCCACTCCTCTCCTCCTCCAGTTACTGGCATTGCTTTCCAGTTCAGTTTGCTGCTGCTCTCTTGGTCCAGGCCTGTTAAACACTCAGGTAAGAAAGAGGTGTTGCTTTGCAGGCTGCCAGCCTCCCCCTGAGGAGTCAAAGAAAAAATGGGAAAGAGAATATTCCTCTTGAGAACTAAGCTGGCTCTCAACAGCAGTCTATGAAAGACATGAGAGGCTTGTGGGGCTCAGCCCCAGCTGAATTTAAAGACCTGTTGCAGCTGGCAGACATGCTGGATTTATTCACAAAGTAAATTAGTATTAACTACAGTTAATTAACACTGAGCAGCATCAGGCAATCTGCATGGAAAGGTCAATTTTCAGACACATTTAATTACTTAAACTGTGATTTTAGGGAATACAGAGATGCCTTGACAGGTGGCACACTGCAATTTTTGAGCTTTGCTCTCAGATCCAAATGCCAAATGGCACTTGCTGGCAGTGAATGATCCTGGCTCAACATCAAAGAAAAGTCTTTCCAAACCACTCTGCAAGAAAACTATCCAGTTGTTCCCCATTCAACTTTCAGTTTATTATGCCAGTCTGCTAGGCCCCTCATCTTTTTATCCAGCTATCATGTGGCTTGAGCATCCTCTGTTTTCCTCTGTTTCCAATATTAACTTTACTTCTACTGCCTGGTTATAGTGATGATAGAGAGGGACCCAGCAATAAGGGGCAACCACATAAAGCAAAAAAAACCACCTCACAAAACTCATGAAATTTAAGTGGGAAGGAGATTTCTTTCTTCTGTTTGTTTCAAATCCCACACTGAACTATTTTAATACAAAAGGATGATCAGCAAAGATAAATTTTGGAAGTTAGAATGCAAGTACCTATCCCTGACACAGTAGCACCACTGCTCACCTTGAGAGCACTTGAGGAGAAGCTGAATACAAGAATACTTGCACAGATGTCTTGGAAATTGAAGCAAACCCCAGAACCACACATGCATGACCACGTATTCCTCAACATGCATCATCAACAACAAGAAATTATAAAGCTGATAAACAAGTTGTCTTTCTTCCTTTCCAGTTGTTTTTCCTTACAGTTTGCATTTGTTCTGAATAAGCATCTCATCAGGAACTACAATACCAGGCTGTTTTAGGCATTTAATGTTTTCTTTCCACATAACTTTGCTGAGGACACAGGAGTGTTATCTTCATCCCCACTACACAGGAAGGAAAGCAAACATGAAGCACTCCCCACAACCTGCTCAACATCCTACATGGAGTCTGTCACAGAGTCAAGACTTGAGCCCACACATGTTATTTCCTAGTCTAATTCTCCCTTTAAGTGCATAAGTGCATTCAAAGAGCCAGTCTGTCACCTATTTTCTCACACTCAACCTTGTTGAAAAGTCCCCTTGATCATACTCTGCTGTTGTAGTGTGACAGAGACCATCTCAGCACTGGCTTGTCACATGGTTTGACACAGGATATTTTCCATGAAAGGAGTCTTATTTTGGTTTGGTTTTTTTTTTTTTTTTTACAAAGACAAAGTTTTTTGGGTTGAACGATTTTAAGAACAACTTCAATTTTCATAGTTATGGAGAAAAGAAATAATCTGAAAACATAACTAAGCTTTACTCAAAAGATCTGTGAACCAAGCAAACCACCCAACAAGCCTTCTTTCTAAAGTCTTATGATACTGCAGAACATGGCTCCAAATTTCTTAACATCTAGATTTCAAAGCAACATTCATATAATGATACAAAGAAGTACCAAGTTTTTAGACAGACAAATACCTGTAGAAGAGAAAGGTCCTCAAACTCTGCGTCCTACTATAGAGTTGTGATAGATTAAAAAGACAGACAGGATTTATTGCTGGTTTTGCTGCTATTTAAATCACCAGGGATCCTTACCTCGAAATTCGAGCCCTCTGAGCTGAAAGGTGACAAGGCCATTTCCAATTTCAATCAAGTGCACAAAGGCATTTAAATAATCCGATGCCAGAATAAAACAGTCTCCTGTGTTGTAGTTTCCCCAGCGGCCCAGGATCAAATCTCCACAAAGAGACTCCTGCAGAGATCTTGTCAAATGCTCATAAAAAATGGAGTTGAGATTATTGTCATCATTTCCTATAACCAGAGCAGCACACATTTGTAAAAAAAAAAATTATACCAAGCCATTCTGAATAAAATTTTATGTTCTTTTTCATTCTTACTTAAACCTTCCTCTAGCTAGATGATACCTTCCTGATACTTTATACAGTTTACATTTCCTAGGTAAGCTTTCAAAGAATCAGGTTAATATGAACAATATTGAAAATAAAAGATCACATTAGTGATAAAACATATGTCAGACTGAATCAAATAACCTCCATGAATTACAACAGTAAGAATTTCTTGGCTCCACTAAAAGTCTCTGCAATGGTAAGTTAATGTCTATATACTATTCTTAATGTAAAGAAACAAAAAATCATTATTACTTCAGTGTATATGCTTAAATTTGAATGTTTTTTTCTGAGATTTTTAAATACTTTGATCACACAGATACCAATAATTTTGTTGTGATTTTTTTCTTTTAGGCCTCCAGGAATTTTTCAAGGAATTTTCCATGAAGAATCTGTTGGTACTTAAGATGAGGATACTTATTTTAAAAGAGTTTACTTAGTATACTGAGTAAGAATGAAACATTCACCACTAGAACTGCTACCAGTTTGAAAATTGTAGCTGTTCATTTGCACATTGCTTGGACCAAATGCCCAGGTGAAAAACAGTCTAGAAGTGTCATGTCTTAAATGTCTATGGCCTTGAACTGGATTAAAAGGAGCACTTTATGATGGTGATTTGTGAAAGGGACTGGTATATTTGTCCCATGTGTGCCCATGTCCATGCAGACACACTCACCTGTGCACATTCTGCAGTATATTTGGTCAAAATTTAAGCAAGTGGTAAAATGAGTCTTTTAAGCACATACACAAAAGGAATGCTAATCTGGAGCTACAGGGTTTAAAACATAATTCACTTATTATTATATATAGTAATGCTAAAGGTCATTGCTATCAGATGACAGAAAGGCCTTGGGAAAAATCTTAGCTCCCTGCCTTACATGATAAATAATTAAAAAGCACTATTTCATGCTTCAAACTACTAATGCGTCTCTTGCCTTCTAGGACATCCTGGATTAAATCCATTTCTGCTGGAAGATGTTGTTCATGTTACTGATGTAACGGATAAGGACAAAAAGGGTATGGTGGGTAAACCGCAATAATTAGAATGTAAACTTTACAATACCACCCCTGCCATCTCTGTGGCAAGAAAAAAATTGGCCACAGACCACTAAAGTGGAAAAACCCCATGTATGAAACCCTGTCCTCTCTCACTGGGATGGGATTTTGGCATGTGACACTGGCATCAGTTCCCTCCAAAAAGGGCTGTGTTCACCCAGACACTGAAGAGTGTGAGCTGATGTACCACAGGTTCTCTGTGTCCACTGATGTGCCATAAACTTCTCCCACTTCCCAGTCCCACGGGAACCACTTGGTGTGGCCTGGGAAGTTGCTTTCCATAGCCATGGATTGGTGCTCATTTAATGCACTGATACCCAGCCCACCATCTTTCCTACTTCTTCCTCTTGCAAGTTTTCCAATTTCCCTTCTCCCTTCTCTCAAAAAGGTTTCTCTCCAGGGAAGAGGAGACACCTGTCAGCTCAAATTGCTCAGTAGCAGGGGCACCACTAACTTGCTGCTCTTTTCCCCAAAACCTTTCCCTGCCCACAGCTGACCCCTGAGTCTAGCTAGGGTGCCTGCTGCATATTCCACAAACACCAATGCTATGATTAACCAAGCAACTGGCAGCCCAGCAGCTCTCTGTCTGATCAGCTACACATCACTTAGGAGTAAATTTACTCATCGGGTCACATGACTTAAACTGGTGCTCTGCTATATTTAAAATGCTGTTGTTTGTATACACAAGATTTAAACCCTTTGCATCTCTTCAGCTTTCCCAGCGAAGCCTCACCAGTGTAATTACATCACATTTTGCAAATCAAGCAAGACACCCAAACTCCCAGGCCATACCTGCATCCTTTTCGATCTGAATTGCCAGTCTGGTGTTGGAATGGTCTGATCTTTTGGTGCTGGAAATAAAGACATGTTTACAGCCAATTCGTTTTAAAAAACCCCCGATTCTCAGAAAAAAATGCTTTTTTTTTGTTTAACACATCTCTTCATTCTGTGTTTACATCATTAGGCAGTTCACACTAATCCATTCATCAGGCACAAACAGTTATTTTAAGTCAGTATTGCTGTTGATATTGTAGCTTATCAGCACATTCCTTCTCCCCATCTTCCTTCTTATGGGGCACAGTCTGTTCAGAACTTGGCATCTGACACAACACTATGTACTTAAATAATTGAACTGACTCCAGAAACAGATCAGCCAGGTGCCACCAAAACAGCGAATAGAAAGAATATTTAATCAGACTTTCTTTCCTTCTGAGCCTTAAGGGAAACAGCTGGACTCAAGGAGTTTTCTTTGGGTGACAACATTTCTGTGGGTGTGTAACATCTATGGAAAAACAACAATACATAATTACTTTACTTAGTTTCATATTTAGCTAGGCAGCAGTGGGAGAGTCTCTGGTCATTCTCATTGCTTGAAAAACAGTAAATTAGAGATCCTTAGTCCATACAGGCACTAACCCTGTCACCCTTATGAATGGCACATTCTCTATTCGGTATTTTCACTGTAGCAGTGGAATATAAATACCACAGGAAAAATGGTTACAAAAGAGAAAGAAACTAAAAAGGTAGATTGGATTGAGCTTTTATTACTACCTGTAACAGAAGACACTAATGAAGTCTGAAAATAAGGAATGAGTAAATCACTGTGGGGCAGCATGTGTTAAACACAAGGGAATGATTGTAGTGGTGAGTAGGGATACTCAACACCAATTCCAAAGCATCTCCCAAACACCCAGGGGTACTTGGGGTAAAAGTGAAACTCTGACTAAAAAAAATGCTATAGTAAACATCAATTTCCCTGAAGTACTGCTCTGGCATGGATTTTAGGACACTTCATTAAGAATATAGCCTCAAAGGTTTTGCCCTCAGTCACTAGCCTTAACTGAAGATCCATCTATCAAATATGTAGACATGATCTCTCATTCCTCAGAAAATGAAATTAAAGCAAAACCAGGGAAGGGCCCAAACAACAGTCAGCATAAGGCTGGATGTGACAGTGGCGAGGGCCTCATCTGTATGACAGCCTGCAAGCACTGGGGGGAAGAGCCTCAACACCACTTTCCCTGGCATGGGATCCAAGGGAGACATCCAGGCGAGGCCTTCACCATGTCCTTGGTGGAGCTGCCGTGAGGGTGGCATGGCTGGGGTCTGGCTCATGGAGTGGAGAGCACAGGGGGCCCAGTGGAGACTTTGAGCAGGCTGGTGGTTGGCCAGTGAAACTCCACAGCCTGAATTTAACCAGTCACTGTGAGAACTGCAGACGTGCCCCAAGGAAGACAGCACCAAAGAGGGGATCACTTACAAGGGAGGTTTTCAAACAGCTTAAATAACACTGAAAAAGGATGGTGTAAAGATAATGTGGTCTTTGAAGCATAGCAGAGACTCATCTCAGTACTAGTTCCCAGTGTTTTGTGTGTCAGTACACAGGCTATTTAAAAGGTTGGAAGCTTCTGAGCTGAAGCTACAACTAGGAGAAGGATGCCACTGACATGTTAGAAAGTTTTCATCCACTCCCCACAACCTCCCCAAAAAAGTTGTGGAAAACTGACCAATTGCACACAGGTTTCCATGTAGTAGACAGAAGAGGAACAGATTTGCTTTAGTTCTACTTCCTACCAAAAGCAACTGATTTTTTCTTTAAAACGGACTGTTCTCTACTTTGCAAAAAGTGTGATTGAGAAAATAAGAGTCTTAATTAAAATTATTTGCAATTAATATTAGTATATTATCTACATAGATTAGCATTTTATTTGAGGTATTATTTATCTTCCTGCTTCTGGTTGGCACAGCTCATTGTAACTCATTATCATTTCCTATTCAACAGAAAATGGCAAAGGGGAGGAAGGGCCTTCTAAGCAGTTCAGAATACAAAAAATTATTTTACTTCAAGAAGGTTGTCAGAATTCTCCCACCCTGATATATATCTACCTGCATATGCAAGAGTAAGCATAAACATTAGGTTATGGAATTCAATCAATTTTCTATTCTCAGCAGAGAAGCACTGCTGATTTCCAAATGCCTATGTTTTAAGAGTATGAGACGCTTTATTGACTTTCAGCCCCTCTGAAATCAGTGAGAAAGTATAAAGTACAAGTTAATACTATTCTTTACCCCAGTTCCTTACCAACCTATAAAGCATTTCTGTTCTGGAGGCATATTGAGACCCATACAAATCAACCAATCCTTCAGAAAATTCTAATCTATAATAAACAGGAATCCTTTTGCCCAGCACACAGCTCTGGCTCTATTTCTTTCCCCTCTCCCCTTCCTTTTTCTTTTGACAGAAAGATGCATGAAACAATCAGGGAAAATCTCAAGTGCTTTGGGACACTCCAAGACAGATGATGCAGCCTGACTGGGAAAAAGGGAAGGAAATAGAACAGCTCTCACAACCAAAAAAACCCAACAAAACAAAACTAGGCTTTGTTTAAGCAGCTAAAACATGGGCCTTGGGAAATGCGAGAAGAATTTACATTTTCAGACACTAGAAAAACTCAAATATTTATACAGATATTATGAGGTATAATTTTATTTCATTTTTTTAAGAACAAGACAGTTAGACAGTTTATAAAGCAAACTTCTGTGCTGAAATTCAGCTTAGTTGAATAAATGCAGTCAGGTAATCAATTCTGGATTTAAAAAAGTCTTCTACAATTATTAGTAACTAAAGCTCTGTTTGTATCTTCTTGAAGGCAATGGGAATTTGCATTGGATTAAACTATAATCCACTATGCCTAACAATCAAACCAGCAACACCTTTACTTCTCAACTAGGACCTCTCACTGTGAACTTTCGGGATTAATAGGTGATTTGGGCTTTCCTCCAGTGGCCTCTTGCTTTATATTTGGTTGTTACCATTCATCCAATGTGATAATTAGCTCAGTAATTGAATTTCTCCCTGAATTGCATTATTCTATGCAAACCAAGTAGAGCTCCTTCAGCATTTGCTCTAGAGAGAAAGTGATTGTATCGGACTGTCTTCAGCTAAGTCTTCAGCAATTTTAAAGCCAACATCCTGCTTAGTTCCTGAAATATCTAGTTCATGCTCTTTTAATCCCCCATTTACATGGATACTGAGATAACTCACCAATTTGTGTAGCACTGTTCATGTCATTAAAACTATTACTTCCCTTCGCAAAAAGACTAAGTCACTTCCTATACTCTCTTTTCCAAACATACTGCCTGGAAAGATTTTCTTCTCCCACTTCAGCTTCCCAATTTCTTTAGAAAGATAGAAAAAAGGCTGAGGGGGATAAAGGTGGTCTGGGGAATACAGAGAGTATATTGAAAATCAGGAAAATTGAGGTAAATAAATAAATAAATCATTGCTGATTTGATGGTGCTAAATAAATCATTATTTCCAGAAGATCAAAATGAAATTCCAGCTGTTCTATCTGCCCTGCTGCTGCTGAGTTTACCCCCAAAACACAAATTCAAGATTTCCAGGATTCCTGCTGTGTAGAAGAGGATCTCTACTTTGAAAGAGAACAAAACAAAGAAACGCAGTTTCCCTCTGGGAGATGCAGAGATGCCTTTCTAGGGTTGATCCAAAGTTTTTCTTTGTCTCTGTCCAATGAATTTTAATCCACTCTTCGATGACATCTAACAGGCAAATTTAAAAGAGAGAAACTTTACTGTGCTGCAGCCCTATGATTATTCATGGGAATCTGGAAAAAAAACTTCAGTATTTTCATGAATGCCTAATGCTGCTGACTCTATAAACAAAGGCTTGGCATTAAAAACACAGTAGCAGTTGTCTACAATGTGAGGCAGGAGAAGAATGACATGGCAGAATAAGCAGGCACCCCTCAATATTTGAAGGACACCAGAGGTAAAAACAATGGTTTTAATTGGAGGGGAACGATACTGAAGTAGTTTTAAATCCATTTCATCTAAAACACAGAATGATTTCAGTGTGCCTTTACCAGCAACGGCTGACAGCCCCTTCATGCATAACCCCACCCAGGTTTTCTGGGCAGCTGCATGGAAGATACAATTTGGGTTTTACTCATGTTAAGAAAGAGGGATCTCTTAAAAACGAAAGCAATTTCTCCTTTCTGATCACTCGCTCTGATTTTAATTTTTGTACTTTCTTCCTCCCCTCCTTCCCTGACCGGGCCGTTGTTTCATCTAAGAACAATAAAAAACAGCTTTGATTGCACACTAGGAAACCGGGGAGGGCTAAGGTATAAGAAGTCCCAGTTGTTAAAGACAGAGCTGTTGAAGCATCCTTTTAAAACACAGAAAGGTCTTATTATCAATAACACTTCCTGTTCTTCGAGTTTCTTTATTTTCTTAGAAAGGTTTTAAAACTGATTTTGAGGCTTCTTGGTTTGTTTGGTTTTTTTGTGGTTTGGAGGTTTTGGTTTATTTTTTGTTGTTGCTGTTGTTTGTTTAAGCAGGTGTTAAAACCAGAGCTGCAGTCGTCTGCTGAGATACTACTCAGCATATTTATTTGGCATATTCCAACCTGTCTGGAAGTTTCTGTACTTCTGCAGCAAAGGGGATGAAAATGCAAGGTGTGAACTTGAGGTCAAAAGCTGAGTGCTCAAACATGGCCCTTCTTAGTCCTCTGACATGCAATGATTTAGCTTGGGAATTCACCTCTTATTTGTAAGCCAGGTGATTTAAGCATTTGTGTACTTGAAAATACTCACTAATGCTTTACTAAAATGTCATCAATAATCCTGCTTTTGTCTTATTTAATTTCTTTCCCCTTGTATAAGTATACTTTTTCTTTTAAAAGGCATTTAATTACTGTCTTCAGATTATTTTTTACTAAGCAATACAAGAAGCTTTATAAGTGAAAAGATTATGCAACTGCACAGAGGTTGATTGTGCTCACTCTTGAGGATGTAAAAAACGTCAGGATCCTGACATTCCTTTAAGGATGGGGCTTAGCACAGAACTCTCCTTCACAGCTGGACCTCACTGTCTGCAGTTGAAAGAAGTTCTTTTAATTTAAAGGCAAATGTGTTAATTACATTACACAAAAACAGGTATCTGGAATAGTGCAAATGAGTGTCATTCTTCTGTTTTTCCCATCATGAGCCAACACAAACACTACAGGAAAGGTACTACACTGTGCCCAACCCTGGGCAAAGAGCTCCACAGACAGGACTGATTCACTTGGACTCTGCACTGATGGACTAATGAGTGAAGCAGCAAAAGCCTGAGAAATTGCAAGGAGCTGGAGAGTAGAAGGGAGGCAATGAGAAATACCCTGGTGAAGTTTTCACCAGAGAGAGTGAGAACAGACAGGAGGGAAAAAAACCAAAACAAATGTTGGGAGCTGCTTCAGCAAATGAGGCCAAGATGTTTTTCTCCTTTACTCCCCACAAAGAGAGACACATTGTTTAAACATCATAAAAGGAGGAAAGGATAACAAGGCATTTCAGAATTCATTCTTGATATTCTTTACTGCTGATAACAAAGTGTTTTCGTGTTTTTTCAGTGTGCAATATTAAAATGGCATATATTTAAGATATTTAAATAAAATTAGAAGGTAGAAATGGCAAGAAAGTATGAGGAAACACAAGACCAAGACTGGTCTTCCAAAGAAAGCCTGTATCAGAAACACTAGTTCAGTTCACTACAGGGTTTTCCATATCTTTCTCACCAGAAGATGAAAGGAGGCAAAACAGAAGCTAACCAAGTTAGCTGCAAAGGTGCAAGTGCAGCATCAGTGACCCTACACTCAAGAACAACAAAAATCCTACTGCTATTGTGCAGTTGTACAAAATCCAATCTAAAAGAGGAATAACTTTCAATACCTCTGTATTGGAAGCTTTTTTCTTTTACTGCAAGGACTGTTGAAAATGTTAATAATTTACAGCATTCATCTTCGTATCTTCTACAGTACTCTTCAGACTGAAAACATCTCTGATATTTTGAGAGCAAACACTGCTAGCCAAAGAACTTTAAAAGAAAAAAAAAATCCCTCTAGCTTTCATCCAGTATTTACCTAGTCTCAACTAGCACAAGTTTACAGAGGCAATTCTCAGTGGCAATGGTGACACAAGTCTGCATTTTGCATTATCTCAGGAAGAAGAGATAGTTTACATTTTGCTCTTACAAGTCCCAAGGCAACCTGGGTCCAGTGCATACCTTTGTATATCAGGAGACAACCAAGACTCAAGCATGCTGCAGCATGAACTATTTCCTGCAGCTACCTGTGCTCAACACGTCTTATCACCTCAGTTAGAATGGTTACACTTGCTAATATCTCCTCCTGGATCTCAGCTTTATCAGTTTTGACATTTTGACAAAAGTGGCTTGAATAAACATTTCCTTGAATGGAAGGTTTAGGTTTAGTACCCCGAACCTCAGCTCACCCTTAAATGTTTGATTCAGTTAAATCCAAAACAGGACACAATCTACATTATCCAAGTGAACGGGATGAACACTTGCTGAGAACACCTATTCTTATGGAAATTCAGGGGGGTTTCCAATATTCGACAGGGCAGACATTTCATGAATTAACTTGATCTCATTAGATTTACATCATTTGGAAGCTAATGATTAGATGAACAGCATTATAAATCTTTAGTGCCACTGTATATCCACATATGCCCTTAAAACATTACATGTGCTCTATTTCTGATGGGAGCCCATTATTGTCTGTTACGTCCTGTTGCTGCCTTCCTTTCCAAGTATATATTTAAAAGCCCTACTCTATCATGCTCATTTCTTCTCCTCTGTAGGTCTGAGTTCCTGCTTACCCATGTCTGTTGGGTTACCCCCTCAGATATTTCACTGCATGCTCTTTCCTTTTGGCCTACCCATCCCTTTCCTTTTCCATTTATGCCACTCATGGCTTTGATCTCTACTTGTGTTCCTCCTGATCTCAGCATGCATTCCCTTTCTGATGTCTCCCTTCTGTCTTTACTCTGTCCTCTTATAATGATTCAGTGAATTGGAGTTGTGAGTGCATCTTTAACTCGGCAGGGAACTACAGAGCACTGAATCAGAATACATTCCCAATTAATTATCACACATATGGTTCCTATTCAATTAGCCTCAATTTGTTTTATTGACTGCCAGGGGCAAAAATTTGAGAAGAGATGTTACCAATTAAAGAGATACTGCCAAACAGTTGAACTACATCTTTGAATTTTGTATAGCCTCCCTTGAGTGTGAAACTCCAGGCAACTCAGAAAACACTTATTTTAAACCCAGACCTACTTGACTAAGGTGCCAGGTTTTCCTTGCCCATCCTTTCTCATGTTTTCCCGGTTCAGTGTGACTCCACACATGGAGTCAAGCGATGAGGTGAGGGCTGGGTTGGAGAGGAGGTGTGCACAGCTCCATACTACAGCAAGAGGCCAAAGGGGTACATATGGTCACTTGCTCTAGGGGAGATCACAGCTCAAGACACTGGAGGAAGGTAGTTTGTAGCAGGGCTTCTTGTAGCCTGGGGCTGTACCTGAAACATCACCTCCCATACCTGAATGCTGTGGCTTTGTCACACTGCAAAGCTCTACACCAAAAGGGATTAAAGACTTCCAAACCAGGCCAAGTGTTGCAGCTACAAATCCATGGGTAGTACTGGTGGTGTGCAAGATGGAGCGTGGTTAGACATTACAGCAGGGAGCAGACAGGGAAGGGTCTTGAGAAGAGTCAGATGAATAAGTCTAATGACTAACATGTAATTTCAGAGAGCTCATGAAGAACTAAGGCTGAAGTACACACAAAGATGTTCTTTGTTCTTCAAACATTTTGGTTTTCTCTGTTCTCTCCCTCAGTGCCAGAACCATGGCCACAAATGCCCCTGGAGAACAGGGTATAACTTCTCAAAGACCAGTTTATACTCATTGTTTAAAGAGAGGAGCATGTTTTTAAAAAAAAAAATAAAATCACTTCTATTGGGAAATCTGCCAATCTTAAGAGAAGAGTAACAAAGGAAAAATAGCAGCCTCTTGCTGACATTTCAGCTTTTGCACCACTGCCAGTCAGGGATTGCCACTTACAACTGCATGGATGCCATATTCAAGGATACCAAGTTAGGCCTCAGCATTCCTCAGTATAGGCTGTAATACACCAGTATAGGCTGGATTCATATAATTCATATAGATCTAAGCAATTTGAAATTTCCAGAAAGACTCTCACCAAATTCTACAAGCTTTGTAAATAGCACTGGTAAGCCCTTCTGATTTGGAGACAACACCCCAAAAATTCAGACTAAAAACTATCCATTCATTGGCGCTACTTGTTTTGACTTCTAAGTCCCACGCACTAATAACCACACATTTCAGGTTTATCTACATGCTGATACTTATACTGTTTTGAAAAGTTCTAAATTAACTCAGCACACAATAAAAGCTTGGAGGAGTCCTGAGGCCAACTCAGTGATGACCTCTCTTGGAAGAACCACAGTCACCAAAGGGGCCAGCATTCATAAATGAGTAATAGCAGTGAACAAAGGCACTAGAACCTCAGTTCACTCTAGAGTAAAGAGAAATACAGTGCTTCTTTCTGGTCAGTTCATAAAAACAGGATAGAAATAGAGGCAGCCAGAGAGCAAAACAAAAATTAGCAGAGAAACAAAATCAGTTTGGGAGAAAGTAAAACAATTGCAATGAACAGTACAACTCAAGGCTACAATGTGGCTTTCAGACCAGATAGCTGGAAATATTCAAGAAAGTTTGAACCCTAAGTAAGGCAGTGACAGTAGTTAAAACATAACATATCTAAAATGATATTTGATGAAATAAGGCAAACACTATCTCCTGTCAATTAGGGGAAAAAGGGGAAAAATGCTGAAGTTATGCTATACACTAAATCAAAGTCCAAGCCATTACTGAACTATAAACATCTGCTGCAGTTGTTCCTCTGTAAACATCACTACTATGGAGGTCTAAAAATGTGAAAAATCAAACAACACAGCAAGAAAAAGACTGATAAAAAAAGAAATCCAGTCCTAAAAGGAGCAACTTGAAAGGTCTGAGTGTGCAGATCCCAAACAAGGCCCATGGACAGTTACGGGTGAACGACATTTTGTGTTTGGAGCAGGGGTTTTAACAGCTGTAACAGATGAGCAGGCTCACAGGGAAACCAGAGGCACCAGCATGTGTTAAAAACAAGCATTTGGAAGTGGAAGACCTGTTATTTTATGGGGAAAAAGGGAGGGAGCAGACAGGTACTTTTCACAACTCCTTTTCCCACATGTGTATAATGTGGGGTCAACCAGAATTACGTGTACACTGGGAAAACTCTTCCCATTGCACCTGCAGGCTGTCTGCGATGGGCAGGTTAAGTGAGCTGGCAGGAAAAAAGAAACAGCCATCTGCACTACATCTGAAGCAGGGCAGGTTTTCCTCACCCTCCCACTCCCAGCTGTATTAACCCTACAGGTGGTTATTTTCCAGACCACAATGACTGGAACAATAACACAGTGATACACTTTTTCAAAACATGGAGAAAAGAAAGGCTTGCTCACATAGTCCCAAACACAGAGAGGCATCCTGTAATGCCAGTCAGAGATAACTGGCAATTTAATCACAGCCTCTTTAGAGACACCTAATTAATTCAGTTACACTGCACTGTAACTCATTCAAGGCGCTTCAAAGCAAAGGCAAGCTGTGCCTTACCCAAAAACAGGCACTGAACCAGAAGAATAGAAACAGGAAGGTGCAGGAGAGACAAGCAGCTTGTAAGCAGTGAAATCTCCAGATTCCTGGTGGCAGTTTGCTGTTTGTGGGGACAAATCACAGCTGCAGCACAGAACAAACAGGCTGTTCCACGTGATCCAGCTGTTAGACCCACTGGGGAATAAAAGTAAACTTCCTACTCTGTTCTGTCATTGTCATATCCAAGATACAAAGCAAGATAAGAGGAAGGGAGGAGAAGGATGGAGTCAGGATGCAGCATGACATAGTATTTGAGAAAAAAAAGCAAGAGCAGAAGAAATGAACAACAGCATTTGGACAAACACTTTATGCTTTAAAGCGTCTATACATTAAACAAGATTTACTGCTATTTCCTTTTCTCTCTCTGACATCTACAGCCTAATCATTCCAACAGCTGTGAAAATAAGGACTAAAAGAGCACTCTTCAAACTGGGAAGCAGGACCCAGGCCAATGGCTGGACAAAACCAGTGTCACAGCAAACTTTCCTTTATTAAAAAAAAAAACCCAAAAACTAACAGAGAGAGAGAGTGAAAAAAAAAATTCCCATAGTTGAACTCCCACAAGGTAACCAGCTCACAACCAGCAACCCAGTTTCTCATTTTCACCCCTCTCTTTTCAACAACAATGGCAGCAAAAGCTGCAAAACCGTGATTGCAAAAGTTCTTCTTTCTCATTTGCCTTCCTTAATGCATAATTTTTTCTTCTTTTTAGTCACCCTTCCTTTTCCGGTCTGAAGGATCCCTGACCTCAGAGATGGACTGGTGTACTAGACTCTGCCTGCAGTGTGCAAAGGGCACACTAAAAACAAACAGCATCTGCTGACTGCAGGGAAGAACACCCATACTCTGGCACACACCACAAGAGCACAAACAGGCCCAGCATGAGTCCTGAATTTTAAAGAGCCTGTTAGGAATTTCACAGTTTGCTTACTATCAAAATTAATCCCTTTTTCTTTTTTTACCCACTTGAGTCCTTCAGCTCCTTGAAAAAACAAACAAACCGCCATTTTAATTCTCCAAGACTTTCAGCTCCAGCTTGCATCATCCAGAATGGCAGAAGCTCAGTCAGAGAAACGTGAGGATTCAAACTCCTCTTTAGCCAGCAGAAAAAGTGGGACTAAAAAGAAACCTGGAAACGCAAGATACATGTGTGTGTACTCAGAAAACACCAGGTAAGGACAACCAAACCAACACTTTAAAGAACAGAACGATCAGTTGCTCAGCACTCAGACTACTGGCCTAAGGGTCCTGTTCTATTAATAAACAAGGTACTCTGTACTTGCTAAAGTCCAAATTTTCAACTTTGGATTCACTCTACCAAAAATGAACTGGATTTTTTTCCTCATCTAATTTAAGGCTGTTGGCCCAAATGAGATGCAAAAATAATTTTTCCTTAAGCGAAACAACAATGAAGTTTGCTTGACAGAAGAAAAGTATGGAAACATTGATTACAATCAGAAATGACAATCTAAGAAGGCAATCTAATTTATGATTTGAAAGAAAAACAATTTCGATATCTAGACTGCTTGTCAAAACTGTTTCCAGTTATTCCAATTATGAAATTAAATTATTAAAAAAATTACCCTGGAACTGACAATATCTAATTGCATGTAAGAGTAAATGAATTATTTGTAGCTAATATGTGATAATTTAACGTAGTCATCAATATAGCAAGGAAGTGTTTGAAAACAAGTATGCGAAGCAGGCAAAAAAAAAAAAAGCTATATAAATTACATTGAAGGTAGCTTTCCCCTGGGCAAAAGTTTCTGTCAACAAGCACAGAGTATGGAAACAGCAAAACAAAAAATCTCCAAGAGCTTCTGCTTCATATGAACTCATCTTAGGCAACACTGCAGTGAATCTGCGGCTTTCTACAAATACCCTGAGTTGAACTTGGGGAAACTGTTAATGCACTCCAAAAAAGAAATCTAGGTGGCAACTTCCCCATCTGTTTGTTCTGTTTTGTCTTATATAACCTTAAAACTCAGTGCACATCTGGCTGTAAGGAACTGCAGCCCAAAGACAGGCCAGTACAGGAGCCAGAACAACTTTCCATTCCAGCTCAAGTTCCTGATCCTATCTAACTCCACAGCTCAAAAAGAAAGCAATTATGCCATCCCTTTGAATTTTTAGATGTTGAAAGGTCAAGATTCGAAGCAGTAAGGCAAGGCCCATTCAGTTCATTCAATTACTTGCAGTATTTTGTAGAAAATGTCCTTATTCTTAATACAAAATTACTCCCCTTCCTTGTCTTTTTCTGTCTTTTCACAGTGTTCTTTTAATAAACCAGGACTCATTCTGGTTAGTTCCTCATGTGAAATGGAAGTAAGGCAAAGGAGAATCAGATGTACTAGAGACAAAATTAATACAAATTTAGGAGGAGTCATTCCATGTCCATATTCTGAGATGCCACAGGTTCAGGCAAACATTTATTTGACTTTGATGACAACCTAAACCAAGGCCGTTTTCTACTTCTGAAAGGTTTTTGAGAGGCAAAGTTGTGCTTTTTGTTTTAAGTGAGCTCATAGAAGATACAGTAGAATTTCTAACAAGCAACAAAGCACTATTTTTTACGAAGAATAATGTAAGGTTGAAGACAAAGTTGTAGTTGCTCCTTATTCTGAAAGGACAAGCATTGGTGGATTAAAGTGTTAACAGGGTTTGGTTTTCTGCACTTGAGGTTTTACAGTTTATGGATAAAAAAGTTACCTTGCTTTGCAAAAGTATTAGCACAAACTTCTTCACTTCCCTTAGTGAGAATCACAGATGGTCACTACTGATGAAAACAAGTCACACATATAGCCTTGTTAAAGTATTAAGTATCAACCATTTTTTGATACTTCCTTTCAATACCTCCTGTTCATTTTGTATCAAAATATTAGACAACCAGAAGCAAACACAAATGACCCTCCCACCCCCCATTTCCCACAACAATAACCTAGAGACTTGACATGAACCTAACTATATGGCAGTGATGTGCCTTCAACAGAGTTTGGTTCTCTAACTGGTACCTAGAAAGGGAACTGCATACCTTCAAAATGCTCTGGTTGAAGTAAAACGTAGCAGATGTTAAAATCCTCACTTCCTACTTTATATTGTTCACAGTTTACGTCCAAAAATGTCTAGCTGTCTGTGGGATTAGTGGCAGCTTCCTGCATTTGCATAACTGCCCTCCACTTCACTCCCTTGAAACAACTAAACTGTTGACCCAGTAAAAATGATGTGAGATAGAATTTTGCTAAGATCTAGTCCCAGTGTACAAAACTCAGCTCCCCTCGAAAGGTTTCCACAAATCTCATCACATTCAGAAATGAATACAAAGCCTCTTTATACAACTTGGCTTTGTCTGACTAATTTCTTTATAGATGAGTACATATTCACTCACTGACACAAGTCAAAATGCAACAAAAGAAAACTCTTCCAACTAAGACACACCAGCAGCACCAATACAAGAGGTGTGGTAAGGGTATGGCCCTTCTCACTGGTGTGCCTAAGCCCTGACTTGGCCACTGCAATTTTCCCTTTCTATCACTATTCTGCAGCTGCAGAGTTACCTGCTGCATCCCACAGGGCACCATTTAATCAGCCTACTTAGTACAAAATGTATTTATGCAGTCTGACTGCTAGTGCCAAAGGCTTCACAGATTTAGCTGCTAGCCCTAGCTAGCAAGACAAAAAAGGCTGACAACTGGGAGTTTTACTGCTTTTTTCTTTTTCACAGCTTCGTTACTGTGTGTCTGTACAACAAATGCAACATGACACCTCATCTGTAACAGACTGATAATTGCTTAAATACATTTTCAGAAATAGCCAAATAACCATAGGAAAGTAAAACACCAGAAACAAGATTCAAAGATTAACCTCTCATGCCCTAATTTAAGGACTACCTTTGGAAACAAAAATACCACCAGAAATGAAACTAATGAGAGCAAAACCTTTACAAATAACAAGTGTAGAAATTTTTGAATAGTCTTACTTGTAGTTTTTCTCCCAGAACTTGACTGGTCGTGCGTATGATGCGATGAAGATGACACTACCCAGAAATGGACTCAGCGGTGTAGAAAAGACTGAAGTGGCCAGAGTTTGAAAAAAAAGCATAGCAGAGTCTGAAAATTGCAAGTTAAGGTAACACAAATTATTTCATTATACTTTTAAAACGTTGAGGAAGCTCTTTGACCCTTTTTTTTTTTTTTGCTGCTGCTGTTTTAATTTATTTTACCAAAGAGGTGTTAAGGAAAGGAAAGGGAGGAAGGCAGGCAGTGCCTTCAATGCTACATAGTTTTATTATTGGGGTGACCCTCTCTAATCTCTGCCTGAGGACAGATCCTAGGCACCGGCAGTGCAGCAAGTGCCCTTTTCCAGCTACTTAAGGTACCTTCCATAACACAAAAGTGCCTTTCCAGAGCCTGAACCAGAGTTTAAAACACACATAGATGAGGACAAAAACAATCTCTTGGAAATTATTTGCTCTCCACACTGGAGTCTTGCTTACACTGTGTCCAGTGTTCCATTATTTGGGTTTTCGCTTGTATTGGAATGACCTGGTATGTGGAGAAACTATGTCTCTATACTCCAACCTGCTGGTTCAAAGTCATGCTTTCACATTGACTCTTACTGAGAATTTACTATTCCATGCTGACCGAAAAATAAAAAATATTCAGCATTTCATACTTTTTGAAAAATATACGAAATGAGAAGGTGAGGACAGGGAAATAGTAAGTATCACACATAAACATCATAATGACTGCCTGAATCCATACTTTACTTTAAATATAAAGTCATATTTCAGACTGCTGGAAAGCAAGTCAGGAGCTGGATAAGGTATTGAAAAAGATGCAAGTTAAAAAGAACACAAATAAATAAATGCAAGCAAATAAAATGTTAGGTCTAAAATCTTTATTAATTCATACCACATCCATGAAATTTAAGGAAAAAGACTTTCAAACTGGTGTAAGAGACCAGTTGTCATTCCTTACACCTCTTTTGGGAGGGAGGTGCAAAGTAAAGAAGCCATGAACTAAAGGAACCACTATCAATGGACAGTGATGAAGCATATCTCAAACTAAATTTCAGGTAAAATCACCCAATAAACACAGTGTTTTAGCTTACCCTCTTATAGCAATATATTGGATGTGTGTCCCACAACCCTGAGAATTCCCAAAAAGCACATTTTAACACAAGCAGCATCATTCATGGTACAGCATTTCCATAAAATGGCTGGCTAGCCATGCTATCAAAGCCATTTGTAAACCCTACAAACGAATACTTGCCAACAGATACCTTTCAGATCTCTCAACCTTACTAAAAGACTGAGGTCTGGAACAGTGTCTTTGTGCATTAGAGAGATTGAAAATGAGCTGCCCTGAGAGTCTAAAGTTTAAAAAAGTGACAGAGAGCACAGAGCAGAAAGCAAGTGCATCAAAAAAGTTAAACTGTCACATTACACTGCAGTCACAACCAAGCACTGGCTGTGAAAGATGAAAAGTATTTACAAGTGTCAGATAAGGGAAGGAGGCACGGGAGCTGAAGAGAGGAAAAGAGAACAAAGAGGACAGATAAGGGCAGCAAACCAAGTTTTTTACAGTGGGTACTAATATCATGATTGATTTAAAAATTGCCACCATCATGAGCTAAGACATTTCGCACACCACTGCAAACTGCTTGTGTCTTAGACACAACCAGTAGCAATGGGGGTTTTTTTCTCAAAACACATAATGCTTTGCTAAATGGACAGTAGAAGACATTGCTCATTTGATTTGTGGAAAGTGATTTTAAGTGTTTCATATCTGTAAGTTTTTCATGAGAGCAAGTAACGGCATCTGACTCTCTTATGTATAGTTAATGTGTGCAGTGGGCAATTATCTGTCATTGGGGTATTTTTATTTGAGGGTATCCAATTTGTTTGTATTATTTTAAATACCAATGCTCTAATTATGTCTATGTAAAAAAGAAGTGTCAAAAACTTACAGGCATACTTTCTTAACCCAAGCCAGGTTTCCTGTGTATCGTCTTCATTAGGCTACATTGTCTAGAAGCAGAATTTGTTTCTTTGTGAATAATGGATTTTCTTTCTAACATGGCCAAAATCAAATTTTGAGAACAAAAACCCCAAAGATGAAAACTCTTCCAATATGAAATAAAACATTGTTTTTGATGATTAATTCTTGCAATTTAAAAATCTGTTAAATTCAAACCTGCTTCAAAACAAGCAAGTGAAAGACTGACATTTTGAAAATCTTCCATCCCCTTCTTTTAACACGAAACTATGCAGTAAGGACAGCTCAAATCCTCTGTTTCTCAAAACCCACATTTTTACTTGTAATTACTACAGGTCCCTTCTGGGCACACAGTCACTTAGAGGATGGGAAAACCGACTTGTCACAGGGCTCCATTTTCTGATGTTAGAGCTGTAACTCTGAAACAACCAAAGCAGAAACTCTCCTCAACAGGATAATCTCAACTACAAACTCCTTTTTTTTTTTTTTTTTTTTTCTTTCTCCTTTCTCCAATTTCACCATTCACTTTTTAGGGAAAATCCTCACTTGAACTACAAACTACAGTGACTTTCTCAGTGTGCTGATATTTATAAATACATAATCTCATCTTACCCACTTAAATGGTAAGAAGTGAATGCAGATCTAGTCTTAAGTCTGAAGCCCATTCCTGTTCCTGGTCTTTTGGGATTAAGAGGGACTTTAAAGAGTCACCTAGTCCATCTAGCAGCCACAAGCAGGATCAGCTAAATCTATATGACTCCTGAAAGACATTCATGACTCATGGTGGAGACTCCACAACCTCCACAGGCACAGCTCCACACATGTTGCCCTTCATGCCCTGCACACTGGACTCAAAGGCATTAAAGCATGCTGAGGTACTCATATCACTGAGCTCTGCAGCAAAGTTCAGCCAGGCACTTCGAAATTCAAAAATTTACATCCTGTTTGCAGAACTGATTGAAGCAATTAAGAGCCACAAATAATTAACTCTGTAAAGAAATGGCAGGTTTAGTACCTCTGTAAACTGCAACATGCATTCATCATTACTGTTTGCAGGGTTATGATAACAGCAAATAAAATTACTGTGCAAAGAGGCAGAGTTATTGCTGTTGTGGGAATATTAACTTCAGCATTTAACCAGTATCTTAATTGCAGCATTGCCTTAGAAGACAGATTTGCATTTACAAAGCATACTATAAATATAACTAATAAAAAGCTAGGCTAGATCACTTTAGCAGTAACTCTGCAAACAAACAAACTCTGCTTTAACTACTTTCTATTTTGAAAAATTTAACTGGCAATTTTATAAAGAGCAAAGTTATCACTGCAGAAAATATTTGTGACCAAAGAGAAACTTTTTGAAATCTAATCTTAGTTCTTAAATGTTTTGCTAAATAAATTCATATACACTTCTCCAACAGAAATGAAAATATTTTTTGTTGTGAAATTCTGGAAGGACTTGTTACAAATAACATAAAACTCTTTAGGACAGATCACTGCTTTTATAATGTTTTCCTTCTATAAGCAGACAATCTAAAGTTTTTCCTCTGGGAGTTACTCTGTGTGCACTTCCCTCTGTCTGAGGCTCCCATTTATCCTTCCTATCTAGAAACATAAGCATTGTTACTCAACATTGCTTATGTTTCACAGCAAAGAGCAGAGGGAAGAAATCACTCAAGGGAAAAAACCCCAACCCTGTGGGATGAAAGGGACAAAGACTTAAGTGCATATATCTAATAAACAGTACAAAGTAAACTCACAGTAGGTCTGAACTAAAAACCACTTTGTCAAACCTTCTTCCACAACTTTGGTTAGCAGGGGAAAAAACGCCTTAGATGTCAATAAAGGTAAATTTGTTCAATTAAAATGTTTTTTAGGTTTTTTTTCCTGTATTCAATCAAGTTTCTAACTGAATTTGAATTTAAACTCAGTAAATTTTGTTCTAGAAATTCAATATACATTTTTTAACCCTACAGACATTTGGAGGTCATTGAACTGTGTTTTACTCCCCACATCCACAAACCTGGAGACAGCCCTGGAACAGGCACCAAAACAGACTGCTTCTGAAGGACTGCTTTGGTGTTAATGAATATATATTGTTACTCATACAACACAGAGGAAAGGTTAAAAAGGAGAATGTTTCTCAGCACCCCAATGAAAAAATTTACATTAAAATGTAAAAATCTAGCTGCTTCTGAAATTGAAAAAGAAAATCAGGACAGTTACAGCAGAAATTGGCTCACTGGAATGAATTTATATCTGACATACCAACTAGAAGCAACTGAGAAAGAAACTAATATTTGAGAGCTCAGACAGCCATAAGCCCAGCAATATGTCTATCACAACATTTCTTTCTGGATGCATCAAAACTCAGTGCTGAGGACTGGTTAAGTATGTGATCTGCAGAATGTGGCTGGGTGGGAATAAACACACCGGTTTGAGTCAGAGTTCAGTTTCCCAGTTTCAGATCCTACACAGCAAAAAAA